>JAOWBP010003503.1:12351337-12379890 GCA_028571105.1 Tragopan temminckii
CACAAAAAGGAAAACAAGAAAAGGAGTTCTTGGTTAATCACATCATGGCTGTTAGTATCTGCAGCACAATTGTGAAGCAGTACTGCAGTGTATTTTACATGCATTGTTATCCATTACTAGGGCATGGTAAGAAAAAGACACTTCCAAAATTTTATCTTACAGTCCCACTAGTCACAAGTACCATGTCGCCATATGGGGTAGTGTTGTCAGTTCAGAACGATCATTAAGAATTAAGCATCCGTATTTTAATTAGCACTGTTCATGTATTTAACATCCAAACCTGCTGCCAATGACAAAATTGCAGTTGAGACATACCAAGCAGCCTATGCTTTGAAGAAAGTTGTGTTTCATTGCCAAGGTTAACTGACAGTTGTGGGCGTAATAAAATTGTGGACACTGCTATTCTGTGATTTAGGAGTCCTATTGGTATTGTTGGCAAAATCTGAGATTTATTTCTTTTCATAAAAGCATGTGCTGTGACTTTTCTCTTCAACAAGAAAATAAGGAATGTTACAAGAGTTTCTCTAAAAGCTTGTGAACTTCACAATTATCAGGTTGGCATCAGACCTCAAAGGAAGGGAAAGACTAAAGAGATGCGCTATAAAAGGACAGTGAAGAAAGCTTAGGAGGAGAACTTCCATAGAAAAACATTATATTGGTTAAAATAAATCTGATTCAATCACAGACATTATATACTCTGCATAAGGCACTCATCTGAACTGTTTACATATTTCATGCATTTGAGTAATCCAAAATATATATACTTTTCAATTTTTATTTTTTCTACCACTAAGATGTTCAATTAACTATTATGCTATTGCTGCCAAGTCTCAGGCATTTGTGCTGAAGTGACTTACAGTACTTGTGAAAAAAACTAGCTTGCTTATGTGATTTTTTAATTTATTTATTTTTGGAACTTGGCATCATTAACATTACCACAGCAGAGCATGAATAGAAAGAGGTGTCACAGAACTGAAGAAGAACAGCACAAACCAGCATCAAAAATAAACCAGGAAAAAAAAAGATGGAAAGAGAACTGGAAGATGAAACGAAGGAGGATGAAAAGCTTTTCTGGGAAGAGTGGAGAAATGAAGAATAGGAAAGTGCAATACCATTTGGAAAGGATACAGGACACTCTCCCACCTCTCTGTTGAATGTTTCATGCCAATATAAATTTACATACATCCAAAGTCAGTAGGTTAACCCCACCTTTTCTCTATATTCAAAATGATGCCATCACATATGCTAAAGCTTAGGGAGAGAAGAGTTGACATTATTGAACAGGAAGTTTTATTACTTGCACATGTTGCAATTCCTATGTGTTCTATCAAAATTTGCTGAAATGAATGGAGTCATTCATGGCAACAGGAGTTGGAGGAAAGGAGATTTTAGTTTTTGTGAGTTGCTTTAAGACTGTAAACTTCACAGGCCCTAGTGCCCTCCTGCTAAGGTCCCATGGGTTCCTGGATTACTTTTTTTCCTTTCTGTGGGTAAGCACCCACATATAAATGTCTGTTAAAACTTCTTAGTAAACTAAATACAAATGCATGTCACGACTACGTTTGTTGACTATGCAACTTTACAGAACACAATGCATACTTTTAAATGAACCACCGTAGCCTCAGAAACCTCTGAAATAGCCTGTTTTTTTTTAATATCTTATGAATACATTTGTATGAGACTTCATATTTATTTCTTTACATTTTAATCATGTCAGTTTTTAAATAACTTTTGATGCATCTCACTTCTTTCCATTCTGTAATACGCTCCATTTCAATGCAAAATTCAACCTTTATGATCAGAGAAAAAAACTGTACGAGACAGGACTGAAAGTCAGTTGAACAATGTATGCTCAGGTAGAAGGTATTTCATAGAGAAACTTTCTTGCTGTTTAAAGACTAAAAACCTCAGTGTTTAAACAGGTTTTCAAACAGGTTTTCACATCACTAGTGTAATGGTCTGGTTTAAAAGACTGAACTACAAGACAATCTGTTTGGCTCAAAACAAACTAAACGTTGTTTTAACACATTTTTTTCTTTCATCTCTGAAAGGTAGGTTTCTTTGCAGCTTCTGAGTAGAAAAATATTTGGCATTTCAGCAAAACAGCTTTCAAATGCCATCTCCAAAACTGCAATTGAGCTATCCTAATATAGGGTAAAGTTACTGTTCCCTAGTTAATTCAGTACGTGGGGTTTGTGTAGAGACTCGCAGTAAGGAGTAAAACCTAGATAGCTACCATATTCAGAGACAAGACTTCGTTTTTACAGTATAGCTCAGAGACAAAGCCAGATTCCTTGTGGAGTTTAATCAAAGCTCACCTAGTTACTTCCCTTAGTACATCAGTGACACTTATCTCAGAAGGAACTCCTTGGTAGCCTTCAATGGAATAATCCAATTCATCATCCAGTGCACACAACAAGCAACGTTTACTGCAATAGCACTCAGAAGCCCCTAGAAAGTTCAAACTACACCATGTTTGATTTGAACAAACAGGCATGTGGAAAGTATTCCATCATTTCTAATAATGGTTCTGCTGCATTACAGCTGCAGCGGACAGCAAATACCTGATAATCACAAGTTCACCTCAAGGGAAAAGCCAAGGTGTCTCAAAATGAACAAGGCTGAAATTCCCAGAAGTTGTGGGGAAAGATGATGTATTCAAACTCAGTCAAATATTTCCTCACATAAAAGATTCTGCATACTTACAAATATCAAGCAGCCTCTTTCTTAGAGTGGGAGTAAAACAGACACTTTAAAAATTGCAAGAGGAGCTTAAAAAGGGACCCAACAAATCAATCAGCAGAAGTAAAGTTTCAATCCTGCAGGATATCGTATTAAAAGATGAGCTAGGAATAATTAGGAATTTTTTACTTTATTGGGTTTAGCAGCAAAAAGGGTTGGTATTTTTTGAAAATCTTTACCTAGCATCAAAACAAACAAACAAGCCCAAACATTCTTCATGAATCCTTTTACTAAGCTTTGCTATACTACTAATACAGCAGAGCTAGATTTGTGTACCAGCATTTCAAAACAACAACAAAACCACACACTAAAATAATGGTAGCATTTCTTCAGAATTTCTGTTCAATCTGATAAAAGTAACCATTCAGAACTGACTACGTCTTACAAATAACTCTTCAGTTATTTCTCCAGTACACTGGAGAAAGACATTTAATGTATTGAAAACCTTTATATAGCATTAGAGGGACTGAACATTTACTTCAGCAATGAAGCAAACGTGTTCATCATCTCCATTTTACATCTTTTTTAGAGAACAAGTGTTGGCTGTATGGACAAAGCTGCTTCCTCCCAACAATCTCCAGTACCACTGTATTAGCACCTAACAAAAATCACAGCATCAAAAATCAGAGCACCTTTTAAGCTCTAAATACAGATATTAAGAAACAGTGAGAGAACTCTCATCACAGTAAGCATTATGATTTCCCCACGTTACACTTTCCCAAGAAAACTTCATACACTGAATTGCAAATGCACGTGTCTAAATGCATAATACTTCATTTCAGAGACAATTATAATGAATAGCATGGGAAGATACTCTGGACAACTACTAGCTGGAAAGAAAGGCTTTATGTTTAAAAACGTGTTGCAAGAAAGCTTTTAAAAGAAGGACAATAAGAACATATTTAAATATCTATACACAAATGTACTTTTTTTTTTTTTTAACTTGATGCAACAAATTGTATTAATTGTTAACACCCACTGATTTTGTTTTGCTCTATATAAAGGTCCTCAGACAGAAGAAAGACAGCTGTTTTCTGTGTATATGCCACAGTAAACCATGTTATAAGATAACTTCCCAAATGACTGCACTCTGAGTACTTGCATAAAACGCATAGGAAAGGAGGTTCCTCAAGCAGTTCTGGCTAAAGCCAGAGGCCCAGCTATTCTCTCATTTGCTTTGGAGCCCACACTCATCTATCAATACAGAGTTGCAGTTGGTGAAAAGGAGGGAGTACAGAGATGGAGTCACAGAACCATAGCTTATTGTGGGACAAAATAACATTCCAGCCAAGGAGTCCAGTGGTGCCAGCTGCACACTTACCTAGATGTGGGTAAGGAAGTCCTACTTTATTAGTTTGCAAGATCTCTCAAAGCCAAAATTAACTGCTCTGGACAAGCAGTTGGAAAAACAGAACGTGGTAAACAAAAAGACCTCAAAATAGTTAGCTTATGCATCTCTGACACAGCAATGCTGGTCAGGAAGTATGCCCACTGATGCTCCTGGGACATGAGTCCACATGCCTTCCTAGTCAAAACAGTGAATTCACTTGTGGTGCCATATACTGGCATTGCAACTGGTGTGGATAATTATTCAGGGAACATGGAGGTGGGAAAGCAAGGGTAGCAGCTTCATCTTCACAGTAAAATGAGTTCTACTTTGTGGCAGACACGCATGAGTTTATGCGCCTCTAATTTGCCAATCACACTTTTAACTCAGTTCTGATATACACCAAGGAGATTATTTTATTCACTTATTGTCACTTAGCCCTGGAATTAATCACAGGTAGAGTTCTGTACTGCATGTATCAAGCTGTTGCTTTTCGAAAGATCCAAGCTTTGAAATAACTGTGGGACTAGGACAGGTAACTAATAGGAGCCGGAAACATTCATATCAGAGCAAAAGCCTTGATGATTACTATTTACCAGATGTCATAAACAGGTTATTATGCTGTGAACTGTCTTACTCAGGAGGCTAATATCTGTGAACAAATTGACATAAGCTAAATTGAAAGGTATTTTTACAGAAAAGAGAACTGCAAGGAATTATTGATGTAACAAGAAAAAAAGTTACATTATGGATCCAAACAGCCACAGCTACATGCTTTCAAATTAAGACTTTCTTAAAAGAATTCAAGAAAGATACTTTTTTCCAAGTTTTATCTGGAAAAAAATTAACATTTCCTAAAGCTTAGAAAGTAATCCAATACTTCTTGATTAAAAACATACAGTAGTTCTTGTACAACCTTAAGAGGGATTCATAACACTGTCCCATACCAGCTCAATCCACTTGAGGAACAATTGGTAACTTCTGCACAGTTGATGCCAGGCTCAGATAAGCCATGTTGACAACAATAGTTTAAATATTTTATTAAATACATAATTCTTAACCTCACAGAATTGCCAGTTTGTATTTTTTCGTAAATTTTATTTTGTTTTATGGGTCTTCCTATATTACTTTGGAAAGACCAAAAGCAGTGTAGATTGACTGATAACTTCTCTGTCCCCAAGTCTAGAAGCACAGCAAACTTTCCCACTTCTTTCTGTGAGCTATAGGGAGTAATGGAGACAGCCTCTCCTCCCATCCACATACCCTCAATCTTCCTCCCCTGTCATCCCTCCAGTATCAAATGCCCCACAGGGTCTGCTTTGACTGACAGTTCCCCTAGAGGAGTGAGTGGCAAAAGGTTCCTCATTCACAGATTTACCAAGACAAATTTGGGACCAAACACACAACTGTCAGAAATCTAATGCAACCACAGCCTGATCTATTTACTCCATACCTTAAAAGCAGCACCTCCATGAATAACGGACTTGATGAAAATCCCAAGGTCAGCTCCAGTCTCCCGAGATTTGTTGCCTTTTAAGCTCACACCAAGTCCAGCAGAGCCAGAATCGTTCAGAGGAATCTCAAAGGTCAGCTGCTCTGTGGTTTCTGGAGAAAGAACACTGCAGTTTGGCTCTCCTTTCTGATGGAAAAAATAAGGATGAAAAAATGGGTGAAAATAGGGTACTAGCTGCATATATAGGCTCATGTAAGAAATACTTCTCTTTTCTGGAAAGTAGCCTGAAGAAATAGTGTTACAACCAACATGTATTTAGTACACATTTGGTCACATGATGCAGCTTAAAATATGCTCTATTTAACAATAGCTAGGAATATGTCTAAGGAGAAGGTAAACTAGCTTAGTTTCACATGACCTAAAACTGATGTTGCAGCAGAACATAAAACATTTATTTTAAACACAGCTGCATTAAAAATTTAAGCCATAAAACTCTGTCTTTACATGCAGCTCACAAACTGTAATGACAGTTGTACTGTTAAATTCCATTCCCGTCTGAAAATTGAATTACATCCTTAAAAAAATATCCCTCCCTTAAGCCTGTCTACAGAGGGAAGTTGGTGTAGCAAAAGTGAGGGTGAGAATCAGAAATGCAGTAACTTATTCTGCACTAACTCCCTTTGTGCATACATTTATTCCACACAGAGGTTTTTCTGCCCCTCTGGTAAAGGCTGATGTAAAGATTTTACCTGTATTATGTTAATGCTTACAAGACTGCAAAATCAAGTATCCATAGCAAAGGAAGATCAGAAAGAACTTTACCATAGACTGTACCCGGTATTTTTTTGAGTTGCATGTTGCTGGTTGTGTTTGTTGTGTTGAGCTTTTTATTTTTATTTATTTTTATTTATTTTTAAAGCAAGTTACAATCATGAGACTAAAGAAAAAAATTCTAGTCTGAAATATTGCACTTCACAGAAATAAAACTAGAGAAAAGAGACTTACTATGGTGTAAAGTGTTGAAAGAAGATGTCATCTTTTAGCGTAAAAGACCTCATTACATCAAATTTTATTCCACACTTGTTTCTCCAAATAACCTTAAAACAATCCAATGGCTTATTTTGTCATTTGGACGTTTTCTATTATTTGTAACAGTAGCATTTAAAAAAAAAAAAAAAAAGAAAAATGGGAATGTACAAACATAAGTTCAAAAAGATTACTGAGGCCTGTTTTCAAAGGGCTTCTGTTAGCAGATAGAAGCCACAGGCAAGCATCAGCTGGGCCAATCCTTCTTTCACCTAATGAGGAAGAACATCCAGGCATTAAGCTGCAGTCCATACACTATCAATGCAACTGCCAACAAAGGTGCTTAGCAGTACAGATGTTTTCTCATCAGCCAAGGCAGTTCCATATATTTTTTTCATTTATTATAAGCAGAAACTAAAATTTTAAAGCAACAATGAATAGAAACAGAAGCCACTAGGTATACTTGTATCCATTTCAGATGCACTTTCAATGACGAAAAGCAGCCACTGGTTACACAGAAACTGCATGATCAGAGAGTGAGGACTGCAAACCTCAGTCCCAATACACATCACACTCAAATTCTTCCCGGAATGTAGCTACATGTTATTAAGTCAATATAATTTGCCCATCTGCAAAACATAAAAATAACACAGCACTGACATTGATAGTAGTCTTGATGCCAGCGTTCATCTTTACCTGTGCTACACATCTATTTTTACTTTCCAGAAATGGACAATTCCTTTACAGGTCTGCTACTTTTATTCACATCCTGAACACAATCTCTGAATACCTATAAGTTCATACTTTACTTGTATAGGCAATGCTGATCAACAATTTGGAGGTGTTCCTGCTCTATCTTCAAAACAATCAGTGCAATGAGAGAAAAAAGAAAAAATCTAACACGCATTTTTGCATTTAACTTTCACGTGGTTTTGGAAGGCAGATTTTAGTGCCCTACTTCATTTTCCAAAACGCATGTGTACTTGTCAGAACTCTTAGGCCAGAACTACTGAAACAGCACATCCTGCCTGGATGCGGATGGAGAAAATCCTCCTTGGATTTTCTCAAAGTCCTGGACATGGTATTTCTGGCTGTCCTTCAGGACAATCCATTATGCATTACTTTCCTGGTTCCCTAGGCAAGCAGTTCCTACGTGCTGCTGTCCTCAACATGAAGACCACATGCAGAGCAAGAAACAGAGTGGTGTGGATATTCCTGACAGGGACTGTGGCTCTAACAGAGACCAGGAAACCCACTCCTGTGTGAAGGACTGTAGCCCAAGCAGAGGACCTAGGTTGGAGCAGAGTAGAAGTGCGAGGAGAAAGGAACTGCGTAGGGAACAATGAGTGGGGTGTGCATCACCAAAGAGCAGTTTTCCCCCTTAGAAGCTCCATGTTTCTCACTCTTCTCAACTTTTCTGGCACGGGAGCCTCCACAGGCCACCCCTCAGATATATCTCCTCCTGTGCATGCTCTTTGTTACCATTCTCCTTCCTAAAGTTCTTTGAGAAACCGAAAATTTCATTATACAAAAACCTTAGCAGATATAAAGTTATTTTTATCTATCACTGGAAAAAAAATCACTCATCTTCCATGAAGTCCTTCACAAAGTGCTTCTTGTTCAACATATATAAAACTAATAGCCTCTCCTTTTCGTTATTTATATTCAGTCTTATCCTAAAATCAGCAAAAGTTGAATTCAAGTAATGCTGAACTTTGTTTAACTGTACTATCAAATATTTGTCACCCAGGAGCAATGGTGAATAACTTGGCAATGTCTGCACAGGAATGGTAACAGTAAAGGAGATGCTGATCTAAAAATGAGTAAACTCTGTCTTGATACACTTAAAATTTTCATCCCCTACTCATTCTGTGGCATCTGATAGCAAATGTCTGGGTGTTCAGTCTGTGACATCTCAAGACCCTTTAGTACAAATCCAAGATAGAAAAACCTTTCTTCTTTGTGGGAAAATGTGGATGGAAAGAGAAAAAAGGAAGAGAGAAGGGGAAAAAAAAAAAAAAGAGATGAACAGGATCAAAAATTTAATTTCATCACATGCTCCCTAAACAGTTTCAAATTATTACCCTGATGATCTTCACTTGCTCTTGAAAAGAGTGCCTTTTTAACAGTGACCAAGAAGAGCTCCATCCCTCCTTAAGTTAACAGCTCATCACTTAACTGCTTCATTTGGACAGCTGATTTCATGAGTGATAGCCCTGCTCCTACATTATGCAAGTATGAATATTAAATGCTGCTAGTGACTCACACAGCTGAATTCCCACTGCCTCTGTTTCACTGACGTTGCTAAAACATTATCCCAAGGCATCAATACTTCACTATAGAGCAACCTCCATCAGCTGAGTTATGGCCTGGTAAAGCAAATCTTTTCCAACCGACTAAGACTCAAATTCTATTAGAAACATTTCTTACCTCAGAACCATCCTAGAATTTGAATTCACTCAAACAGAATAAATGAAACAAACAATACAAATACGTTTCTGAGCCAAGAAAAGCTCCTTACAGTTGAATGCTATAAATGAGTCACTCAACAATCACATCATGTATCAGCCATCACAAATGTTTCATACCTAAGCACTTCAGGAATTACATGATAATTTATCACTGATGTTATACTCCACTTCTGTGTTTTGTTTAACCCCAATATGCAACTAAGTACCACACAGCTGCTGACTCATTGCCCCTAAACTGAACTGGGGAAGAGAATCAGAAGGGCAAAAATTGGAAAACCTGTAGGTAAAAATAAAGACAGTTTCGTAAGTTTGAAAAAAAGCTCAGAAAAAAAACAACACATCACAGCAACAAAGCCAAGAAAAAATAAAAACAAGTGATGCAAAACACAACTGCTCACCACTATCCAAACAATGCCCAGCCTGCCCCCAAGCAACCACAGCCCCAGAGCAAACTCCCCTGCTCCTTTTTCCTCCACTTTTATTCATGATCACCATGTTATGTAGCATGGAATATTCCCTTTGGTCAGTTGGAGTCAGCTGTCCTGGCTGTGTCACACCTCAGACTCTTGTGCATCCCCAGTCTGCTTGATGTTGGGACAGCCTGAGAAGCAGGAAAGGACCTGACTGTGTGTAAGCAGTGCTCAGCAACTACTGTTTTCATCACAAATCGAGAACACACCATAATACAAATTAATATGAAGAAAATTAACTTTATCCCAGCAAAAAACAGTACATATGCTGGAGACAAACGTGAGTAACTCAAGCTAAATGATAAAATCTCAAGTTCCAGGTTGCAAAGCAATGAAAACTCAAGATGGCCTTGAGGTGGACTGGCTTTGAAGATAGATACATTGCAGCCAGTAAAAGGGATTCAAAACTCTTAAGTATTAATAAAACATACTTAACAGTATTAAGGTAGAAGAGAGAATCAGTCACCTGTGCTCTCTTTGCCCTTTCTTGGCAGGTCTTTCCTTCAGCTCAGCTAAATTTTAGTTCATCAGCTTTCAATGGCTTCCTCAGTTGCAAAAAGCTCTGACATGCACTTTCCTAGTCCCCTCTGCAGCCTGGTCACGTGTTCCTTACTGCTCCAGTCTCAGCTCTTGCCGCAAAGCTCCATGTATCATCCAGCACTCCATAGTTTTTGAGTGCTCCCATCTGCTTAGGGATGATGAGGGTTTCCTGTCTTTCTCCAGTGTTGTTGTACCAGCCCAGAGTGCAGCAGACAAAAGAAGAGTAAGAGACAATTTTCCCACTTGCTGCACAGACTCAGCCATTAAACAGACCAGAGCCAGCAATCAAACAGAAGCAAATGGTACGTTCCTCACAAAGAAAATCAGGAGTGTTTTCGCATACCTAGTTATCTGCATGAAACTTCAGTAAAATTGATTCTGATATTTACTGAATCACCATAAAACAGACAGAAAAGCTCAGAAGAATTTAAATGAAGGTGAGAGAATAGAGAGAGAACACTGAGTTTGCTAGATTTAAGAGTAGAAAACCTAATAATATGTACTAAATAACATTCAGCAACAGAGATGGAAAATCTTCATTTAAGAGTCTCGGGATACATTTGATTAATTGATGTTCTGCCAACAATTGTATTTAATTCTTAGAAGCATGTCTCTACCTCAGGTCTCTGATCTCTTAATTAAAAGGCTATAATAAGGGATTCTTAGAACATCTTAAAATTTTACTGGTATGTAATTAAGTGTCACCAACCAATTCTCAATCTTCTAAAGCAAAGATAAAATGTATTTTTAGTCTTCTCTTATTCCCACAACACACAAACTGCTCAGTCACCACTACAAACAGAACTGTAACCTCTGAAAAAAGTACTGTGCTCTGTAGTTTTTCTTCTGTGGTGAGTCCATGGTTATACCCATTCAATACCGTGTCAATCCTCCAACTGCCATGGGACATCACTTTCAATTAGTCCTTTCATTTAATCTTACCACGCCTGCTCTCATTGACCACTGCACTTTTTATCTGTGGATTTATGGTAATCTAATGCATATCTCTCACTGGAAAGGTTGCTTTATTTATCCAATTGTTCTTCTGCCAAAAGAGAAGCTTAAAAAAAAATTAGCTCCCACTTAAGCCAGGAAGGAAATAGCATTTGTTTAACACAACAAGAGACCTTTCAGTACCTGCCTGATGCCCTTGACCAACACGCTATTATGGTCTCTCAGTATGCTGGCTGCCCCTTGCCTGGCTGCTCATTTCTGATAAGAGATGCCAACTCCCTGGAGTGCCTTTCAGAGCTGAGAGCAAAAGGCAGGAGACCCAGGAGGGTTATTTTCAAAGGCTTATGAAGGAAATAAGACATTTACATGCTTTGCAATTATTTTCTGCAAAAACCTGCAAAAGCTAAAGAGCAGTATTTAAATCATGGCACCACGTAACAATTATTGGCAAAAAAGCTTGAAAAGAAGATACTCGCACTATTCTCTATGTTCTTTCCAAGAGTCTAGGGACAATTAAGAAACTGACTCAATATAAAACATACACTGTATTTTGTCATAATCTAGTAAATTCTAGTAAGCTGAAGTCATTCTTGCATGTATTCTTTTAAAAGATGCCTTCGTAACAGTATCTTTAAAATCTGCATCCCATATTTCAATAAAAATGAAATGGTCACTAATGGCACCCTGCTTAGACAAGACAAACAAAATTGTATCTAGGTGAGAATTTTAAAATTTCCAATTTTAATTATTTTATTATTACTAACATTAAAATATAATCATGTTTATATATTATATTGCATATTAATAATATAATACATGTTATATTATATGTTTTTTATATAGAGAGATATTCATTTTTATAAAAATAATGTGCTTCAATTTAAAAAAAGAAATACTGAATTACTTGAGCTATTTATTCCCCTTCGGTATGTTAGGGACCCTCACCAAAAGCCAGAAGAAATGCAAATGAAGGGATAATTCTTATCAAGCCTTCTGTTCATTGTGCCAGGAAAAAAGGGCAAATTCCTTTTGCTGTGCTGCCTCCTAAAAGTGTCATCTCTTACTGATGCATACTGGGAGCACAGTAACTACTAAGCCTCAGTCTACAGCTCCCACTACTGCAAGCTACAATAAACGAGTAACCATGTTTTAAGACACACAACCAATGGAAGCTGAAAACCTTTGAGGGGCTGCATTACACAGTCCTTGCATTCTGAAGACACATTTGTGTAGACACAATATCCATTGATTTCTCAACTATTACAAAAGAAATAGTATCTAACACCCTTACAATAAAACACTCTCTCAAAAAAATCTTGAAAAAAAACAACTAGGACTTTATCTGTGCTATTTACGAAGTAATTTAAAGTGGAAGATGCCACGCGTGTTCAAAATTTCCTTCTCTTCATTATGCAGAGCAATTCAAGAACTGAATCTTCTGTGTTAATAAAATCCAGAATACATATATTGACCTATTTTTCTCAAGATTCTCTTACTTTGCAGAGAACACAACAGGGAGTCAGTACTCTCTGGAATCAGTTTGTGATTATTTGGTCATTTCTGGTTTATCAGCACTAGAATCATGGGTTTGACCCAAAACAGGTGCAGAAATTCTTAAGTCTATATCTAAATCCCATTTATTATTTCCTGCACATAAAAAGGCAAGAAACAATTAGAAGGAAGTAATAGAAAAGCTCTGAATGTTAAAAATAAAAATGACAAAATTTCAGGCAAAGAAGTTCTCCTTCAGGCACACAAGTTCAAGGTGGTGGAAGGAATTAATTAGTGGAGCACTGAAACATAAAAGTTAATCACACAGGGAGCAGAAAAACACGCTTAATTGAACTTAATTCCTTCCATCCTATACAGCATATGTGTAAAAGACTCAAAGATCAACAGCTGCATTACATGAATACTTCTCCCAGCTTTTGTTTTACAAGTGCTGACTTGTTCCTTTTCTTCCCCATTCTTCAAAGATTAGGGATTATGCCAAGAAATCATAGAAATTATGATTACAAAAAAAGTGGTAAGCTGAAACTCTCAGAACAAATTAAGTGCATGTAAAAATGTACACTGTGTGCACGTCTGAAGAGCAAATGCATCCAAATATTCTCAGTGTTATCCTAATTGTGGCAAGTGCAACACATGGACATTTCTCTGCCTACGTGCAGAATATGCACTGGGCTGGGGGCTCATTAAAAAAAAAAAGCACCAAACAGGATATGTAAAGAGTCTCCAGGAACTGCAGAGGGCAGTGGTATGGAATGGGTTACACCAGAGCTGCTCTCATTCTGCAGCTTTGCTTGTTTTACCAATATGTGGTGGATAGAGGAATAGAAGTGATCTTGATATCACTATTAGTGGAAATGTTACTTTCAGATCACAGTTCTCCTACAGAAAAACAAGATGCAACAAATATGCATGATCAAAACACCATTCTTTCAAAACGTAAAACAATAGCCGCAGTTTGCTGTGCATCCTTGTTACTATGATGAGAGCTGGAAAATCCAAACCAGTTAAGACAATTTCTCTCTGTAATATTAACCATCCTCCAGAAAACAAATCACTGTTAAACAGCTTAAAATCCAAATGCACCTTACAGAATGTGCTAATCACTGGCCACTCTGCTATAATTAAGTGAAGCGAGAGCTTCCCCTGAGTTTTGGAATCAGTTCCCTGCTCAGCTGCTACGTTGTCAACAGCTGGCATGAATTACAGGGAACATTTGGCTAACTGGATAATAAGGAGAACAGCCTGTGGTTGGTCCAAATTCTACTTCACCGATCCGCTTCAATCAAAAAATTCTCATTAGATCCTCCTGTTGTTTTTTTGTTGTTGTTGTTGTTTTTCTCTGTCTTTTTTTTTTTTAAAGTAATACCAATGCTACAAAAATTGGGTTTTCTATTTTATTCCCTCATTATGTGCAAACAATGTAACTGTACAACTCAGATGTTGCATGACCCAGTGTAACTGAAGCTACAATTCTCTATAATTTAATAACACTGTTTGCAACACTCACTCATTCTCACTCATATCATATCTTTCTCCGCTGGTGTGGTAAAGGTTTGTTACTCTGCTTTTCTGTTTGCTAGCAATTCATCAGCACAGATGACCAGAACAAAGCCCCAGCCTCTGCTCCCGTGTAGCTTATGGCAGAGCATTTGCGAGACCACGCTTCCTCCAAACAATAGATTTGTTACAAGGTAAAGACAAATTATATTACTATAGATCAACACAACCAAATGCCACCCTTCATTACTCTGTTACATTATTTCATTTGTGCCCATGCGGCCAGCAAATTCTTTCCAGAAAACAACGTAGGAACCAAGTTCTAGTGCAGCAACATGCTTGAAAGCAGTTTTGTGTATGGGTTCTAACGGGTCCAAGCTCCAGAGATATCCTTGCTGTGGAGAGTGAACAGATTTACTAGGTGATCTTCTCCTGTTCCTTAAAATCAGTGACAGGGAATCTAAAGAAAATAGTTCTTCAGATTACATTCAAGTCCCTAGAGAACTGCTCAAATCAAGAACAAGTCTGATATAAAGCGATTACCCTATTATTGTCAAGCGTTAACAAAATTCCCATGTTTTTAGGTAAACTCAGCAAGCATATTACATAGTCTGAGCATGCTGTTACAAATGTCCTTGAAAAATATTGGATTATCCACTGCCTCTCCTTCCAAAAACAAACATTTGAAGTGCTGGATTTTTTGTCCTCTCTGATCAAAACAGCACTGTAACTTTCAAGTTAGGAGAGGATTAGTCTAATGAAATATCACAGCTAAAGTTGGAAACAAAGAAGCTGATTTTTATTTCAAAATTTTCACTAAGACCATTCTCAGATGTCTCACAAACCCTAACAAGAATCGTGTTAGTAACAACATCCAGTAGTTCAGTGCTATGTTAACGAACACTTCTGTCATAAGCTACCTAACAGATGTTGCTGAAAGGCTTTTTATTCAGAAGGGCTTGTTCCATAAAATTATCTAATGTGTTTCAGTATCTCACATTTGTATTATGTTATATTTGGTTGGGATGAAAAGAGACACAGAACAGTATTAGAACTCACATATCATCACTATTACTGTGAGGGCCATCACTTGTGCATCATTCTTTGCAGAGAAAGCAATCAAAGCAAAGGTCAAGCCAGCAGCATAAATGTGGCTACTTTCTCTATTTCAATCATGCCATTCAAAAGTAAGTCACCTTTTGAAAGGCCATTGATCCTTGTTGTAGGGGCTAGAATTTAATAGAATGTAATTGGGGAAGGTAAAAATTATAAACAACTTTTAGATTCTTCCAGCTTACTATACCCCCACATACTGCTACAGTGATTTCTGAGATAATTTGGACTACAACACTATAGAAGAATAATGTGTAATGCTGATGGAAGAGGAGAAAAAAGAATACACCCTTTAGAAAAAGTGCATTTTCCAAGTGATGTGCTTTGTAAATTAAAACCGCTTTAAAAAAAAAACACAACAAAACTCAATGAGTCACCTTTTCAAAAAACAATCTCAAATTTAGAAGAGATGGTAAAGGAAAAGAAATCTTAACTGTAACAGCTAATTTAGTACTCGAGTGTCAGAAATGTCCTCACAGTTTACAAAGACACTGACACCACAACACAGGGCTTCCTAAACAGAACTTCACAATGACCAACTTATCTCTTTTAGGAACCACTAACCCGAGATAGGGCTCAATATACTCTGTCATTATTCTCCTCAAAAATTACTCAGTTGGAACAGAAAAGGAAACCAAAAACAGTTTTGTTAAGACACTTCACAATTGCTCTATTACAGGAAAATGCAGGCACCAGGAACACAAGAGAAAAGGCTCACATGACAGAATCTGAACTCCTCTCCAGCTTCTCCTCCTACCAGAGGCAGCAGATGCCTTTACCGCAACAAGGTCCATCCCATAACAAGGAAACAAAAGGAAAACTATCAGCAAAGGTTTGTGAGAAAGCATACTGGATAATTTCTGTAGAAGGTTCTGCTAACAATGTAAAGGAAGATGCCTCCTTCTCCCTTTTTGCTTAAGAAAAGAATCAAGGCGGGTTTGTGTTCTTTTGAGATAAAAAGAGACAAAAGCAGGAAATGCTCTCCTTCCTTTATCCCAACAACTTCTTAATGAAAGGTCAAGCATAGTCATCAATCATGATAAGGAAGAGGGACCAAAGAGATGACCTTCTTTGAGGGGAAACAAGTACATATCAGATAGCACTTATACACTGATATAGTCCTCCTATGACCATGCGAGACAAAAGAGAACAGCTCCATGCCCACATTAAAAAGAAAAGTGAAAATTAAGCACTAGAGATAAGCTCTAGGATGTCTGATTTTCTTCCATTATGTCAGACAAATGCAGTCAAGCAAAAGCTCACTTCCAAAATTTGTCAGGAACACAATCGAACGCTACCCCTCACTGCTTCTGCAGTTTGGCAGCCCAGATTAGAAGATTCATCACCTGGGGTCAGCCACCATCACTAGCTTGTTTCTGATAAATTGCAGGACTCACCACGTGCACTTTAAACAGCTTTAAAGTTTGTTGCTTTTCTGAAAGAGAACAATCTGTTTTCAGTCATGCTTGACCTCACTGTTACAAAACTCATTTAACATATTCCACTGTGAATGATGCTTATGATGTAATTTTTGAAAAGTAAAATTTCTATCTGAAGTAGATAAAATCAAATATAAGTAGTTCTCCAAAGCAAGACTTATTGACTTATCCTTTGCTAGCTTTCTCAGCCAGCATCAGTTAACTTCTATTTCCCAGGCTAGTTTTAAAACATGGGGTTTCCTTTCAATACCACTCTTGAGGAAAAAATAAGTTTACCAGCTCTCGAGGTAGAAAGGCCTCCTCCTGACGAGCCACGATCAGACAGACAGTTTCCCCTTGCTTTGTGCTCCTCAGCATAGCTACAAGCTCTTCCTGGGTCCTGCCAGTGATGTCCCGTCCATTCACCTGCCAGACACAAAAGAGGATGCCACAACTGTAAGTATTTTTTTTTTTTAATCATTTTACCCTCATCTAACACAGGTGCCATTTGTTAACTGAGAGCAAATAATAAGCAATAGCTCTGTCACTGTCTCTCCCAACCCTGCAGAAGTTACTTAACCTTTTTTTCTCATTTTTACCATCTGTTAAAGCAGGTCTGTAGTACTTACCCACCTTGCAGGGGGTTTGTGAGGCTTAATTAGTTTCTAAAGCACTTTGAAGATGAAAAGTACAAAAACAAGACCTAAGTATTATTAAAACTGTTTACCTTAAGAGCTTTTTGAGGTTACTAAGTAGAAATAACCCATTAGATAATGAAATTGTAAGTCACAATCTATCTGAAAATTTTAAAAAGTCCAATTTGAGCAAAACTGCTTTAAAATGAGCACTTAACCACCTCAATATTAATCAGATTTTGGACATGTCTGAAGAGGCAATACATGCTTTTCTTCTAAACTGATGTATTTACCTGCTTGAAGAACCTGTGTGTTACATTTCCCCTGTTCTACTGTTCCATGAACCCCCGTACGCATCAACTTTTTCTAAACCTGAAGTGCAAAAATCTTGTTGACAAACAGGACAAAAGCCATGATACATTTTATCAAGGTCAAGAATTTCAATTCCGTACATCAGTAGTATGTTCAGGAAACACAGCATGTCTGTTAAAACCAGAGAATCCTAGAATTCATAGAATCACAGAAAACCAGAGATCAAAATTCATCAACACAAGTAAAATGGACATTTATCCTAACCTCCAGGATCCTGTCGCCTGACTGCAAACGACCATCTTTTACTGCTGCACCTTTTGGTAAAATATTCTTCACAAAAATAGGACCAGGACCGTGTACTGAAGAGTCCCTGGTAACCACAGTGAAACCAAGTCCTTCAGGACCTAGGAGGTCAGACAAAGAATTCCCAGCATAAGTTATAACAACCAGATGATGATCATGAAAATAAGTAATCAATGTCAGTAGTATATCACAGGTACTCATTTGAGTTAGCCCTTAAAAAAGCAAAAGTAAACAAAAAGCTGTAAACATGAACCTATTTTCTGCACAGTCTGGAGATGAATTGTATTAATGTCATAACATACATGCTTAAATCCTCTGGCAACAACTACAGATGGAAATGCTTTTGGATAACCCACAATAATACAAGACAAACCAGAACTCTCATTCTAAAGAGCATACCTTTTCTCTAAGTGGTTTTATCATCACCTTGCACATTAATGTCAATAGTCCTTCCAATAATTCAGAGCAATCAATTTCTTACTTATAAACATAAATATAATTTAGCAGGACTTTACTGAAAGCTGGTGAAAAACAGAAAATGTCACATGATTTGCATGTGAAAGCTGCTGACTGTATGCTGTTAAGAAAAGACAAGTGTTTTAAAGCTGCCTCTAGTGAAGGCATTTTGTACTTGGAAATAAACAACCTAAAGTGTTAATAGATAACTGTTTTAATAAATAATTATGTTGTAAAATCTATATTAAGAATTATTGATTAAAGGTCACTGAAATCACCCAAGAATAGCGGGGTCCATAAAGATCTTTCAGTGAGCACATTTGCTACCTATGTAGACCAGTTTTCAGATATGTCAGTATTTTCAGATATGTCAGTATCACATTCTTATCATTTCTAAAAATATAAATTATAATTCCAAAATCAGAAACACTGCATCTAAAACAGTAAAAATTCTGAAGTAGGTTTCATAAACATAAAGCTAAAAAGTTCAGAAGGAAACATGAGTGAAGTTAAAAAAACAGCAAAAATTAAGAAATGACAGCTTGATTACATTCATTATGTGTTAAAAGAATAAAGTTACAGTTTTTAAAAAGGTCACTTCTAGCATCAAATTTAACTCCCAGACAAATCAGAGACAGAAATTAAACAGAAAATGTAAATGCTAATTGGGATCTGCTTAAGCACACTTTACTGGATTGCATAAACCTGCTGTTCCATGCAAAGACAGACATCTGCATGGAGTAGCAATTAAGAATATGCACACAAAAACCGGGATACTGACAGCAAGAAAAATACAGATAAGAAGATAGAGTTTGCAGAAAATAAAAAGGAGAAAGACAAAATTTATGGTCAACATGAAACAGAGCAGAGTATTTGGTAAATGTATTTTACAAATATCCTAGCTACTGGTCTACTAGCAGATACGAATAAAAAGTAATGAATAACAGTAGCAGAATGTTCAAACACCTGTATTGGGAAAAGGCTGAACTACTTCTTCATGTCACATGATGTTAATCAAACACTTTCCATGTAACCTGAGATGGTTTAAGATCAGTGAGTTGAGATAACGTTTCTAAAATTTATAGGAAAGATGACCATTGAGAACATTACTGTCAACATTCTTCTACCTTTTGGAAGTTTTGGAACTTTTAAACCAAAAATAACTTGCTTGTACAATGTCACTAGTTCAGTTAAAAGCTGAAGTATCAATGCTACAGAGAAAAAAAATCTCCAAAGATTTACCTTTTTTCAGGTCTATCTTTATTTTCTTTGCATTTTTTTTATTGCCAAAGCCCATAAGGGGAGACAATGAGGGTGAAGATGGTTTTCTACCCAGACGTGGGAGGTTGGGGCTCTTAGCTTGTAGTGTTGCCTGTACACCAGCATCCACGCTGCCTGCTCCAGAAAGATTAACTGTTTTTAGAGTAGGCTTCGGATGAATAGGAGGTGGAATCTTTGTTTTTGGAACTTCTTCATCGTTATGCAGAAAACAAAGGGGAGCAATAGCAGACTTCTCGTATTGTTCTCGATTATAAGGAGGAAGGACTTCCAAAATGACACTTTGAAATTTCATTGCCTGGCGGAAGATGTCCTGAGCCCTTTAAAAGAAAGACACGGAAATTCACATAGCAAACCAGAAAATATGGGCAATGTTTAAAGTCGTTTACAGAGAAAAAGACAAAAATGTACCTTAAATGTGGGCAAATAACATTACCTTCACATCTGCACGATCTCTTTTCTAAAAAGTAAGCATGAAATAAGACTTCTATACCATAACATTTCCTTAAATCTCAAGTAGGCATATCACGTCTGTCAGGATTCCTATGGTGCTAAAAACACATCAGAGTATAAAGTAATACAATTCTCTATGCAGAACATCAGGCAGTGAAGTTCTGATGGCAGAAACTCATCAAAAGTTTGCTATATGCTTGATGGCCCATAGCCACAAAGGTCACTTTGCTCTGGTGAATACATCTATCCTAACAAAGCTCAAGACTTCATTTATTCTACTAGAGCATAACTGCCCCTCAAATTCCTCCATCATCTGCTGTCTGACTCAACAGCAATTAAAAAAAAAAAAAAAAAAGGAGTATGGAAAACATGGATGTGTTCAGAAGAAACATGGTGACTATAAATGGTGCAATAAAAACAACGGTGGCATGTGTTACACAAATACCTGAAGAAACATGACAACTGCTAAAGGGGCAATCATTTGTGCATTTCTACATAAATGAGTAAAGAGATGCCACTACAATTTTCAAGCAGTAACTTCTTGTAAATCTGCTTTATAGGTGCGCATAAGTATAGGACCAGAAACTGTGTTTGAGTATTTAATGAAACTGCTCTTCTTGACCTGATGTATGGTAACAATACAGTGTTTGGACTACTCATTCACTGCAAGGCAATTAAGACACAGCTTGGCCAAAACAACTGCTCATACACAGTCTTCCCTGGATTTTGAACAACCCACAGACTCCGTCAACCAGGACATCCTATGAACCTTGGATTCTGAAGGAACAAAGGAGACTTCTTCCTGTGCTTTCCTTTCCCATTTTCTAAGGGTTTAACTGAAGCAAACTGAAAGTCTTTCCACACCGCAGAAGACAACTCAAATACAAATAGTAGCTGAAGCATGTTCTGGGAAAGAAAAAGCCTGTTTTGAGGGGATTTTGTTTTTGGCAACATGAAGACACAGAAGTCATAGTGAAATTCCAAGAAAACAATCAGTAGATAGAAAATAGATAAAATAGATAAAAAAGCCTTGACTACACTGAATGTACATGCAACAGTTGTCAGAACAATTGTATTCACTGACAGGAGACAATGCCAGAAGAGAAGCATCAAGCACGGAGAAGAAAGGTAGCAGGAAGAGTGTCGTGGGAAGGTATTTTATCAGATTCACTCTTGAGGGTTAGATTTCAACAAAACTGTAACTGTACTACCCCAGTGTGTCTGCAGGGATTACAGGTTTCCAAGGACAGACCTTATCCTGATCTTAAAAATCACTGCATGCTCACATCACAAGGATGCGATGTCTTTAACTGGGTTTCTCTTGGTCCTCATCTTCATCCTTGCAAGTATCTGCTTGGCCACATTGTTGGAAAGTAATTGAATAATTCAGTTTCAGTGGATGAATATTTTAAATATATGAAAGAGAAAATGTAAGATGTCCTACAAGCAAAAAATAGTGGAAATAACACAAGCCATCCTTTGGGAAAGCCTAAATGCAGTCTTCAGGGGCAAAATAACTAGCTGCACTTCAAAGAGAAAGAATAACGGATGGATAAATTTACATTTCTGGAGACCCCAAACACACACTTTAAAGAAATGAGGGAGTCAATTAGAAGAGGTCCTAGAAGCTCTGCAACACAACAGAATGCAATTGAATTGATTAACAGCAAATGAAAAAGCAGACCAGTAGTTCTAATACACAAAAATATTATAAAAATGGGAATATAGAAAGTAGGTTGTTCCTATTACGGCTGTAGAAGAAACAATCATCAGTAGCAATGCTATAAAGCCACTGCTGAAAATGGAAGGAGACAGTACGTAACAAACTCCACCGAAGGTTAAAACAGCTTTTACAAAGATTATGAAGAACTGACAGATTGAAAGTAGCAAACAGATTTTCCTCTCAAAGAAGAACCTGATAAGCCTTTCTAGGTCAGTAGTCATCAAGACAATACTACTTCATACTCACTGGAATTGCTGCAACTTGGACTTCTATCAGATTAGTTCAATTATGTCATGCCATATGAAAATCAAAAGGCATATTCATGGGATTAATTTCAGCCTAGAAAGGTTCCTTTTTTCTAGTCATTTTCAGCAGTGAAAGAACAGAAAGGATGTAGAAGGCCGTTCTCGAAGGAGTACAATAGGCCATGGGACCTAGAGGTTAGAGCTCGTCCAAAGACTTCTCCCCAGCCCTCAAATGAATATACTGCATATGCATTCCTCACTACCCACGTTTTTCTTCTCTGATCCAAGACCACTGCCGACCATGCTACTTTTCATTATAACATATGGCTCCTCAGGAGGGTGACTGATTGGACTTCTGCTCTACTGATGACAAAGATTGTCTAAGACAGCTGGTTTCTCTGTTCAAGTAAATAACCCCTCCATCTCCCACAACCTTTCACAAACTTGGAGAAAAAGAGTGTCCTCCATTTTCATTTTGAAAGGAAACCTGACAGAGAATTGGAAATTTTGCTGTAGTATTTCCAAGTGTTCCAAAATGGAGTAACCTAATGGAAAAACACAGTCCTCAGACCTGCATACATCTTTTATGCTTTGAAAGTGTTTGGAAAACTAGTTAAATTCTGAAGAGAATACAAAGGAGACAAGTATATAAACAAATATGCAATTTTGTTCAGGCAGTCTAGTTTGAGAAGTGTACATCTTCATTACAAAACTGCACAGATGAAGCAATCATTTTCACATTTAAATTTTGAGAATCATATAATTTATGCAGGAATTCTCCACCTTGGCTGTAAGAGAATAGCATGTACAGTATTACATCAGGATGTTTTTACCACCAGTAATTCAGAAAGCAGTTATCTGGAAAACCTGTTAGGAGGAAAAAAGCAAAGCCACAGAAACATGTTAATACCTACTACCAACTACGCTAGTTTTATCAAAGCCTATTTTGCAAATACTTATCCTTAAAAACAAAATTACGTGTTTGATTTTGGTCTAGATACCTTGAATGTTCAGCTTACTGTTCAGAAACTTAAGCCTCAGCTCCTTTGAGATCTCCAAAGGTTTTTGTTATATCATAAACAAACACTCAGCTGTCTAAACATATGGTTTAGAAGATAAAAACAAATTACTATTTAATTACTACAGCAAATATCTGAAATTTGAGAGGCTAGTCTTTCTTGCAACAACGTCACTAATTCATAGCCAATCAAAGCAACTTGTTACATAAAGTAATTTGAGATGAATAGTAAATGTCAACAGATTTTCAATAAAAGTCATAAAAGGTGAGACTTAACCATAAACCTCAACTGATCAGTTTGACAAGTACTAGCATTTCTAAAAACCTAAATGCTGAAAAAGGTACAGCACCAGAAAAATCTCATCACCTTTGCAAAAGAGCACTGAAAAATATTCTGCAAAATTGATTCATTCTGAAGTTCTTTGAGGAACAGATTACAAAGAAAATACACAACAACAATAGAAGAATTAGAAAGTGAAGATAACTATAAAGAACAACCCTGGAAGTCATTTAAATTAAGTAAGCAGAATAAGTTCACTAAGGCTACAAGAAATCGTGTCCTTAATTTCTACCTTTTTTGAGGTTTCAGAAAGAAAATCACAAAGTTTCTGCCAAGCAACAATTTTACAGTCATTATATCAAAAATAAATATCAATTTGCATCAACCATTTTAATAAACTCAGCATTGTATAAAATCCCCGTTAGCTAAAAATATCAGTATAACAGCACTCACTGTGCAAATGTTTTATCTATGAGGTCCACATTGTTGATCTTCACAATGCATTCATTTTCATGGAAAAGCCCATCACGCCTAGATCTACTATTTTCTTCAATACCACGGATAAAAAGTCCCAGCATCCTAAATGGAGGGAAAAAAAACCTATCCTTATTCTGCTGATATTATTTTATAGCAATCAAATGCACATATTAATCTTCACTTAAGATATGACTTGAGATAGAGAAGACCATAATGAACTGCTTAACCTGAAGAAAGGATTTTCCATTCTTGCTTCAATTCACAGAGGACTGTAAGACGCACCAATAAAAATTGTTGGACATTAATGCTATCCTACGTGCTAGAACTTCAAAAAGCATTGAATCCTGTAAGTGTACTTGGATATATGGAAGAAAACCCTGCAATCTCTACATCTAGATAAAAAGTTATTTGTACTTTATGCAACACAGGTCTGTCACCAAGATTAAACAGCTCCAAAGAAAAGCACAGTTTAAAATGCATTGTTCTAACTAGACTTCAGCAAAATAAACTGGCAGTAGGATAAAACAAAAAGTTTCTATGTTTGGAAAGTCTCCAAAACTTTTCAGTTCCCAAAGCCTGCTATTTTGATACAGGACAGCAAAACCATTTATGTATCTTGCAGATCAAAACCTAAGTTTGTTTGTTTGCTTGTTTTTTGTTTACTATGTTCCTCACAAATTGAAAACTGAAGAATACCACAGATGCGTTAAGTGAAGAAGCATAGCTGGAGCAAGACTACGATGGGGCTAACTTCTGGCAGGGCTGAACTATTCTTGATCTACCTGGAGCATCTCTGTATTGCAAACACAACTCAATGTAGATATATCAAATGATACCAGTATGATGTCCCAATAACCCAACAGCTGCATGTTCACCAAGATCTTTTATCATTCCGTTTTCTCCACTAAATTGCCATACCATATCAGCACAGACAGATGGTCTGTAGAGGGCATTTTCTATTGGTTATACTCCATAAAATATTGATGTGCGATTTCCAACTTTGCCAGCACTCACATCAGAAAACAGAAGTCTTGTATTTTTTTCTCAGTCATAACTGTCTCATATTCAATTTCATTCAAAAGATTCACAGCGAGCTATTTTAAATGATATAATATTCATCGTGCATCTGATGTTAGATCTAGAAAGATTTTAAAATTGATACTTATGTCTAAAGAAACATACTTTAAATGTAAACTTGGTTCCAACTGAACAGAATGTTTTGAAACATCTCACAGAAAAGAAAGACCCAACATACGAAGGTTCTCTTGTAGCCTGTGTTACATTCTTCAACAAAGGATTCAAAGGGCAAATGGTGGGGAAGGGCCATAGCCCTACCAATGACGAACATCCAACCAGCTGCAATCAAAAAACTAAATGCCAACAAATAACTCAATGCAAATGTGTTAAGATAGAAACCAAAAGAAGCAGGGAAATTAAAGACATTACAAATTAAGTCGGTCGCTATGATCGTCACTAATCCTATCACGCCTAGATGCTGCATCCGTGTAACACTATAGGTTTTCCCACTTGTCTGAAACCTATTGTGTGCACTATGGAATCTGAATGAGTGGCTTGAGTATGGTAAGGCAGCTCAAATTCATTACTCCATTACCTATTTCATACGGTCTCAATTTTAGTATTGTTTTAATGCACTATTAAATTTTAATTTTCTTTTTTAACGATATCTAAGTGCAGAAGAAAGGAGAAAAATAATTCCAGTGGTTTTCTAATTCCTATATAAGGGTTCATAAATTAATAAGATGTTTTAACTACACATAGAAAAATTCTGCTCTGCAGCATACTAGGTCTAAAGTCAGCATTACCTTATTAGTAGTTAACTGTTTACAATTGAAATACCAGACCAAGTTAGTCATGGTTGACATGCCCCCATAAATTGCACCTTGTCATTAACAGAAATAAAAGATGCTCTTCTGTACTTTCTCATCTTTCATGAGTTAAAATTTATACACTAGTCTCATGCCTGATTAAATAAAAGGGGTAAGTGATTCCAGTAACCCAGCACTCTTACAAAGTTATCAGTATGGTTCTGCCAAGGGTCATTACAATTTCAAGACAACTGTCTAAACAAGTAGGTCATCTGTCTAAAGAAAAGAACAAAAACCCTTGTTCTCAGAGATCCTCAAAAGTGTCTGTAAATAAAGACAAAATAACATTCACAAAACGTAGACAAAATAACTCCACTTTTTCATCATGGAGGTCTTTAAAGGATGTACCCAAAACACCAAGACTTCAGTATAGTTCACTGTAGTACACTTGCAATAATTACTGATTTTAACAGCATGTAATTTTATCACATTTTCTATCTAAGAATCTTGCATACAGTGTATATAACACAACATTCAAGGTATGTCTAAACCAAAGAACTACTGTCTGCATTTCATGATGGGTTATGAATACCAGCGCCTTGCTCAAGACAAGCAGGCAGCCTCAAAGCCAGGCATACAGCACAGACCTCCTTCAGTCCCCATAGCACAGCAACTTCGTTCTTGCAACAGTGACAACATTTTTCCAGCAGCAGGTGGTCATTTACTTTCCCCTTTGGAAAATAAATATTTTGAATGAATTTGGTCTCGCTAACAACCTGAGATGCTGCTGAAAAAGTATTTACAGGCACAAACTTTTACAAGGCAATTTAATCCTTCACATTCTCTGTCCTACATGAAAGTTGACAACTAAAGAAACATTTAAGGATTAGAAAATTTTTACTTTAGTAATAATTGGCTTTGTGTTACAGGCAGTCACATTACTATAAAATGGTGTCATTTATGGCCCTGGCAATTTCCCATCTCTTGTTCAGGACTGCCAGTGTCAAATTAACTCCCTGGCTAAGCCTCTCTTTCATCCCAGAATTAGCTAGGTTTATTTATTTATTTATGACATTCCAGTTACATATCTTGGAAAACAGTTATAATAAAAATGCTGACGCAGTCTTAACTACAGTACATCAATATGAGCATGCTGCTATAATAGGCTTTTGTGATCTCAAGAGAATATGTTAAATCATTTATAATTAAAGTAATTGTATTGTGACAAAGAAAAGTTCACCGTTATAGTACGCATTCTATAAATGCTATACAACCAAATCTGAAAGGTGGCTTAGGAAAAAAAAAACACACAGTAAATTTTATTTGTTTCTTGATTTTCTTGTCTGATAAATCATTAAGGAAGGGCCTACGCAGAGAACTCCAGTTGAATCAAAAAACTTTAAATAAAATACAAAGCAAATAAATAGAAAATAAAGCCAACTCTGACATCTTAGAATTTCTTTTTTCTACAGTCTAGTTTACCATCCAGAGAGGAAAGGAAAACCAGAGGCAACTGAAAGGACAAATATGAACTAGTGAGTTGGAACTGTCTCACATGTAACAGACTGGTAAGCATTTCAGTAATGGGAGACTGGGTCCATAGACTCAATTATCAATTATTATTATTATTTTTTTTTAACCATTCATTCTTCTTTGTGGTTATTCAGTAGGTAGTTTAAGAGAACTGCTACTGAAATTCTTTCATTAATACACTTCTTGAGCAACGCAGACAATATCTTACCTCCCACTCAAAGATGAAAAAAACGGCACTACATGTATTCCCAAGGGTCCACCTTCCCCAGAAATCTCCACCGTTTTGGTCATTTCACTAAAAAAAGAGCACAAAGAAACATATCTCATTTGCTTCTTCACAGAATTTTCTATCTCAAGAAACACATTCCACTCTAACCAAATGATTTGATCAGATAGGTGAAAGTATAGAAACAATATTAGGCTCAGAACTCACTAGTACAGACAAAATCTGATGGCATTCAAAATAGCTAACAATTTCTTTAATTTTTCTTTAGTTTAGGAGTTGGTACTCTGATAGGAAATGACATCATTACTAGATGCCTTCTTAAGTGAATCCTTAATAAATCAATTGGAATATGTAAGAGTAAGCTTTGAAGTCTGAATAATCTTCATTCTATTTAAAACTAAAGGTTACTCTACACGTTATAGAGAAAAGCAACTTTTTAAACTTATGTTTCTTTTGAGCCTCTTCAGTCAATTTCTCCATGTGGACACATTAAAAACAGGAAAATCACACTTTGAAGACATCAAAGAGATAAGCTGGTTAATTGAATTATAAGTATTTTGCTTTCTGCCTTCCATTGCATACAATGTCGCTGACGTACAAAAAAACCCCAAACTGTAATCAGAAGTGCAACTCAGCTCATTTTTCAGGAAGTTTCCTACTCCAAGCACCATTATCAATAATCTCTGTATTATCTCTGACAGTATAATTTTTTTATTTTTTTTTAAGCTGTTCATGGCTAGGTGCTGTTTCTTTTCCTATGGAGTATTATATCCTGCTGGCCTTGCAGTGACCTTAGTTCTATTCTGGGTGATCATAATTTGAAAAGGAAAGTATTTGAATTGGCTAGAACATCAAAAAAAGATCAGAAGGGGGCAAGTCCTACATTCCAGTATGGAATTCCTACCTTCTGTGTTAGTCTACTTTTTCTGAAACACCTCCATCCTCCTGAATCATACTGAACTCCACTGACATTCAGAATTAGGGGAGAGCTACTAGGTATTTTCCTTCACGTTAGGAATACCCTGATCCTTTCAAGCTATATAAAGCTCTGTTTATGCCTGCATGCAAGTTCTATAGTATTTGTAGTTCTGTAAACACAAACCAAATGACCACTTCACGTACTGTGCTGAGTTCAAGTTTATCTAATGCAAGCACAGACTGCTGAGGGAAAGGCTTCCAACATTTCTGCAAACATGACAGATCTACAGAGTGCACAGTTCTCATGGAGAAAGACCAGAGTCCTTCCTCCCCCCAATCACATCATC
>JAOWBP010003503.1:12379990-12429136 GCA_028571105.1 Tragopan temminckii
TTTTTTTGGGGGGGGGGGGGGGGGGGGGAAGATGACACTTTCTGCAGGGATTGGCTTACAGATCCCTCTGACCTATGGCCTTTGGATTCAAGGCAGGAATGGGCAGAAACGCACAATTACAAGGGTGCTGTGTCCTACCACCCTGAAAGAGACCTCGTAGCCACACCAGGTGAGATTCTACATAAAAGCAGCTGGTACAAGGTACATCTCTCAAGAAGGAGGACAATAACTGCAAGCGATCTTATTCAAATTCTGCCACTGCTTTCTAATAATACAATATTTTTATTTTAAAAGCCTTTTTCCTGTTGTACAATGACAAATTACAAGCAACTTGCCCTTGGTACCATAATTCTTTTCTTACTGCACTAAATACGGAATGAGAGAATAAGCTAATACAGTTTTGAGGGTTTTCTGCAGTTTTTTTCTCCTAGGAAGGCCAACTGGAATGAATTTGTACTTCATAAAATTGAAGTGTACACATCCTGAACAACAATCCACCACTGATCCCAAAATAAGAGACTTTCACATTACTGTAACACAGGCATTATCAACATATATTGCTACCTGCTCATTTTTTCTTTCCCGCACTCCCTTCTCCTCATGAAATAAGCACGGAAATACTGACAAAATCTTCCCATGAGGTTCTTTGGTTTGGTTCCACGAAATATTTTTATTTTCTAGTGAAACTATTCAGAAAAGCTAGAGTCCACTCAGGATGCTTCCCAAAACCACACATGTAGGAAGTTAACTATTCTTCCTGTTTAACCTGCTACTTCCACCAATTCTCTTAACAAATACATACATACAATTAAAATGCTACCTGTATTATCTTTTGGACTTGTACAGAAGCACAACATCCAAAGGAATTAAGCAACAAGTCCTCTGGGCCCAGAGGACCCAGAAAATAATCAACAGTAACGAATGGGTTTTCATTTGTACTGGGAAGATTTTAAATAAATTATGGCTGTCCCCAGATAACCCCGTGTTGCTCAAGGACTCCCGGGAAGTCATCTTCCCAAGCAGTGGTAAAATAGAGCAGGAATTTTCTGAGGGCGATTATGACAGACAGGTTACCTGTCATCTCACATCAGTGCACTTACAGTTAAAAGTCAGCTCAAAGCCAAAGACAACATACAAGTTTATTTTTAAATCTAACAAAATCTATTCACTATGAAGAATGGGTTTCCTTTTGAAAACAAGTAGCCTGCAGGTAGATTGTGTGTGACTTTTAAAAACAGTGACACATCCTACAAGTTACGCACTAAAGTGCTAAATATCCAGAACAAGAGCGCACTACATGCAAATATAAGAGGTGTTTTATGTTTTAAATGAAAAAAAAAAAAAAAAAATTCAACAACTCTAATACACTTTTCATTCCCAAGTGTAATTCCTATTTACACCTGAAAACTTTACAACAACGTGAATAGATCTTTGAGAACATACTGTTTTTATATTATACCTACAAAAGCCTGACTGTCAAAAAAAGTAAAAATAAAGCAGGATAGCTGGGATTGAGCTTTCTTGGTTAAGAACTTCAAAGATTAAAGACTTGGAAAAATCAGACCTCATCCTCTCTCGCTGACCATCTTCCAGCTGGTTTCATCTGCCCATGAAAACAGCTTAATTCCAGCAGCGTGCTGACCATGCTGGCTTACAGTTTAAACTACACTAGCAAGAGAACAGGACAATAAAAGGAGGAGTTACTGAAATGCAAAGTAGGATGAGCTTTAAGCCTAAGGGTACCAATTCCTAAACTCCACAGGCATGAAGGACCCCAAGGTGATGGGTCCCTGAGTTCAACAGAATCATGTTAAAAAACTGAAAGCAAGTGGCGAGAGAGAACACAGAATGGCATTCTGGTTTTGGTTAGCAGCTGCAATATTGATACCTGGGGGTAATTTATGGATTTATTGCAATATTCACCATTTAAAAAACAAACTGATCTCTGAAAAGGAAAAGGTAACTCCCAAAAGCTCCTAATGTTCTTGTGATCTACTCCTACTTCAAATCTCCCCTCTCCATCCCATATGCATTCTACAACAAATGAAAATGCAGCTCTGACCTAACAGAAGTCAGAGTCCTGGAGCCCAATTGCTGGCTCAGCAGCACCGGCTCATAGGTTAGTGAGGCACACAGCGTGGCATCTTCTGCATATTCCCAGGGAGCAGAGATTCTGCTCCAGAAAATACTGCAGCTTCTGCAAATGCATGCTGGTGTGCTGACCCCACCTCTGGTCTCTGCAAGGAGACCGCCCCTGCCCAGCGGTGCTTCTGGCCAAGTCCAAGGCCACAGCCAGCACTGCACTATTGATTTTAAGCCAAAGGAAGCCACCACTGTTTACTATGTAAACTCTCCAGTGCTTGATGTTTATTGATTTCCGCCAGATTCTTTACAGACTATCACATTTGGCACAAAGATCTGCCATGTATGTTATTAAAAATGCTGATGAGCATGGTTTGAGAAGATAGAGAGGACGTATGTGCATGTGCGTGGGTGCAGGGAGCACGCACAACAGTCCATTTTGAACATGGAAAGCAAAATGTAAATGGAACGCTGCATATTCAGTCTGATCTTCACGTTGATAGTGACCTTGCTGTCAAGTATTACAGCTCTCTCCTGAACACTGCACCAGGTGATATCAATTCATCATACACAATAGGGAAAGCTTTGTAAGCTGAAGGCTCCTCTACAAACTATCCAATAATAGCAAAGAATGGATCTCATCACCAAAAGTGCAGGTGCTTAAAAGGGACCTCACTCCATAGGTAAAAAATTCTGAACTGGGATTTTGTTCGCTTTGACTTTCCTAAATTACCAATGCTGGGAGGATCTTGCTAGGATTTCCCTTGGAGAAAGCAGTAGATACAACCTACAACAGATTAGCTGTTCTGCAACACACAGAAGGGAGCACTTTGGTAAAAGGTTATTTCAACATAGGGCAAAACTTGTCATCATGTGTAAGTAATAAGTAGTTACCATTCCAATGACATATTCTTCTGCCATTTTAACCCTATTCAACATCTGAACTAAACTAATTAACTCAGGCTCACGATGACAAAGCAACAAGCTTTGAATATAGCACTGAGTTCCTCATATGCTTTTTAAGAAAAGTTACAGTTAGCAAGCTGCTGTATTCAAAAAATAATAATTCTTAGTACAGGATGTCAGTGTGTCACCTGCAAAGAGGGGAGGCTTAGCTGATATTCCTAATGTGCTTTGTGGCATTTTTATTGACCAGAGCCAAGTAAGAGGCAAGAGAAGTGTCACTCAGATGCAGAGAGCTCATGAATGCAGTTACTGAGCTGCTTTTTCCTGCTCATCCACCATGTGTACCTACGAGCCCTACTGGGTTCTGTCACTCCAGGAGAGGAGAGCACCCAGGAAAAGGGGCCACTCACATGTGGCAGGGAGCATAGTCTGTGGGTGATAGCAAGTTAGTAGATGCAATTTTAAAGACAAATCACCCAGATTTAGCCTGATAAGGAGGGTGATGATTCTACCCATGTGCTTTTACACATTAACAGACAGTTGCTGATGGTAATGATCTGTACCCACCCTTTCAGAGAAGCCAGCCCAACTAAGCCACCTGAATGCATTCTCCTCCAACTTGCTACTCCTTTTTCATCTTTCCTTCACCCTCATAAACCAGATGCTAGAAGTTCTGATGAAAATTACTTAGAATCAGTAAAGAAACTGGAGCTGGAGATGCTACTGTGAAATCACTCAAGGATAGATGAAAATCTGAGCAATATCCAAGAGGTGGTGGAGAGCACTCTGCAAGGAGAGGAGAAAGTCACTGAACGTGCAGAATTCAGCACAGCCCAGGAAGCTGCTCACTTGCCTCTAAGAGGAGCACCTTTCAGTTGCTCCATTGTATACAGAAATAAATTAGCAAGAACTTAAAATATTTACTATGAAGTAATGTTGTAATCTTCCAGTTTCAGGTTTGAAGTGGCAACCAATCATCATTTTGTATCTAAAATGTGTTAATTCTCACAAGATCAGCTGTCTGAAAATTTAGAGACAAACCAGACAGCCTGCAGGCACCAGGTTTTTCTCTCTTTTTTTTTTTTTTTTTTTTTCCTTTTTAAGTTGTTGCACTTCTGTGTTGTTAGACTACTGCAAGACACAGAAAGTGGTTTAAAAAAAGGAAAATATAGAGAAAGAACAAACACTGCCGTTACACTTTAATTATGTACCTACAGAACTGAAACTGAGGAACTAGCTCTGACCTCTGCTGAAAAGCAGCAAGACAGTAAAATAGAACTTAACGAAAACACATAATGAATTATCAATGCATACATTACTCTCAGAGTTCCAGCTAATCCACTGCTATTAAGCTAAACATTCACTTCCAAGCAGATTCATGTTTCCTCTTCCTTAACACAGTCATTTTTATTAAGAAAAGAGAAGCAAGGTTTCAGAAACAGTATTTCTATGTACAGTGTGCTACAGGACTGAATGTTACGGGCTGCAACATGTTTCTCTGTGATGTCTGTAAAGTACCGAGACCCTACTGTCACTTTAAATATTTTTCAGTCCTCATTCAGAACATGATGGGAAACAAGGAAAATAGCATATTTTATAAACTGATTGTATTAGCTTAGCTACTCTTATTCTGAACATCATCTTTATTAGCAAATACAAAATAACCACCATCAGAAATTACAAGAGGATTGTCATTACTTCTGTCTTTATACATTCCACTAAAAATTGCCAACAACATGATGTTTCAAGCCTCTCCTTCAGTGAAATTCAGCTCTCAGAAGGTGGAATTAAATTGTTCGGACTCCTGGAGGATACAATCCTGAAAAAGTTTCCAGTACCTCCACACTGAAATATTTTATAGAGAATTCAGGCAAAGAAGCTTTCTTCCAATTAGCTTCTACATAGAGGAACTAAAAGTCCTCCACACTGTCACTCATTTCATTTATCGTGTATGCAACTTTCTATTTTTACCTACCTAAAGCAATTAACTAAACTTTCTTCAAATGGAACGGTTTTCCTACTTGAATGAGAATTATAAAACAATCCAGGTCTGAAGCCTTTCACTTCAACTGACTGGGTTTCACAGTCATAAAATATTAATTGTGAGGCTTTTTATTTTCCTTCCCTCTGAAATACTTATTATTAGCCATAGTTAGAGAAGGGATGCTGACCTCAGACAGACTGCTGCTCTAACGAGAAGTCTCAGATAATTTTCTTTGGTGACTAGCTACTGTTTTATTTAATTCTTACAGGTCATAATGATCAAACTCCATGATAGGAAGGAATACTCTCTGGTGAAAGCAGCGGGGACAATAGTGGTTTTCTTCTCTTCCATAGCATGGAGCAGCCCTCAGGCTGAAATATTAGTTTCATTAACATCATTAAACATAACACGACTTATTTAAATAAAGGTTTATCGTATCATGACTTGGTAACCCCTCATGGCCCTAAAACCTTCAAAACACAACAAGTCAGACATCCCTGCAAATTAGAATTATAACTTTTACATTATTCTTTCTAGAAAAAAGAAGAACCAAATCAGATATTAAGATATGTTATATTAGATATACTTTTGTAGAAGTAAAATTTTATTATTTTATTAATAAGAGCTTCTAAAACAGATAACTAGTTAAATTCAGTCCGATTAAGATACCTGTAAGATGGAAGATAGCCTCTAGTGAGTGTTTCATTATTTTCTCTTTATAAAACAATTGCTACTAAAAAAAATACTTCTGAAAAAACAGCTTTAAAAAATAACTCTTCACTTCTCTACAGAAGAAGCTGTACAGAAACAAAACCGCTGCTTTAACATTTATATCTTTAACATTTGAAATGCCAGTAAATTTTACAGAAATGACAAGTGCATATATATACTTTTTTTAACAAAATAATGTTTTCTGAAATCCTCCTAAGTTCACTGTTTCTACAAGTTTGAATATCTTACAAATACTTGAATATATTTAACAAGTCTAAGGCTGAAAAAAATCTTACTATCACCCTTCACATCAGCAAGCAAAATAATGTTTTGAGAAATCTGAATGTTCTCCTCTCAGGCCCATAGGATGCACAGCAAGTTACATTTTGGTACAGCTTGAAACACCTTCACGGACGGGGCATCAACAGCACCTCTGGCAACCTGTTCCAGTGCCTCACCACCCTCGAGTAAAAAATATTTTCTCTAACACCTAACCTATATTTCCCTCTTTTAGTTTAAAGCCATTCCCCCTTGTCCTATCACTGTCAGACCATGTAAAACGTCACTCCCTCTTCCTGCTTATAAGCTCCCTTCAAGCACTGGAAAGCTGCAAAATGAGGTCTCCCCAAAGCCTTCTCCTAAATATGAGTACAATGCAGGTATGGTTAGAATGAGAAGTCAGTTTTGTCTTGCATATAGATAAAGCATGCTGAAGTAAGCACTGCAGATGTTCCTACCTTACAGGAAGATGGGCCCTCTGCGATGACAACAGTTCTGCAGGTCCTGCAAGGTTCATTTCCCCATCCTCAAAGGATACCTGGGGAGCACCCTGTTGAGAGATTTCAAAGCACATTTTGAAACTAAACACATGCATATGCATATAAAAGACTGGCAGTGTTTGTGTTTCTGAAACACTTGAAAGAGAAAGCAAGCCACTATTTATTCACCTCACTGAGGGTAAGGACTGAAAGACCCATTATTTATGGAGTATACAAACAACACTCAAAGAAACAGTCCCACTGCTTACTCCAGCATCCCACCAAACTTCACTGACGTGTTGGTTTAAATATGATAGAAGGCCCATCCCACTATTTGAGGGAAGAGAGAGGAATAAGATCTTCTGTCAAGGTCCGGTATAATAGTAGCTTTTCTACCATCTCCTATCTTCATACAACCTAATAGGAGATTCAGAATCTTTCAATCCACTACAAAGAGACAAAGTGATGGAACAAACTAGCCACCTAGACTTAAACAGGGCAGGCCGTGGTATGCTTGGGCACCCTTCTTCAAAAAGCTGCTCCATATTTCTTGCTTTATGATGCCATAGCCAGAGCAGAGAGGGGAGGACAGATTGAAAGAGCTGTGGAGAACCCAAAGGTCTACAGGACCAGGGAATAATTCAAGCCGAAGAGTAAAAGACATCAGAAGTTTCACAAAGGTTTGAACAGCTCCTAAAACTGCTTCCTCACTGCCAGTCCATCCTGAATTCTTTTCAACTCTGAGCCACCTCCTTGCTCATGATAGATACCCTAAACCTCAAACTGCTCTTTCTGTTCCTTTATAGCATTACTATGGTAAAGACATTTTTACATTAGCTTCACAGAAGAAAAAATTAAGGAATCATTTGGTCAGACACAAAAATACATTGCACACAGGGACCTAACGTTAATGCTAGCACTCTTTAAAACTATTAACTTTCTTTTCCTGATCCTCAGATTCTTTGTTTGCATTTTTTCCATGCTGGGAAAGGGAAAGAGGTACAAATGAGATAAGACCACTGTCAGCAGGTGATATATTAGCTTTAATGTACTGTATTTCATTGCAGCCTTCATGACAATAATGTAAACAGAGCAAAATCTGTAACAAAGACCTTTTTTGGAGAGGTCACTTCTGCCAACTCTGCAACAGGAATATAGCTGGAAGACATAAATCTTCAGCTGTCAACACACTAAGGGAATTCAATTCAAAGCTTGATCTTAACTAGATAAAGCCAAAAGTTAATCATCTTTTTTTTTGTTGCTGCAGCAGTACAGGTTTTTCACTGTATATCAGGTTGTCTCAAGGCAAAGAGTAGCAACGTCATAAATTAATTCCAAAGAACAAAATCAACTAGATAGGTAATTTAATTTTCAACAAAAGTTTTACAATGTATATTAAAGCTCCCATTTTTTCTCAAAAAGATGGCTCTACCCATAAAGACGACTTTCCAGGTTTGCCATTTTCAATCCCCCAAAGATTTGAGGAACTTATTTTCAGTTTAATAAGTAGCAAGAGAGCTGTAGGGGTGAGGGGACTGCTTTGTGCTTTAGAAAATAACCACGATGAGTCTTCTAAGCAAACTTTTGGAATATAAATCAAGCTAGTTCCACCCAATTCCACCCCTCCCCTGTGATCACACACCACCGAGTTTTTGAACCTATTATGAACTGGCAGCAGTTCTTTCTGCATATTAATCAGAGCACAAGCCAACAGATTTGGCTTCCACTGCAAAGCCAATACAGCTCACTGAAAGCAACGTCTGTCACTAATGAAAAAACTATTTGAAGAAACGTGTACTGAGTCTATGCTATCTCTTCCAATCCCTCTTCACAGTGAAACCACGTGTCAATGAGCAGTTTTTGTTGTATGAAGCATATTCCATACTAACCCCATACATCAGGAACTCAGCATCAAGCAGCAAGTTAGCAACAGAAATCTGACACACAGCTTTCACGTACTGACTTCATTTTGAAAAAAGACAGAGCCTTGGTAGCAACAGATGTCAGAAGGAGACAACTCTCATTAACCAGAGAGCTCCTAAAGCTAACCTTTTTTAGCTAACCAGAGAAAACACTGGCGCTGCAAAAGGGTCTTCATTTTGGAAGGCTGAAAATAGCCAAACCATGAGCAGATTTTTGGGTGGTGAATTAACTTGCCCCTTTTTTCTTCCAGACATTGGCTGCAACACAGCACTGCTCAATGCATGACCAAGAACTTGCTGCTCATGGCTCCAAACAGTTTTGCTATTTAAAGCTTCACTTGCAGTCTGTTCAAGTCTGTGTATGCCACATTACTTTTCTGTCTTTTGGCTTTGGGGTTACTGTTATTTTTTTTGCTGTAGTGAGGTTACATCCATACTTGTCCTTCCCCTCTTTCTTGGGTAACTGAGAATTCACAGTAGTGACAAATACAAATAGCAGAACATGATCTCATCTCATGTTTCTGTTGACTGATTCACAGTTTTTAAGCCACAAGGGACCATTTTTGATCAACAAGTCTAATGTCATTCTTGGAATTAGATTTGTTTAGTCACACAGCACAACTTTGGCTGTGACACTGCTGATAAGCAAACGGTTCTCACACAAAGATGGCAGCTGCTCTCTTTTCTGCTAAAGGTAGAAGAAGCAAAAGACGTCAGGAAGCTGAAAAAAAGTTGGTACAAATACTAGAGGTATCAGACCTCCAGTAAACATCTCCAAGGACAGATTTAAAAACGTGTCAGGAATGTTTTAGAGCATGTTCATTCCCATGTCAGAATAAATGGTCCAGCTTTGTGAGGTGCCTGACAGCCCCACACCTCCAAGGTAAAACTTCAGCAAGGAATTCAGAGTTTGGAGCCCATAGCTTCAGCTACAGCTTTTTAAAAATTCATTCAAGGGTAAACACTCCTACAAGAGAATTTATCCACTGCTAGGCTGGACCCCAGAGTGTTTATAGACTTCGGAAATACTACAGAGAGTGTTCAATGTCACAGCCTCCTGCTTTGATTTGAAGGTAAGTGCTCACATATTACAGATCATGGCATGCTAAAATCAGTAAACATAGCCAAATAAATTTGAAGTCTTAAATGATCGACGAAACATGAATCATAACAGTGATTCATTACAAGCTCTCCAAGAGCGACATTAGAGCTCCAGTCACATACTAATCACTACAAATGGACAAATTCCTTTCATACTTCAGCATTTCATTAGAGCCATAGTAAATTTAAACACATCATCTCCTGCTCAACTGGCTGAAAGATAGCAAGCCAAATGCACAAGTAAAGGCAGTGTTAGATCCAATAACCACAAATTCTCAATCTTTACTGTTTAAACAAAGACTGGTTGTCAGTTTTTCAATAGTTGCAGAACTAACGACACTGACTCCCAAAACTTCACTCAAATTCAGCTTCCTGTGTAATGTAACAGGATTGCAGTTTTCAGCTAGGAAATAGGAATAAATGCAAAATACTGCAGCTAAAACAATAGGCAAGAATGTAGATGCATCTAATAACAGTGAAATTGATTTTTTTTTTAAATTTATTTACATAGGTATAATTTTAATTAAGCTATTTGTCTTAGTGCTGCAAAAAGCATGTTTTTCAAATTAGAACTGAACCAGAAGAGCAGGATCGTATGAGATAATAGCTCTCTGCCAACAACTATATAGCTTGGAAAGTTCTCATATTCATTACACGGCAGTTCTTGAATTAGATAAATGTCTATGTGTAGCAGTAAGAGCAGCCATACACACCAGTAACTTCTACTCTGTGGACATGCACAGTAATCCCAATTTAACAGTCAGCATGAACAGCAAATACGCTGGAATCAGTCGTCTGTCTTACTGAGGTTAGATTGTATTCAAGGTGCTCCCCTGTTTATTTCTTTCGTTTTTGAAAATGCTCCATTTGTATAAAAACTGCTGAACCTGTTGGAACCTATCAGCTTCAAGAAAGTGAGAGAGGCACTTTTTGACAGAGGAGAATGTATAGCTTTCATAGGAAGGGATGGACAAAATGAGCTGAGAGCCACCAGTCCGCACTGTGCCCAGCCACTGCTTCGCTTTCTGGCTATTGTTACTGAGAAACTGCATTTTAAAGTCTCAGCACAGCAGCAGTTTCCCAGTTCTACTCTGGTTACAGTGTAGTTTTCTACTATCTTTCAGTTCTCTTACAGCAATATTTTGCATATGCAATCAAGGGTACACCACAATGCCCAGGCCAATGCAGCCGAGCTCTAGAAACAGCCAGCAAGCATAGAAGGGCCATTAATCATCTTGATTCTCCCTGATAGACTCCCCACTGCTACTCTCAGGACAAGCAGTAGTTTTGAAGGTAGTAACAAAATTGCAGATACATCACTTTTAGGAAAGGTATGTAGCAAAAAACAAAAACAAAGAAAACACATCCTTTTCTATTTCTTTTCTTATTAAACAATAACCAGCATGAGACAAACCTCAGAAGTAGGTGGGAAGTTCAGAGAAAGAGTAACTCTGTGTAAACAACCAGAGAACATCCTGAGCAAGGGGTATTCTTGCAGCCTAAAGCAGTCATCAAATACTAACCGTATGCTTGAAGGAAATAAATAAGATCTATTAATAAGAATTGCACATTGTCACAACTCAAAGCGTGGCATATCCCAAAGGAAAACATTTTTACGTGAAACTTTATTTTAATGGCCAAGTTAGAAGTGAGGCTGCTGTAGGACTGAGGCCAGCTGATGGCTGCCCACCCCCAACGCAAAGGGAGGGCAGGCAGACCTGGTGGGTCAGGGCTCACAGCCTTCACCTCCCTCCAGGAGGGCCAGCAGGAGGTCAGCCCCACAAACCGCCGGCTGCGAGGAAACTGGGGGGTGACAGGGATGCTTGCTTACAAATGCAGGAAATGTCTCATACACTGCTCCCACAACACACATCTTCAATTACTGCATTTAAAAACTGAACATTTTTAGCAGCACTTTCAGGATCACGTGAACATTTCTGACAGCCAGAATGAGTTCACAAAGCCATTGCACTATTTTTAGCTTAAAAAAAAAAAATAAATCAGCATTTTCATAAATATTCCCAAACTTATTAAGAGGTGATGCAATTTAAAGGTATAACCTTTAGTTACAGCAACAAACATGACAGCCGACATTGCATCCCAGAGATGATCCTCAAGACCATCTAGCTCAAGCAGTGCGCATAAATGCTCTTCTTTGTTCCATCAGGACACAATCAAGCACTGGTTATAACCTTAAGTGAACCCAGGTCCCATACCTGGGTTTGATGTTGGGCGATGTGACACAGGGCTGCTCCAAGCACTGGCAGCATTGAGGTGTCAGCCAGGCATCCCCACGTCTCGCCGTGCCTGCAGCAAGGGCACCAGGCTTTCTCAAACTAACACAGATCTGTTCTTAGGACACCTTTATGAAATAAAAGACTTTCTAACTGGAGAAAACCATTTGAATCAAAGGCTCTCTGCAGGTTGAACATCGCACACTGTAAAATACCAGCTTACAGCAGGGCACACAGAAACCAAGGTCACCCAAGTACTAGAGATGAAAACAAACTCTCTGTCAATAACTGCATTTCATCTGCTTAGCTAACTTTTCATTACCGAGCTAATTACCTGCCCACACAGCTTTACACAGCAATCACAAAGCTTCCTGAAATGTAGCTGTAAGCAGAATGGTTCAGTATTTCAGTAAGTTAGTAAAATATGCCTCAAGAATTTCCAGATTAATTTTAACATAACATCTTCCTTTTTTTTTTTTTTTTTTTTTTTTTTTTTTTTTTTTTTTTGCTTCTGAGCATAATGAAATAACTAACAGGTCCTTTTAAAACCAACCAGTGACAGAAAACTAAGTTAGCTGCTCAGTGTGCTCTTAAAAGACATGACAGAGCTTGTCCCAGAAAGAAATTCTGATCAACAGGCATGCAAGCTGTCATACTTAAATGAGTGCATTTCTTACCACAACCTACTTATCTATATTAAAAAGTTTCCAACCAGCTAACATCCCCACACTATAACCATCACTGATCTATCAAGCACAGAAACCACTACAAACCTGGCTGATAAAAAGCCACTAAAGTTAAAGGAAAAAGCACTCTGCCTCCACAGAACATGGACAGTATTTTTAAACAGCTTACAATACTTCCTTTGCATTTACTGATTAAGCCACATCATCTTCTTGACTATTCAGAATGAAATTCATTTGAAATGGATAATTGATGCAATTGTGCTGTATTTACAAATGCAATTAATCATTTGCTAAAGATGATTTTTAGGCAGGCAACAAATACGAAAATAAGAATCATACAACATCTTTCAGTGTTGTCAGCTGAAAAGTATTCTACTCAACCGTTGAAAGGTATTTTTCAAAATAAGAATAGCTGTACAACTTCAGATATTTTTAACACGATATGCAAGTGTATTCATGCTTAATTAGCACAATGCAAAGACAAGCTGTAATGCAGTTTGGCTTTCAGCAATTACATGACAGTTTGAGGAGCCACAACAGTGACATTTTCCCCTCCCAACTACCAGTGGATGCCTTGAGTGCTGTAGTGAGCTGATCTTGGCACTTAAAAAGATTTTTTAAGCCAAGGGCATAAATAGTCAGGAGTGGATTAAAATTTATTTCCCTGAATTGTTTGCTACCAACTGTCAGTTGAGGGTTATCCTCATGGCTGAGTTGTACTGGTGGATTGCACACTTACCAGTGTTCTTCGGTGCTAACTCCAACTGGCTGAAGCCACCTTACTTTTGCTGGCAGGTACCCCTACTTTGTGTGACCTCAGACTGGAGCAGATTAGGAACAACTGTACCATACACAGCTCAAGAGATATACTTGGCATTGTCATGAAAAGTGGAACAAGAACATCATAAAAACAAGTGGACATTTCAAAATGATTGCTTATGCCTCAGAGCGACAGTCAACACTACTGTCAAAACAGCGTGAGGGCAAATTGGGAATAGTAAGCAGGTCTCCCTCACACCTAGAAACTGAAGGAAGAGACCCTCTTAATGCTAAGCACAGGAAGCAAGGTCCTCTACCCTCCTGGTAGATCTCTGGTCCAAATTCAGTGAGTACTTTGACGTCACTGCCTTGTATCAGCAAAATATTCTTGATATCTCACACAGCTCCCAGGGAGCACAGGACTCAGCATGAACCAAAGCAAGAGAGCAACTGCTCTTAACTCCCAATCAGCTCTTCTGGAACTGCTCAATTTCACAATGTAAAATATGTCTTGCCAAAATCAACCTCTAAAATGTCCTAACCCCACAGTCCCCGTTTGTTTCCAGCCTTAACCATTAAAAGTGCAGTCAACAAGCCTCCTGAAACTACAATGCTCGAGGTCCTCAATGAACAATAAGTTCTCTTTTTAAGAGCAGCAAGGATAGTTTCAGACCTGTAGATCATAACTGTTGCACATTATTTTGGTCATGAAAGCTTTCAAGTGTCCTCAGATGAAAAAAACATCACTAAGAAGATGTCCACTAGCTGTAACAGCAGCAGAGTTCTCACCTTTGCTGGCAGTTGCTTTGCATGGCTGAGGGGAAGGAAGAGGTGCAGTGAGAGCCCACACAAGTACTTCCCCTTGTGAAAGGCTCAGAGGAAAAGAAAAATGAGAACCCCCACAGTTAAAGTCTTCAGAAGCAGTTTTCCTGCATATAAAAGTATGGACTTAAGCCCAACATTTTAAGAATTTCCAGGATGAGGTGTGAGCAATGTATTTTCCGAAGTAGCATAAAGCAGCTTTTAGGCATTGATAATATATTGATAAACATTTGGATTTAGCACCATTAATGGCAAAGAACCAATTCTTGAAGTAAAAAAATTTTTTCAAGAGGAAAAAAAAAAAATCAACTGCTAGAAACAGAAGTAATTTGGTAGGTGCTCACAACATTCAGAAGCTGTCAGTATTGGAGTAACTACTGAACGGACAGAGGTAAGCAGCCAGTCATATAACCACTGGAACCTTTACAACAGACTATGTATTTATTAGCCCTCTTTCCATTTATCATGATGTTTTGTTTTTGATTGTGCGGGCCTTCAAATATATGCTACTGAATGCTTCTACAGGGCTTTTCATGTCTGAAACACATCAGACTTCTATGGGGTCTACAACGTTTTAGAAAATGAACATCTACTCACTTCAAAAAGAATGTGCCAGAGTCTGTCCGATATCAGACAGGAATCAGTTTACCAGTACATGTAGGAAGAGTTAAGGTCAAGGTAGAGGTTTTTCCTTACTAAAACTATGTTAATACAACCAAGTAACAGCTAAATCATGCAGACAGTTTTACAGACTCAAACATCCTTTGTCTGACTGTATCTACATGGTCTTTTGAAGACCTGAGTAAGACCTCTGCCTGCTCTGCAAGACAACTAGAAACTACAGAGCAGCATTAGCAGGTCAGCATGCTTGAACTGGGTTATTATTTGTGTCTCAGCAAGATTATTAATTTGAGCTCATCTATACTAAAAACATTTTAAAAGATTTTGGCTGACCTAAAGCACAGGGACTCTCTCTTGTCCTTAGTTGTTAGTGATCACGTAAACTCTGAGATTCTACTAGTGTAATGTTAAAATACTAATATTTTACCTCTGTGTTTATTTTTAAAAAACAATTGCTAAATTTATTACAGAAATCTATGGTTCTTTTTGGTTCTTTTTTTACATGGAACATTTAGCAGTGCTATAAGCAATGCAGGCAGTGAAGAAGCAGGTCTTTCCAAACTAAACTAGAACTCATGATTCACCCACTTGAAGATAGAATCTGTATTCAAAGAAAAGGCACAACCTTTGGACACTTGAGCTACTACACAAACTATTTGGGAGCATTTCCATAGCAACAAACATCATTTTAAAAGTGCACATCATTAGCACTACAAATGCACATTAACCCCTTCTCCTGATTGGAAATTGCTGTGGGGCAATTCATACTGCAAAAAATGGGAAAGAAATTCACATTTCTGCAGGAAAATCCACCAAATCTTCCTCAGACCAAGAGAACACTGCATTATCCTGCCTAGCCTGATACACTGTTTCAAGCCTCTGAAAATCTTAATTGACAGATCCTTTTTAGATTTGACAACTATAAACCTGTATTTTGAATCCTTTCTCATTTGTGCTAAGAGGAACTCCTTGCACTCCTCTTTAAAGGCAAATGAGAAAACCTCAACAACCACTATAAAATATATTGTGATCACTTCTTCATCAAAGCGTTACTTAAGGAACATTGAAGATTATCTAGGCAGTCTTGCATGTGATTCCACATCGCCATTCCCTTCCAGAACAGAATTCAGATTTTATTTACACCAAATAAAACTACTAACTCTGGACTTCTGGAAAAACAATACTCAATACAGGAAAAAAAAACTACAAGCAAAGTTCCTTTACCAAATCAAAACTTTCTGCTTTATCCACACCAATATGTCATCAATATTATCTGAAAGGCTGATAAAGAATGCATTTCAGATAAAAGATAGATCAACAAATGTTAGGTTCACAACTTTATTCCTTAAAGTAAATGCCCTCATTGAATTTAGCTGTCTTTCTCAGTCCAAACAAAAATTACAGATATGTGGGAGAAGGTCTCTTAATGATCCTGCCATTGCCCATTTGATGCTTAGAGAAAAGAGATGAGGGGAAGGAAAGGTGGGTCAAACAAGCAAATGAAAATCTGCCTTCTCACTACCAGCAGTGTAAAGTGAGAGTGGATAACAGGAGTTTCCAAAACTCAAACACCTAATGAGTTTTCAAAATTAGAAGAGGGACTTCACTAAAAAACATGTTTGTTACTTTGCTGCTAACTCTGCCTGAGTCAGACATACGTGTTGTCTGAAACGAGCTCGGTTGGTTGTGGAAGCCCACAGCGCAGCTGATTCTGCATCAGTGAGGAAAATCAAACCATTACCTTCCACCCACCTGTCTCAGAACTGCTCACAGTGTAAGAGCAGTGAAGTTACCTTTCATCCAAAATCAGAGAACTTGCCTCACTGCTTTGGAAATTAAACAGTAATGTCAGTAAAAACACTGTAATGGTGTAAGAATGCTCTTTATCTTGATTTAAAAGTCACTCTCTTAACCGTATTTAAGTCAAGAAGATGGTCACTTCAATAACTAAGAGACGAAACCCTTGAAGAAGTAGAGGTGCCCACACTGCCCACCTCTCCTCAGAGGCACTTATTCTGTAACACACACCCCAAGTGACAGTCCCATGCTGGCCCCCAGAGCCATGTGCACACACACTGGAGGCTGTCCCTTGGGCTGATGCTGCAAGCAGGAGGCACAGGGCCCCAGGCCCTGCCAGGTACTCCTCGACACCTCCACACCTAGGATGGCTGCTCTGATGAGCTACTTTATGCTGCCCTTGGCGCACAGTGTCAGTAATTGCTAGTTTTGTTACTGCTGCTCTTTATATGGGATTATCATAGTGAAGCAACAGCACCGATTAATCAATTAGCATGGATTCATTAGAGATGAAAGATAGGGCAATGTAATTGTGTTTACTGAACAATGGATGATGGTGTGCTTAAAAGCTCAGGCTTCCTAATAATACACAGCCACCTAGAAAGACATATACATAACATTATGAATATTTAGAACATTCTCACTGCAGATCTACTGCAGCAACAATCAGCATGTGAATGTATGTATCCAAGTAATGCTGGAGCCTGAGCAATGTGGAGGGGAGAGCATATGAGGCACATGGTGCAGGTGAATATCTTAGCTTTGACTATATCCCTGTAGAATAGCTGAATCATTACCCATAGTTCAGCATGCACTGGCCAGTGCCTCACCACCCTCTGAGTTAAAAAAAAAAAAATTCTTAACATTTAACCTAATTCTCCCTTCTTTCCGTTTAAAGCCATTCCCACTTGTCCTATCACTATCAGATCATGTAAAAAGTCAGTCCCTCTTCTGCCTGTAAGCTCCCCTCAAGTACTGGAAGACCGCGATGAGGTGTCCCTGGAGACTTCTCCAAGCTAAACAAACCCAACTTCTTTAACCTTTCTACATAGGTGAGGTGTTCCAGCCCTTTGATCACCTTCGTGGCCCTCCTCTGAACCCACTCCAATAGCTCCCCCTCCTTCTTGCGTGTCAAGGCCAGGCCTGGATGCAGTACTCCAGATGGGGCCTCATGAGGGCAGAGTAGAAGGGGACCTATCTCCTCCCTTGTTCTGCTGGCCACCCCTCAGTGATGCAACCCAGGATGCTGTTGGCCCTCTGGGCTGCAAGAGCACGCTGCTGGCTCATATCCAGCTTTTCATCCACCAAGACTCCCAAATGCAAAAGTATTTTCTCAAGACATCTGAGGCGCATGTCTTTACTGCTTCCCTTGGCAGAGGTTGAACACTGAACATCAGCAATGAGAGAATACTGATCTCCCAGACACATACCATGTTTCAACCATATGGATTCCCTTTAGGCAATAATGTTATGGTAGAAGACCCTTTCTCTGTCTTATGGTGGTATCCACTAATGGATAAAAAAAGATGAGAAGAATTAATTTATTGAAAATATGGTGTAGTCAAGAGGTGCTGAAATACAGCTTCTGCTGCACTCCAAAAAGATAAAGACTCAATAAGAAAGTAACAGCTTACAGAGGAAGCACTTTGCTTAAAAAGCTGTGGTAAAAACCATGCCCAACTATACTCCACAAAAACAGAAATCTTCCAGATCTTGAAGATCAGGATCCCCTAAAAGACTCAATCTATAGCATGACAAGGATTTGAATGCTCTCAGTGATGCACTTACCCAGTATTTTCCCAAGACATTTTCACAACATGCAAAGGAACCACAGTCTGTGATTTGCATAGAGCTTCCTTAGCTTGAAACGTAGACTTTTTACTACACAAAGTCCTAAAAAACACATTGCTTATTTAGATTAAAGACACTTTTATTCCTGCTGAGAGTTAAGTGTTCCCCCGTAACTTTGTGGGCTGTGAATTTATTTACTCTTCAGTAGATTCAGGCATTGAGTTAATGAAAGACTTATCAGCCTGCTTCAGTCCAAGTGGCTTACTGGTAGCAGCTATCTAATATTTAACCATTTTCTTCCTATTTCAAGAGATGTTAAAAAAATAGTTCAAATTACATATATACAATTTTATTATTATTAAATAAAATTGTATATGTATATATGTACACATATATAGATATACTTTTTTTTTCCTGTTTCAGGTGAGATTTGTCCAAGATCATCTCTGATGACAGACACTATGAAGTCTCATAACACACCTCAGTACAGGAAAGAACTGGTGTCATTTCAAAACTCTCAGCTCCCCTCTTCACCTTCTCTGAACCAAATTGCCAACCCTTTTTCTCAAGAAAATTAGCTGTGACACTGAGGCCAGGGAGCCACCATGATGGCCTAAGAACAAACGAACACAAACCAGTCTTGCCTTTCTATTTGACAGGCAAACTCCAGAATAGAGATACTTCTAGTTTTAACCTTTTGTGTTCTTGAAATCCTACTCTAAGAATCTGTCAGCAGAAAAACGGGCCATCAGTGTCCAAGAATTTCCTAAGGGACCATGGGAACACCTCAACCTACACAGCACCAAACAAATGAATAAGGGTTAAATGTCCGAATCTCTACAATGAATTGAGAGTTGTCTGCATATGAATGCAAGAAAACATACTGTCCTACACAAAGTCCTTGATCTTGATCCTAATTCTCAATGGAAATTAAGGCAATTGCATAGCATTTTAATTCTGTGCCACTGTATACAAAACCTTATTCTACAATCTGAAATTACAGGCGCAGTGTTACATTGAATTTATGAGTGAATATTATTAATAAATCTGAGTCAACTCCTGTGAGCAAAGACATTACTATCACTGGCTTATCTTAAACCTAGCAGGTAATTTAAACCAGAGGCAGATCACCTTAGAGTACAGTGTTATTTCCAACAAATCCTTATGAAACATAATGGCATTTTCAACCTCTCCAAGGATTTTAAGAAGTCATCCAAAAATAACCTTTCATAAAATGATCTGCTTTCATGTTAATTATTAACTACATATTCAAATAGCAACACTGGTTAGTAAATAATTTGACAGCAATAAAAACTGCAGTGAAAGAAAGTAGGACTTATCACATTGCTGAAAGAAAGCAGGGTGAACAAAACACTGCCAGCAAACATATATCAGTATATTCGTTGGGAATAAAATAGCACAGCAATAGTAAAGCCACATAGATGAATTAAGCTCCAGATATAAAAAGATTTTGCAGATTCACCTGCTGATCAGATTATGAGAGAACAATATTGTACAGCAAGAGCTCTCAGTAGTGACAAATTTAGAGAAAAATACACAAAAAGGAATTGCAAAGGTCATTTTCACACTGCAAAGGTTTATTTATTGACAGAAATTGTCTTTTTTAAAACGGTTATTAACAGTTACAGATAGGCTTAACTGCATTAAAACTGTTAACATCAACATACTTAATTGCAAGGACAAATGTCAGAACACATTGCTGTTCCTCAGGTAAGCACGACAAGTGAGGTGAACAACTGAGTAATTCTCAGTAAACAAACAAAAAAAAGCCCAAGCTATCAATTCTCCTGATTCTTGCACACGTTCCTAGACAAACATGTCTATCTTAAGCAATTCTCCTTTGCTCTCTAAGCAAAGTTAATTATGAAAAAAGTCAGAATTTTAAAAAACTTCTCAGCAGAAATTCCTGATTGTTACTTACTCCTATTTTAATATAAACATTATCTCTTACCTCAGTACCTTTTCCTAAAGAAAATATCCCATAGGCATCTTCTGTACGTAAGTGGTTACTGCAAAGCAGAATGCAGTGACTAACCTACCTATCTGCAGGCCTTTATGTAACTCCACCATTTCCAAAGGTCTCCACAGAAGACACTAAGCTGGTTTTAGATTAGCAGAGATACAGTGCACTGGGGCAAAATAGTTCCATTGTTTCCAGTTTCTTCATATGAAGAATCCTGCTTTCCATACATGTCAACTAAACACCTACCTACCACTTTCTTTTGGAGAACTCAACCAACACAGTCCCTATCACAGCACTCCAGCAAGTAACAAAGTACTGTATGGGATAACAAAGAGTGAGATACGACCTTGGAACAGGTGTGTGTAAGTGAAGCTTTCTCTCCAGAATTCTACTTTATTCTACATTTTTAAAAAACATTTTAAATAGACATAAAAGACAATTTTTTCCCTCTATTTTTCAGGTTAGGAGACTCAAGATTTATGCAGTCGTTTAGCATGTAGAAGACAGAGGAGCACGTTCAGCAAGACTAAAAAAGCGGAAGCATTGCCTTACGAACACCCCAGCTTTGGCTGCACTACCACCTCTAAGACTGCCTTTTGTTCTGGCCTGCAAAATAATGGTATCTATTTGGCACTGAGCACTGTAGCTGCCTTAGACTAAGTTCGTTCTCTTTGCTCCTGTTTGAGTCCATTTGTCTCACACAACGAGTACAAAAGAGGAGGTGAAGCAAACTACAGCGAAAAGCTGTTCCAAGAGCCAACACAGTGAAGGCGCTTTTGAAAAAAACAGATCCGTTTACCACGTTATACAAAAAAGTAGCCTATAAATCAATCTTCATGAGAGCCGTGGGTCCATGCAAACCTCTCCCCTGACTTCTAGGATTCACGTTTCCTGCAGCTCATCCCTCCCAAACTGCAGACCCCATTCTTTAGATTGCTTCCTTTAACTGCTGGCACAATTTTTTCTGCTCCCCGGCAGGGCAGAGGTCGGAGCTGAGACTGCGCTGTGACAAGCTGAGGGATGTGACAGGTGCACAAAGGAGCAACATCAGGTCTCAGAACATTTGGGTACTTTATGATGTTTCTCAGCTGGTTTGATTTACACATTAGCATATCCTTAACTGACACAATCCTTTTTTTTTTTTTTTTTTTTTTTTTTAAAGAAATTCTAGACTTTAAAAGTTCAGCACAATAAGCTTAGATTCTTAGCACCGAGCAGTTCTGTTTCATTTCAAATATTATTACCTATGAATAAATCCAAGATGAACTACCCAGGTCTGGTTGTTGTTGGAAGCACTCTAAGCAGCATTTCTACACTAGCTGGGATAGAGGGGTGACCTATACTAAGTTCACTATTATTTAGGAAAAGTAAATTTATAAAACATTTTGTACAGTGAAGTTACTTGCATTATCCTACAGAAAAAAAAGCTTGCTCTGAAGATTTTATAATTGCATTATAAAAATCCAACGCAAGCTCTTAGACTTCACTTGCAGCTTTCTTATATTGAGCACTACTAATCTGCATATTTAATAGCTCCAAATCACTGTAACACATTCTATGTACTCAAAAGTAAAGACATTATCTTTTCTTCTAGAAAGAAAAGGTAGAAATAGCTTCAGTAAGTTACTTTGCGAAGGAAAGAACAAGGTAGACTTTCTGAAGAAAGGCATTTCGGAGATTACTAAATTCTAAAGCAACTAAAGAATGCAGTGAATACCTTTTTCTGAAAATTAAGCTAATAGTCTAGGAGCCCTGAAACAAGGTACGTCCTGCAGCCACCTACAATAAATCCTTCACAAAAGCAGCTCCCAGCTGAAAAAAAGTGAAGGGAATGACATTTTGGCAAATATCAGCACGTAATCTCATTCAGGGCTTTAAATTTTAGCACAAAAGGACCATCAATTGGGCTCAACTTTTTAATAGGAAGCACCGGACACATGAAACAAAAGTGAGTAACAGGGTAATATCAATCTGTGTTTCTGAAGTGATGCACTGTTCCACTTCAAGTTACTCCAAACTTCTGTGCAGTACACACTTGTTCAATGGTAACAGAGAAATTAAGCCCAGAGATGAGGAGGAAGAGGGGCCTGGGGAGCTAAATGCCAATTCAAACCATTTCACACAGTGCCTTTCCTTAAAGCATGAACAGCCTACAACACCGTGTTGTGAGCACAAAAGGAAATCAGGTTTTAAGAGAAACATAGATGAGTTTTCCACTTCCTACATCCTCCTCCCAGCAAATATCCCTTCTCTATTTAAACAGAACTTAAAAAGGAACCCAAGCAGAACTTGATGAAGAGTGAAAACACGTGTGCATCCTTTGTTTGTGAATCCCCATTGCTGTATCCTATTCCAACAGCCACAAGAATCATCAGGTCTGAAAAATCACAAATGCAAGGATCCGAGATGTCGAATACAACCTGAAAATAAGTGTGAACAGTTCTTTTCCCCCCCCCAGTACCTGCCTTACATCTTTGTAGCAATCGAATAGGAACTGTTTACCATATGAAAGTAAATATTATTTCTGCTATGACTACTTGGACATCTGATAGCCTCAGGCAACTGAAAGGGGCCACAGTAGTAACAGCTCAACTTAAAAGCCAAAGGGCAGGTACCTTTGAAGTCAGAGAACACTGAAACAAGAGTAGACCTTGAAGTTTGGACTGATGCAATGCACCTCAGCACTTCAGAGCACTTTTCGTTCATTCTCACAAAGCAGAATAGGCACAACTGATCACCTGCAGTGCTAAGTACCAGAGCACCTAATGACAAAACCTTCTTCCACAGAATCCTCTTCCAGGAAAGAGATAAAGGACATCTGCAGTTCAGCTCAGAGGGGCTGAGGGCTCTGGCAAGTGGTGCTGGAGTGGCATGGGGAACACATCAGGTTCTTGGTTAGGCTGCAGGGACTGCAGTTGTTGTTAAAAAATATAAAGCTTACTACTACACAGAATATTATTATTAAAACAATGTTCTGCTAGATACGAGTGACAGAACATGTTTGTGAAAGACACAGTTAACAATCTACTAAAAGGATCCTGCTACAGAGGTGCATAGGAAAGGATCCTGCTACACAGGTGCATAGGAAAGGATCTCACCCTGCCACTTGGCAAAAATCATGGTTTTCTGTGCACCCAGTGCTTCTCACTGGTGGAAAAAATTAAGTGCCTTGGAACTACATAATGTGTGTGCAGAAGCTGTTATGTGTGTTCAGACCTGTTCTAGATACAGATTTGTCATTTAGCTTTAAATCAAAAATTATTCAGAACTTGCACCCAAGAATAGTAACAGAGACAGTATTTTATATTTTTACTACTGCAGACAATGGCTTCAACCCGTGGTCAACAAACTCCTGTAAATTCTTCAACTATTTTAGAGATTCATAAAATAAATAGCTGAAAAGCTAGCTTGCTGTCTGGAAAGGCCCATAAACAAAGAAAGGGAAATTGTAAGCCATACTTCAGATTATAAACCAGTTAACATTTGTGACGTGGCAGAAACAGTGACTTTTTTTTTTTTTTTTGTTATTGAAAGGACAAAAAATTGGGGGATTTTTTGTTTGTCTCTCATAGCTACAAAACCACACACCATGGATTGTTGCTTTTTTCCTCTAGGAGTCATTTCAAATTTATTTATAGCAAGGCTTTCCACTTTTATCTGCAAATGTCACATCTAAGCCACTAACTTCATATAGTTTCTTGGTTTAATAATACAGTAGATATAGCACATGTTCTGCTTCTGCCCCTCTCTGAAAATAAACAAAACTAATCAGGTCTAAAAACTAGTTTATATCTCACTGTTCATAGCAAATAGAAGGAGTTAGGCACAGATAACCCAATTTTCACCTGTTTCTGCTTACTACATATACACTAACTCAATTTTGATCGATCAGCTAATGTTTGCAGACTTACTACAGCTGCACAAGGGTCCTACATCCATTCAGCTTATTTTTTTAAAAAGGCACACCAAGATGAAGTGTTGTTCATGCTTCTATTTAATTTTATTTTAGCTCTTTGTTTATCTCTTCACTTCAAAGCACTTCCAATATAAGGAACGGTTTCAGTGTGACAACTTCTTAAAATTAAAATAGAAAAAATGTGCCAGCATCAATCTGCTTTACATTGGAAGGCACAACAGCCTTGAGATAGAAATGACGACTTATGAGAACGAGCTATAACGAACTCAGAAGTTCTATCTGCAGCAGGAAAAATATATTAGACTAGAGGCTGAATGCTCCTGACATGATTTGTCTTCCTCAATAGGAGCCTCCTGTTCCCCAGCCACAGTCTACAGTGAAGTTCAACTCCAAAAGCAAGGGAAATTCACCAACATGAAGCCACATGATTCTGTTTGCTACCATTTCTTATTTGGATTGAAGCTGCCCAAAGCCGACAGGAGTGCAGCACAGAACACATCCAAGAGCTATGCAGGCAGAGCTACACAGGGCTGGTGGGGCACAAGAAGTTCATCCTGGAGGGCAGCAGCAGCAGCAAGCAGCTCCCCCAGGAAGCGATGTCGCCACAAGTGCCCAGATGGCACAACCAGCCCACCCTCAGCAGCTCCAGTGACCCTGGGAGCTGGGAGGGGCACAGAAGCCTGCCCACAGGAACCTCATTCCCTCATGCAGAAAGAGCCCCCATCTCGTGGCAGGACAGGTATGAAACCAAAAAGTCCTATTTGAGAGCGATGTCAGAACAAGGGTTTAAGAGTCTGATTGCCAACCACATCAGTAACAAGCAGGAGTAGCGCCTGGGCAGCTGAGCACTTGCAAATTCCAGGGTTGCTGGAAAGGAAGTTTTACTCTCTACTGAGTTATTGTTCTCAGACCTAAAGACAGACATTTTTTCTTGAACTGAAATAAATTTAGCTAATTTCTGTTCCTTTCACAATAATATATCTAGGGTGCAATTTCAGTTCTCTTAAAAAAACATTGTTAGCAATGCATACTGCATATACCCCATATGTGCAGATAAGCAGGTAGTATCCCTTTTACATTGCTTTCCAAAGACATGCTTCCCCACTGGAAAGAGTTCCTGAGTGGTTCAGTGCAGAACCTCTGCACTGTCTTCTGCCTGGATAAAAAAAATTTTTTTTATAGCACCGGTGAGTGCTGTTAATTTGCTTTTTACCTCTTGTCTGTACCATTATATAAAACACTTACTAGAAACCTAAGTTTATTATTTCAACTATTTTAAGAGAAAAGGAAACATTATAAATGGCATCTGTAAAATTTTCTCATTCGATTTTTAGACTGCAAAGAAAATGTATGTGTTTCAGAATCACAGAATTGTGGGCTGAAAGAGACCTCTGGAAATCATCTAGCCCAACCTCCTGCTAAAACAGGCTCCGTAGAGTAGGCTGCATAGGAAAGGGTGAGAAAACAACCTGCTGGGACATGAGTACTTAGCATGAAAAGCTGAGATCATCACCAATTTGTATTGCATCCAAATCAGATCAAAAAGCCTCTCTCAAAGTTTCAGAAAGTATAAACAATTCACAGAACAGTTGTGCTGTGTTCAGTTTTTGGTCCCTCTCTACAAGAAAGATATCTGCAAGAGCTAGATCACAGAATGAGGCCTTGACTGGGTTGTGCTGTGGGGCTGCCAGCAGCAGATCTTGGTGCTCATCCTGCAGCATTGCCAGCATTTCCCTAGCTCTGCCTGGCACACTCGTAGCAACAGAGGTGAGTGGTGCAGGAGCACTACCCCCAGGATGGCTGGTTGGGAACAAGGCCCAGAGGAAGGCTGCTGCTGAGGGACCGGAGCATCACTGCTGCCTGCCCCAAGGATAGAGAGTGGCTGCAGCTTCTCTCTTCTGCAGTTCGTAACACTTTCTGCTTACTGTAAGCATCAGTGAGGGGAGCAGCTTCCCAGCCTTGGCTCTCCCCAGCCCACAGCACAGCCAAGAGCCATGGAGGTGCCATCAGACTAGACAACAAGCACTGCCAGGCAGAGCACATCTTGGGTGGACTGGGAGGAAAACACTGACATCTGTCTGCTTTTGAGAGAAAATAAAAATAAAAAAAGAAAAACAAAAAAAGTGTCTGTATTATTGTTGAGGCAGTTGGGGTGCTGCTCCTACCCATGCTGGTTTCTCCCTCCTATAAACATGGGGGAAAGGCCACAGAATCATAAGTTCACTTCCACAATCAGAAACCAGCCAGCCAGGACTGTGCTAACAAAACAAGCAGAGAGCCTCAACAGACTGAACTTTTAAAACCTCATTTTAAACAGGTGTTTCCAAGGCTTAATCATTTTGATGATTATTCTATGATTCCTTTTCAGATTTTCATACATATAGGCATGAATGTGTTCTACGCTTGCTACCCTGTAAGCATGAAATAGTTCTGTACCATTTTAGCACATGACGACTTCTACAGTCTTTAGCAGGTCTGAAAAAGAATCTCCTGTAACTCAAAACAAACAAATTATTAGACCTTAGTGTTCTCAAACCTAACAAAATGCTCTGCAAGGAGCTCTGCTGCCCACCCTTTCAGCTAACAGGGGCTCATGCATATGAAGAGCTGCAGTGGTCCCATGATTATTTTCACTTAATTTACTCTTGGAGGCTGCCCTGGTTTTATCAGTATTCCGTATCATAACATCATGCGACAGGCTGCTGGGTACAGAGGTACAGTGCACTGTAGAGCTCTTTTCCTGTTTTTCTCCAACAGTCTCACGTGAGTTGTGACTCTCCAAGAGGAAATACATTGGGATGTACTGCATTTCCCAGGAGCCTCTGCATGATTTCCAATTCCGGGGCCCAAGGGAAGAGCTACTGTGTTTTTTCTGGGAGGTGAGCCATTGAAGGTCTGCAGATACAGACTCAGACTGACTCTCTCTCTCCCCTCTCTGGTTTTATTTTTAGTCTGTTTTATTACTCTTAATTATTCTGTATTTTCTCACAATGTTTTTAATAAATTAGTTCCTCCTATCTCAATTGGGTTTTTCCCTTTTCCTTCCCCCCCACCTTTCTCCCAAGGGAAGGGAGGCACGTCGCGTGATTAACTCTCCAAACGGCAACAGAGGCTCACGCTTCCTTGCTTGACATTTCAATGGTCATTCCATTTTTCAATTTTACAAGAGCTGAACAGATTTATGGATACGATTCACACTGTGCTCACCCATATGCTGTAGTGGACAATACCTCATGCAGCCCTCAATGCCCTACGTGTGGTCTGTAGCCTGGTAAGTGACACAAAGCTGATGTCCCACATTTGCTCTGGAGATGGCTCCTCCAAAAGGCAGCTCAGAGCACCAACATCACTCTAGACTGACCCCCAGGGGATGCCAGTCTACTCGCTGACCACAGAGAGAGCCAGGAAGTTGAGCAGTACCAACGAAGTACCAAGCAGCAAATTCTGCTGCTTCTTCCTATCCTATCCCAAATCACAAAATTGTAGATCCTGATCATTACAGCAGAAATAGATTACGAACATTGAATATTTTAGTAACATTTAAATCCCCTGTTAAGTCTCTGCTTAAAAAGTAACTGGTATCAGATTGTATAAAAATAATTTCAATGGAATTAACATCAATAATATGGCATTTTATACACTTCTTATTGTACTATAAATGCACAATAAGTAACAGATTCAGTTCACTAAAGTGCTATAATCTGCTGGCACAGTGCCATACTTTTTTAAAAAAAATCTACTTTTATTTACAGGAGCATGCATCTGGTTCTAATGAACTTGCTTTACCTACTAATATCAGTGTTTGCATGCACGGTGACATTAACAGAATAGCTTCACCAACACACCTCTCAAAACAGCCATTTGAAAACAACAACTACACCCAAACCAGACACTGAAAGGTAAAAAGGCAGAAAACCATAGCCAAACATTAAGTAATCATTTGGTTCAGTGTTTTGTAAACCCAAGGATAACACTGTGATTACTAACATGATAAACCCTAATTTGAGCACGTTGACAGGTTCTTGCTATGAAAGCATTCAAGGCCAGGCTGGATGAGGCTTCAAGCAACCTGGTCTAGAGGGAAGTGTCCCTCCCTGTAGCGGGGGGGGTTGCAAATAGATGCTCTTAAAGGTCCCTTCCAACCCAAACCATTCTATAATTCTGTGTTCTCAGGTGCTTTAAAAATACACTGCATATTAACTGACAATCAGTCTGACCTTAACAAATTGCCCACCTCAAAGCATCCTTACTGGCAGTGTTTAGATACACCTATGAGGAATAATCTGGATAATTTCCCTTCTCTTCTGCAGGACAGGATGGAGTGCTTCCCATTTTAACAGGGAACCAAAGTACAGAGGCTGGCCTGAAGAACATTGTGGGGGTCTTTTTTTTTTTTTTTTTTTTACCCCAACAATTAGCTCTGTTACTTACAAGTTCACAGAGTAATTTCTAAATAAAACATTTCTACTGTAAAAACTTTTCTAGTCCATGTTGATTGTCTCTGCTCTTCTGAGACTCTCTGTCAGGAACTCAGGGAGAACTTGCAACATACACCTAATAAGCTCTTTCAGATCTTTTTCCACCAGGAGCAAACCGGTTCCTGCTTTGAGCTGTTCTTTCCCCTGTGCAGCACACCACCTCCATCATCAATATTTTTGGTAGAATACTCTTTCCTCAGAGACAGAGTTACAGAATTCACTCTGTTAAACAGAAATCTGAGACTATCCAGGAAGGCACACACTTGATGTGAAGGAAACGCAGATACATTTATTCACGTAATGCACATTAGCTCTGTTGGTTTCATATATAGAGTTTTCAACACCACCAGTAGTTAAGAATCAACACAGCCTTGAAGAAACACACAAATACCTGATGCTTATGCAGCAGTTGCAGATGCTTCAAAAATAATAATAATCATCATCATCTAAGGACATGCTCCTATGCTTTTAAACCAAAAAGAGGGTTAAGACTTGTATGGATATTCTCTTAAGCAAAGAATACCCATACAAGAACTTTAGTGACAAATTTGTTTGCTTCTCAGACCTGCAGTATTTCACATACTTGTTTTTAGATGAAACATTCATACTTCAGCACTGTTGGCAGAAGCTTCTTCGCCCAATTTTCTTCTGTCTGATTCCTGTTCTGGTGCTGGGCAAAGATCCCTGCAGCTTACTGCAAAATGGGATGGTGTGGGGTAGAAGTGAATTCCCAATTTGAGAAGCTCTCACCGTATTTCTTAGACTGAGGTGAAGAGGAGGGCTCTCCTTTTGTTTCTGTGAAGGTACGCTGGGAAACTGATTGCACTTGGTAATTCCAAAAAGGCAGAAATGCAAAGGAGGCCAGTTTATCCCCACAGGTGTTAAATGTATAATCATCTCAGACACACCACTATTTAGCTCAGTGAAGCAAAGCACGCTACAGAAAAACTCAGCAGCCCTTTTAAGGTTTAAATTCATACTACCCTATTTTGGACAGGGAATAAGACAGCAATGCCAGGGAGAACAGCAGCTGTAAGACACCATGATGTGATTTCAGTCACGCTCCCTCAGCAGTTCAAACACAGTATGCAGTATTATGAGCATTTGCTGGGAACGATGCAAGTAAGAAAAGTTTTCTTGAATTATTCAGATAGAAACTTGGAGATAAAACCAAGGTGAATTCAAGGCAATACTTAGTAGTAGTACATTAAAAGCAAATTAGTAAAATCATATGCCAATATCCATCTTGATTCCCAAGCTACTTTAAAAAAAAAAAAAAAAATCTACAATCTTTTGGAAGTAACTACTCTCATAAGACCAGTCTTGGGGGCCAAACTTTTGTGGGTTTTGTTCTGCTCTTGATGATACAGTTTGGGATGTGTAAAGCCTTGATCTTGCAAATACTTTAGGACCTGAAATACAAGATAAGGACTGTGTCAGTCCAGACCATGGGTATCCCCACCTTTGGATGCTCAGCACCAGAACACTGGGGTGCCTCACAAACAAGCAACTCTTGTCCCTGATAGTACAGAGGAACAGGAACAAGAATTTACAGGTGCTCACCAAGATCCTAGAGTCTAATCATTTCCATTGCCTCATACATCTATGCACTGCAAGATGATGTATGAAAAAAATCCAAAATGAGTTTTTTCCTAATGTCACAGCAACATGAGAGCCAAAAATTCCCAGTCGTCCATTGGGTTACTGTACTTTAGGAAAATGGTATTTATATATTTTATGGTCTGTATTTCAACATGACTCTGACTGAGAACCAGTTCTATTTTAGCTAAGTGCTTCTAGAGCTTGACAGTAAATGATATGCATGAGCCATGTTGACTGCCATCTTCCACTTTTAATTTGACTGTCAGACATGCAAGCAACTTGCTAATGCTTCCTTCCAATTTCAGCGCAGTGTGCCTGTTGCGTAAGCAGCCTGCTAAAAGCTGTTCCAGATGGAATGACAGTATTTTGTAGGACCCCAAAGATGTATCTATAGAGATGAATGTGTGTCAGCAGCATTGAAAGCGTGACCTTTTTTCCCTTTTTTGTCAGCAGTTCTTATTTCCACCCTATAATTTTTCCACATTCCTTGTAAGATAGGCCACGTGGGAAAAAAAGAAAGTGTTTAGGTCTCACAGCCATCTTCCATCATCTGCACTCACATTACCTGAACGCACAAGGCAAAGAACAAAGGAGAAGAAGGCTTATAAACAGTCTGGCATCTTCAAACTGACAGCCAAGGCCCCAAATATATATTAATAAGGAAACAAAACCCAGCCCACTACTACTGTAACTTCCATATTAACAGAGAACTTCAGTGGTTTTCATAATAAGTACTTTCTCTCATGAATATTCACTAAAAAGCTTGCATTCCTCTCACTGGAAACAAGCTTTAGAAAGCAAAACATTAACAATGAATAACATTTTACCAATTGTGCCACTTTTACTGATAACTTATGTACTCTATTAACGTCACAGAGCATTCATTATTAGCTCTTTTTAAGAGAAATCACAAAGTCTACTTATCCTTCTCAAATAAAAATATGTAAATTACTCCCACTGCTCACCTTGTACAATGCAGGTAAAACAATGCGCTTGTTCTGAAGTGTAATCTGTGCAAAGAAGCATAAAGAAGTCTATTTTTTCCCCACGTGTATATCTTTGCACATGTAGAAAAAAAGAAATTACCACAGGGCACTTCTGTCCTGTTTCAGATGATCAATTCAGTGTACTGAAGCACTACATGTATTTTCATTTAGATTTCTTAGTTTTTCCTCCACAATGTACAGTAGTTTCCTTTTGATGCAGAATACCATGGCACATGCTACAAGGAAGGAGGGAAGAAAGCAACGCAGGCTTGAAAAACAACAGAGAATGAGGAAGGAATGGCTTTTGTTAATGTGACAGCCCTGTGCTGGATGCAGAGTGGGACTTGGTAGGGGTTGTGAAGGCAGCATGGCTCCGGTTTTGCAGTGTGCTGCTGCAGCCCCTCACTGCAGATGGCTGTTTGATCTACTAACCAGACAACAAGCATGCTGGCACCCCCTGTGCACACAGAGCACCTCTCACCAGCACTGCACAGCAGGAACAGGCACGCATGGGACTTGCTTTAAAAATGGATTCATCCAAATCAGAATTCCCTTTTAAAAAAAATCTCACATTGTTCAGAACTTCCCAGCTGAGAGACAGGAAATTTGTTTCAATCTCCCCAAATCTTGCAAGACCAAGAGTTAAATTCTTAACAGCAATCTCTTCTCACAATGCTCCTTTCTTGCAGCCCACCGCCTGGTACCACCTGACTGTGGGACAGCTTTGTCTTGAGATTCTGGCATGTAGAAAGGACCAGAAGTTAGGCCCTGTCTGGCCTAGTCAGGATGGGCAAACATATTCAGAAGTTCTCACTGCTAAGAGCAGGCCATACAACCCCACTGTCAGCAGCCAGCCAGACTTACAGTCCCGACAACCATCACCCAGCACCGTGCCAAATGAGACCTGTTCTGCCCTGCCCTACTTTTACACAGTTCAACAAGATGGAGCAACATTTCTGCCTCTTACCACAAAACACCCCCAAATTTTTAAAGTACTGTTGATAACCTTTACCTCAAATCCAAGTTCTGACAGCCACGCTTTATGGTTACATCTGTATATAAAGCAGCATGCAAAAGGAATGAGCGGCAGAGCTGCACTTTTACACATGTTCACATTATGCTAATCTGCAGACACTTAATCAGAAAGGCTAATACATTACAAACAATTAATGGCCAGAAGAACCAGGAGAGGTTTTGACCCTCTTTAACAAGGGCTTGAAACATAAAAATATTCTGATTATATATGAATCTCATACAAAATTGCAAATTATATGTCCACAATGCATAAAATACAGTCATTTTCAAGTCACATTTAGGTAAAAATGAAAACTGGACTTAGCTGCTGGAGCAGCTCTTCAATTGATCCAACAACTCATTGTGTCTTTAAATATGAATAAATGCAATTTAATCAGCCATTCCTATCGATTAATCCCAAGTATTTATTGAGGAAACACGCAACTATAGGAGAAAAGAAGGTCATCCAGAACATAGGATCCCATGATAATCAGCAGGTTAACAGCAGGACTTGAAATCCTCACCCTAACAGAATCAATGCAAAACTCCTGTCAACTTAAATGGGGCCACAATCCTCAGTCTAAAACTCACGATGGACCAAGCCTTGTGACAACAGAGAATTCTGTCCCCGAGCAGAAATCGAGATAAGCAAAGGTAACAGATCCTGAAAGGGAAGTTCAGATGTCCCAGTCATAACTCAGTAATTACTACAGCTTGTCACCACTATACTAGACTAGGCAGAGCAGCAAAATGTCACCTCCTCCCTAGGCTAGCTGAGAGGCACTGAGGGGCTCACGGCCAAAGGTTCCCTCACTCCAACAGTGCCTCACCCCGCAGTGCTGCCAACCCCAGCCCGAGGGCAGCCAGAAGGCAGTGCACCCACACCTGAGTGCTGCCAGGGCACAGCTGTGGCTACAACATCTGCAGAGAGGTGTGCTATGCTAAGCAGGCTTCCCCAAACTCCTCTCTGGAGCCAGAGGGAAGGCAGTTCGCACTTTTGAAAGTCTGGCCAGGGCACTACAACTGTAACTAGCAGGAGAGCTTAGTGGTTGCCTTCATAAATTGACAAATCACTATGAAATACCTTTGATTCAATAGCATATTTGGATGTTTCAGATCCCTGTTTTTTACTGCTAATAGTCCCTACGTTTTTCAGTGGCAGCTCTCGTGACAAGAACAGAGAGGCCTGGATGAAAAGAGAAACTCAGATTCTGTACCATCTGTTACATGACTTCCAATCTGAGAGAACAGATGCTGGACTTCCCAATCAGCTTTTGGCTGATCTAGAAACATTTTGCTAATTAGGGCTATAACTACAGCTAAGGCAAAACAAGTGTCAGAGAAAAAGTGAAAGAGTGGCTCAAATTCCTCTCATACTACCTAGGCAAAGGAGATGTCCTTTTGGTAATTGTAATATGGCACGAAACAGCCTTCCTTAGAATGAACATACACCAAGAGGACATCAGAAAACTGAACATGCCCTCTAATTAGATTCTACAAAAAAAAGAAGCATGCACTGGATTCAACAGATTCACCTGAACTAGGCAGCAATTTTCTTATTCTACTGCACATCTGTTGTTTTACTTTACACATTACCCTACAGCACGTCTGCCCTGTGCTCTCCCAGAGAGAAATCTGTGTGGCACTGAGTCGTTCATAAGGCAATCACTGTTTGGAAACCTGACCACCCGCTGGGGTATCCACATCTCGTGGAAGACAGCATACAGCAAAACCAAGGGCATTTCTACATGATACTCCACTACCAATTCTGTGTGTGTCAAACACCAAAATGTCAAAAGTGCCAAAAACACTTCAATGGAAGTTAGTTTCAAATGTAATATGATAACTACAATATGTATGGCATAAACAGGGAGACAATTTTTCCTGTATACACTGAAGATAGTTTACACTACCAATAGCTCTGATGCTTCTCATTTGCATATGAATGCATGGAAGCAGCTTAATTAAAAACAACTCTGCCTGTGCAAAAAAAATGTAGTAGTAATTTTGATTTCAGTCTCTGTATCTAGAACAAGAGAATTTTCTCTAAATACTGCTTTAAAGCTTGTGTGAAAGAGCATGGCTATATTAAAAATGCATCATTATTTGTACATTCTTTCATTTGTCAAATATCAATTCTTCTGTTTTAAAACAATCTGTACTTAATTTAACCTAAGTTACTTATGCTTTGGCGTAATGTATTGGAAAGCATAAAAAGCCTATTTCAGTATGATTGATGATGAGTTTTAGAAACAGTACTGTTGCAAAAATAAGAGCTGGTATAATGTATTTTGCTATAACAGATTTTCAAGTAAACAACAAAACTTCAACTTTCTGGGACTTGCTTCCCTCCTTAAATGACATTTAATAATTAGAACCTTCCTCACTCTTGCTAGCAGTCCAGCTTTTACTATTATCCCCATCCCCACAGCTGATAGAGGGATCCTCTACATTTTAGGCACACAGACTCCCCTTAGGCCTACAGGATTCCTGGGTACTGGTACAACTCTTTGCACAGATACAACACTTCCTGGAAGGAAACAAATAACTTCACCATTTTGCTCATTTTTTGTACAAGTTCCATGGCTACAGAAATCCATCAGCGCTACACACATCTGCTCACTTTATAGATCTCTCAACTTCGCAAACTTTTCTGCACAGTTACAAAATTCTCTTTCGTACTTTAATTCATTAGAATAAGTCAGCATTTGTTGAATATGTAAGCACCGGCAGCACAAACCTCAAGAACAATCCTACAGCTCTCTGAAAAATGACGCAGAACATTGTTGAAGTTCAGCCCCTAAATGCCATGACATTGTAAAATAGGATGCACACGCAGATGGCTAAAAAGAAACAATGAACAGTCAACTAAAATTCTGCATTGGTCTTCAGAATCGTAACACCAATGAAACATCATTTATATGCAAGTCATCTAACTTTCTATTTACTTACTTCATTCTTGTAAAAGTAACTGAATGCATGGTCTTAAATACACAGTCTTAAGCTTAACTGGTTCCCACCTCCAGCATTAGTTACTGACCTCTTTCAAACCTCCCCTCCCCAAAATGCAGCGATGCAGGCTGAAACAAGGAGCCTGTTGATTCTGTTTTGCTTGGGGCAGGGAAATATACAGACTGCTTCCAGTAACTGGGAACAGGAAGCAAATTGCAACACTGTTCAGGGGAAGGTAAAGAGGAAAATCCAGAAATTTCACAAGTAAACAAAATGCAGGTGCAACAGCAACATCAATTAAGACGTCATTCAGTTGACATAAAGCAGTAGACAGACAGACAGCAGAGCTTTCTGGGCAAAGTTTACCTGTGAGTTCTATTCCGCTTGATGCACAAATGTATCCCAGCTGACACTTACACAGATACAACAGATTTCCACCTTTTTGCAAGTAATAAAGGAAAACCCATATGCAAAAAATCAAGCTTCAGGTCTTAAAAATGCAAAGTAAAGAACGTGGTCCAAGTGTCACTAAGACAGCCTGTAATAATATCTGATTAAGAGTCACTACATCTTCACTGTGTCTTTGCTTTCATACTTACCAAAGACAATGCGAGCATGAGTTTGTCCACAAAAGGGAAGAGTAAAGATGTAAAACAGAAGGCTAGAAAAAGGATAGAGTGTGCAGCATAGCAGCAGGACAACAAGGGAAAACAGAAATCTCATGCAGGGGCATGGAAAGCAAAAAAAAGGTACAAGATTGGCGATTAATACTAAAAAAAGAAGTGCACGTTTTCACTACCAACAAAAATGACAATACAATACCAATCAAGTAAACAATTGCTAAATTTCAGTTCATATTCTAGTGCTTTATGTCACCATTAAGCTTTATGTGACTATCTTATAGAGAAAACATGAACCACTGTTAATTGGCTACATTAACTAAAATATTCTATTTATGCAGAGGAAATTGTCTCCTTTATAGCATTTTGTTCTAGATTCAAATACATCTAGCTTATAAAACAGTTGTGTACAAACAGCTAAAAAACAGTTTTTACCCTTAATAAAAAGATGAGTTATATGACACTTACTGCCACAGCATGTTTGTGACTGAGGTCGCTGGGATGAGAGGCACTTGTGTGGAAGTCAGCAGGTGGGCCCAAAGCTGGATCACTGCTCCTTCTTACCAGAAGTGGCATGCCTAGGAGACAAAATAAAGAGTTAATATTATTTCCAAACTCCTTTCACATATACACAAACACTGCAAAGATGTTCTTGCTGCACTACCAAAAAGCCAGTTGCTGCTATTTTTAATTGCAACTGTCACAACTAAATAAGCCATATTCCAAATTCAAATGCAATGCTACTTATACTTTAAAGGCCATCATCCCTACCACTCTTCTCATTTCTGTCAGTTGATTTTCATAATTGAAATAAGCGAGGACAAAAGCAGACAGTAGTTAATTCCTTCACGAGTCCCATAAAGACAGAGTAACAGGGTATTAATCTGAAAGTCTAAGCACAGCATGAGGTAAAGGTTTTGTTTTCCACCTACATGCTACCCTGAAGAAGTCCACTGCAGGAAGGTCAGAAGTGACCGTAATCAGAATATACAGTTCCTGTGCAACTCCAGCTCACACCATCAGCTGGGCCTGGGGCAAGCATTCAATGCTGTATAGTGACACAGGCAGTACTAACACTTGTTATGGGTTAGAACAGAATGAGCAAACTGTCTGTAGATAAGCACCCTGACAACATACACCAAAAATATATTAAAACATCCACTACACATACGTGCCTTTAATTTGTTCATTACTGTCCTCCTTAGACATGAAGAGGTAATGGAAAACTAGCACTTACCCCATTTATTATGTGATTATACAGACAACTATACAAGTTTATTTAAGAGATACACTTGACTGTCTTTTTTTTTTTGTCAATAAACAACACCTTTTTCCTTACTGCTTTCCTTTTGTCATGTTGTGCTTCTATATTATTCTACTCGTGCTACAGCATTTGTGCTGAGCATTTACAATAACCATTGTAAGCTAAGACAGAAAAAGTATTTCTTTTCTCTGAATAATGAAATACAGAAAACACATTCCCTTCTGCATACCAAGCTGATCATACAAGGCATGCTATTTATAAGCACTACTGTTTGTGTCAGAGCAGCACTCTGTATCTTAAACTTTGGAACTTGGTTTACAAAAGTATTTCTCCGCCTTCCACTGCACTGCAGCAGTAAGCCACAGACAATGAAGAGTCAAATGTATCCTGAACTAAAATTTTATTCTCCTAATAGCTTTAACTTTGATTTCCTCAGGGTGCATTTCCCTCTTTCAAACTCTGTCCAGAGCTCCTTCTGTGACAGTACTGCAAAACCTCATCCCAGCATTACTCACAATGCATTCTCTTTGACAAAGCTGAGGAGGACTTTTTCTGGTGGCACTAAAAGCTCCATACTGTTTTGTTTCAAGCCACGTAGAGCAATCAATTTCCCTTTTGCTAGCATCACCTTCAAGGATTAGTCTCTATACAGATTCATGGTTAACAGTATATTTTCCCTGAACTCTTATGTTTTGGAAATATTTTTTTTACTGCAAATATGGTTGAATTGAGCATATGGTCGAAACCTCACTTAGATTTAAATTGGTTACATTAGAAAAAACAGAAGAGAAGTTCTGCCATTTGTGCACAATTAAAAATGAAATCTTGCATCAACACAATAGCAAAAGAAACATCTCCATGCTGGATGTAATCCTATTTGCTTAGTTTGTTTTTTAAATTAAGTAAAAAGCCATATGGAGACATTAACACCTGCCCTGATCAGGAGCATCTTTGGCCTCACTTTGCAGTGTTTGCACCCTCTGGTGAATCAAAACTTGTTTTGGGTTAGGAGGGGGCTGGCTAACAAGAAATAGTGCATTTAGGAATGCTGCACAACTGCAGAGAAATAACAGAAGGTTTGGAGGTCAGTACCCCAGCGTGGTCACGGAGCCTTGAGCTGCCGCTCTTTCAGTCATGCTGAGCTCTTCAAGGTCTCTCTCTGGGCTCTGAGTTCCAGCAGCAAATCTGATGCCTAGATTTAGATAGTTAACTATCACCCAATGTGACCATGAATGCAAACACAACTACTCCAACCTTTCCTTCATTTTTTTCTTTTGTGTTTAAGTCTCCTTGCTTGGAAAAGAACAATTCACCTCTAGCTGAAACCCTTCCACCTCTATGTAGTTTGCAGGCTGCAGTCACTGGGCCAAATTCAGAAAACTGATGAAGATTGGTTAACCAGAGTTTTTCACCCAAAACCCATTAATATAGGCTGTGCTATCTAAAACACAGTCTTTCTGGTGCAAACATACTCAGTTAACTTTCAGGTAAGCTGCCAAATTGAAGAACATAGGGAATATAAACACTCGCTGTTAACTGCATTTGTTGCAGCTCTCATGTATTGTAAGCTGTGTTTGCTCGCTTAGCCATGGAAGAGGGAAGAACTATTTTTGAGAAGAACAAACGATACACATGGATGGAATACTGTAAGTGGGTAGAAAGATTTACAGTACATCACCTAGACAGTAAAAGTCCTAATTTTAAATTCTGCTCTTGCATATAAAAATGTTTATTAGGATAGGAAAAAAGCTGTCCATCATGTGTGTATCAAACTGTCAGCTGCTAAAGGCCACACCAGTGACAATCCCTCCTCTGCCTGCTGCCACATCGCACTCATCAGGATAAACTACCTTCTCATGCCTGTATGTGTCAGAATTTTATTCTTCTTTAGAGCTTCCTCAGAGCACACCTCAACAAAATTTGAAGCCAACACTGAAGCAAAACGCTATGAAGAGTAAATTCATCCACATGCACCAATGTGAAATCGTCCTTCAACACAGACAACAATGTGCTGGAAGATCCCTGACAAGCTATCCACTGCTGTACAACAGCCATTAAAGCAGAGAGGCAGAAAGACTTTTAACTGGTCTTGTCAGCAAACAAATTCAGGAACTGAAAACAAAATATTACAAGCAGGATAGTCATTTATATTTAAATACAGGAAAGGTCATTAATACATAACCATTTTTCTTCTTTTTATCAGAGACATTTCACATTAGCAGGCGTGCAGACAGCTCTGCCAGTCGGGGCTTTTTGAGAGCACAAGCAATCAGAGCAGGTAATCCGGTCACCCTGGATTTATTGCTTACTTCCACCTGAGGCACCACATAATGGTGCTGCCATGTACTTAAAGTGCAGCTGACACTACCTTGTATATTCTACCATCTGATAGCATCACAACCCCCCCTTCTTTTTTTTCCTCGAGTATCTACTGCTCCAACAACAGAGCTCCTATGTTTAAAACTAACCCAAATTGCTCGTAATAGCACCTATCAATACAATTCAAGATCTACAGCTATCTGTTCTGTCTGAAGTGCACACTGCACTGTTAAATTCCCATGGATACAAGATTAAATTAATGAGCTAGGATGATGTAACAGTGAGACAATTGACTTAAAATCTACAAACAGATGAAAATCAATTTCCAACCAGTTCTCTTTCATACAATATAGCCCAGTACTCTAATAGCAGAATAAAGTATCTCCCCATTGCTCTTAACAAGTCTATCTTAAAGAAACAAAAGCAGTGAACTACAAGGAAAATCCAGGAGACTGTAAACTGATTTTTTTGGTGCCATTTCAGCAGAATGCTTTTCCCTGGTTGTACACAATAGAAAACATCAAGTCAAAGTTTATTTACAAAACGCAAAGATTGTTCCCATAGTTTCTGACCAGAATTACATTCTTTTGCCACTGTCATTACAAGAAATGGTACCTAATGAAACAACCGTGGGATAGTTGCATTTACAGTTTTTGAGGTTTCAATGGCAGATACTACACATTAGAACTTCCCATGTAGATATTTTGGTAATGAAGTTATTTTACATTCTATTTGCAGAAATTAAATCAACATCCACATGAAAAGAGGTTCCCCACTTCTCATCTCAAGGCACAAGGGTACTTACGTACGTACCTATGGAAGACATAGGAGTACTGCTGCTGTGTTCTCTGTCAGGAAGGTCTCTGGCCACAGGGCAAGCCTTCAAGTGGGGTCCCCACCAGGCACCCTGCTCCAACCCTTCATGTCACAGCATACCTCAGATCCCAACCGATTCAGCCTGTTCCCACCTCTGTCAGTGCAGCACTCCCAGCTCCAGGCCCAACACGAGCTGGGACACAGGGGTGCTGCAGAGGTGCGCTGAGGGGCCTCAGCTGTGGGCACTGCAGCTTCAGCCCAGGCATGGGGCCTGATCATACCTCCCACAGCAGGCAGAGCAGGGGCTTAGTCCAGCCGGGATTCTCACAAAATATGCAACCCTTCCACAGACTGGGAAGGCTGATGAGGAACAGGGCCGGAGCAGCCTGCAGCACTCACAGACCAGCATTACTATCACAGCCTGGCTGCTAGCTCCTGCCCAGGGAAGGCCCTGTCCCTGCCACAGCTGCACTGTGCTGCCGGCCGAGGCTAAAGGCCTGGGCAGCTGCAAGCACCTCAGGTCTTTCAAGTACCACTGAAAAATATACAAATACATACATACATAATTTCTATTGCATTAGAATTTCCCTACACGTGACTTAGTTTTTAACATCATCTCTTCCAAATCGCATTCGATGTAAATGGAAACTAAACTTCAGACACACCAGCAAGAATGGTTTCTTGTTATTCCAACCTGCTGGACACAGCAAAAAGCATTCATCTTACTAAACAGAATGTTGTATTTAAACAGCATATTATCTGCATTTAAATCAATCATTTTAGGTTAATCCATCCTACAAGATTTTAAAGCTAATAGATCTCAGACTCTCGCACCTAATTTTTATTCACAGATTGAAAGGTGAAAATAAGCGTTTCTTCTATTTCAATTCCCAGTCCATTTCTCAACTTCAAATGAAACACTTAATGAACTTCACTAGCTGAATAAACTGACACAAAGAAAACATTCTCTGCACCTGCAGCAGCAGCTGCGCTGCCAAGGGCTGGTTTAGCACTTGGGCTACATCAGTTATGGGTGCTCAGGCAGGGACTCCTCCACAGTTCAGCGCCTTGGTCTTCTCTGAAAACTTTGGCACCTGAACTGTACAGCCTGAATACGACATGGGTAGCATTTTATTGCTGCAGTAGAGAAGTAAAATACACTTCTTCAATGTTTCAATGGTATTTTTAAATAAGTACATCAAACTAGACATTAATAAAGATTTTTGTAGTACTTAAATATGTCACCTAGATTTATTTATTCTTTATCTCACCTTAATTAAGAACCTTTTCTTCTTTAGACTTCCCTCAAAAATAATTCCTATTATGGTTATTTTCCATTCCAGTGACAGCAAACTACTTTTAGTCTCAAATTTCAAACTTGTGCCTGACAGTTGTAAGAAATTAAGATGAAACAGTAAAGTCTCCAGAACCAGAGCCTTCAGGAAGGCTTCAAGGAACTATAAGAAAAGTGTAGATAAGCCACACTGTGTTCAGCCCAGCACCCACCCAAACTGCTATCCAGCACCCACCAGTAGCAAATACTTGGTGAAGAAGCCTACAAACAACCATGGAGCAGCCAATGCCCTGGTTTGCAGAATTTGTGGTTCAAAGAACTTGACCAGAGCAGGATCCAGACCACCACCAAGTCTAAGATGAGTCACATCTTGCAAATTCATCTAGTTTCATTTTACCTCATTGATTTTTTCGCTTGTAACACTGAATTACAGAATTTTGCTGAATGCTTCACCAAAAAGTCAATTTGTGGCTGTTTTTGTTTTTCAATCTCTTAGAAAGTTAAAAAGTGACACCAAGGATCATTTTTTTTTTTTTTTACCCTTTAGTGGTAGAGCTAAAAAGAGGTGAGCCAAAATACCTCATACGATTCATAGAATCATACAGGTTGGAAGTGACCTCTAGAGATCATCTAGTCCAACCCCCTGCCAAAGCAGGTTCCCCATGGTCTTCATCTCAAAGCCAGTGGGGGTACAACACCCTGCTTCAACGAATGCCCACAGTAGAGAGACTTCCATGCAACGAAGTAGTGAGTTGTGACAAATGCAAAACACAAATCTGCAGCCGCTGTTTCCACAGGAAAAATTGTGTAACATACTGGGAGGATGGTGCAGCTTTTGCCAGCTATGTTCAGGAGAAGTAAATACACAACTCTCCTCTTCAGTTGGCTGGGATTTTACATTTCTGCTTTGAGAAACAATCAGATACTGAAGCAGCACTTCAAAGTAAGCTGCCAAAAAATTAACTATCAACTGAGGCTCTTAAAAGGGTAAATAAAATAGAAAGCAATGAGAAAGAACTACACAGCAATAGACAAACTAGCTGAATCATTTAACTTTTACTTGTAGTTTTTCTAATGATGACTTCCATAAGATGTGCTCATCTGTACATTGAAACATGCATACATGGAAATAAACAGCAAACAAAACCATTAGTGAATGAACATTGCAAAACTATGTAGAAATGTATAAACTTGGTTTCTTAAATAAAAAAGGGTAATTGTCTACTTCAAGACCTTTATTTACACTGAATAATATCCAGCTATCAATCAGCCAAGGTGAGTAGGTTCATTTTCGACCTGAAATACAGATTTTACTGTCTTGCCTCAGAGGCAATGCAGAACATAGTGCTGCAGTGATTTATAAGCACACATATACACCTTTCCATTTTTTATACTACCCTAGCACTACTTTACTGCCAGAGACTGCGCTACAGCCATTCAGTACAATGTTACAGTATACCCTTCCCAATCCTCTAGTTGCAAATATTTAGCTTACAGGAGTGGGCTGGTCTGGTTTTAAAGTAATATTACCCTCAAAACTAGCTGTGCATCATAACAATATATGAATAATCACAAAAACAGCAACATCACAAAATCAGTAATATCAGAAAAACTTTAATTAAAATCTAACATTGAGTAACCAGTATCAAAAATAGTAGTTTTGTAATAGAATTTATTCCATCATTCTGAGCCCCACTCATTCAACACCATCCCCCAAAACCATCCCAGAGGCAATAAAAGGCTGGAAATGAACATTCCTGCTGGAGAGCTCCTTTAAGCAAGCATGCAACTTGTGACAGAAAGTATTTTTCTCCTTACTTATCATATTTTCAGGGGAATAGCTCCCTACCCCAAAGTGACATATATTAGACCAAGGGCAAAGGGAGTAGAGACAATGGGAATAACGAATGAGAACCAATAATCACTGGGGAAAGCAGAGGGGCTATCAGAAATAAGGAGGGACTCCGTTAACATGCTACACACAAATTTATTACCACTACTGCTACTAAATTCCTGAGAATGAGGAAAGAAAAGAAGGGCTGGCTTGTTTTCTAAACAGGCAACATACAGAAAACCATAGGATACATATATCTATTTTTTTGCTGCCAGGTAGCCTGAAAGTGACTGGCGCACAACTGTTTATTTTTACACAACAAAAGGAAAGGATTCCATCCGAAGGGATTTGGACAGGCATGAAAAGTAGACCCAGAAGACCTAATTGCAGCCTTTCCCTACTTAAAGGAAACTTAACAGGAGGGAGATTGACTTCACACATCAGGAACAGTTTTAAATTAAAAGAGAGGAGATTTAGGTTAGGTATAGAAGGAAATTCTTCATTGTGGTGAGGCTCTGGCACAGCTGCCCAGAGGAGCTGCGGATGCCCCCACTCCTAGAGGCACTCAAGGCCAGGTTGGACAGTCTGAGCTGGTGGGGGGCAGCCAGCTCACAGCAGAGGTCTGACACAAAGAGAGGCTTTAAGGTCCCTTCCAACCCAAGACATTCTGTGATTCTATATATGTATACGCACATACATCCTTTTATAAAAAGCACTGCTGTATTGGTTTTGCTGCAACACAAAAGAAACCTGTTTTGCTAGTGCAAAACTCATTTCTATGAATCAAGGATAGCTAAGTAATATCCAGCTTAAGTCACGAGGTCAAAATGCGCCATGCCTGCACTCTGACTGAAATGAAAAGTTATCTTCAAACCTTTAGCTTGCCTGGGAACAGAAACCATTTGTTTTAAGAACTCAAGTAGACTTTAATTGATCATCACAATTCTTTAAAACCAGATTAAGCCAAATGCCACAGAGGAGAAAAATCCATCAAGCACAGAGCCATCCTCACAACACCTGTGACAAACTGCGCAGAACAGCGCTTCATTTTACTGCTGGAAGAGCAGCTCTTGGGCACAGAAAAAAGAATAAAGTCCTATCTGCTTAACGAAATAAACAGTATTGCTTCAAACAACAGAAGCTTTTACAGCGCATTTTTCATATAAGCTTACCAATTTCAAGATGTTAATTTCTCCTGAATCATACAGCAGAGAATTACTCAATGTACTGACAAACATCAATATGCTCTGCCAATAAACTGACATTGCAAGATTAAGATGAACAAGATAGCTTTTACATTAAAAAACCTTTCCAGTTTGAAACAGCACGTATGCTGTATACAAGCAATAGCAACATTTTGTCAAATGAATAGTTTCAGTTCATACCTGTTTTCACAACATTTAAAAAAGCATAATCATGCTTTTTTCCTCTGTATTTAAAAGTGCACTGTCTGCATATCCACTGCATAGCATCTCAAAGTCTACTTGAAAGGGGACTAACCAGATACATGCCTTTTACAATGCCCTCAAGCCTATTTCAATACATCCACTTCAAACCAGGCAAGAGAGAGGAGGATCTCTTCCTAAGTTCCAAGTTTGCCCACGAAGGGCAGACATCCCATGCCACAGAGAACCACTGGGCTCTATCAGACATCCCAGGGGAGAGCACCCAGAAGAAACCTCACTTTCCATCCCTTGTATTTCTAAGCTCAGACCCTACCAGTGGAAGCATCTGTTTGTGTCTGATGCTACAAATGCAACTGAGGAACAGCTTTGACAGACTTAGCAACCCAAACGGGAAGGATCATACATACCATACCATACCAAGGACCTGCAGAAAAGCAGCAAGTTTCTGTGCACTCAACCATCATCTATTGAATAAAGCAACTGCTCCGCACCAGTCACAAAGGCATTTCCAACTCAGACTGACATGGCCATAAAATAGATCTTCCATAAATAAGTTACTGTCTCCTTTTCTCTTCAGTCCTTATAGGCAGAAAAAACAAACTGACATCAAAAAAAGAAAAGAAAGTCTTTCCTGATCCAGTACCTACCATATAGAGAAAAATCACTAAAATAACATGGATCTGTTAGGTGCAGAAGGGCCAGTAGCTTGCTTGCAGGTACACTGTGAGTTTTAAGATGGCTGATAAGGGCCAATAGAACTACAAGCACTTGAATCTCAGACTGTTCTACTGATTCTGCTGTGATTGTGTGATTTAACCGAAAAGCTTTACTTATTATAAGGTGAAAATACTGCTACTGAAACCAATTCACATACACTGGCATGTCACATGCTAGAAGAAGAGTTACTGTGACAAAGCAGTGCTTTTAAAGGAAACAGAACGTTTCCTCAGCATTCTGAAGCAGCGCTATCTCATGATCTAGGGGAAGCACAAGCTGACAGATCAGGCTATTGGTTGCACAAAGCACTGCCTATGAACCAAAGGTCTGTGAAGAGGGATGATGTCACTGGATAATCACTTAGCGATAGCCTGCGGGCAGCTGCTCCGAAGGGCATGGATGCATCAGTTTCATGAGCAGGTAACTGGTGGTAACCATTCACTTGGAAAAGACTTATAAAAAGAACAAGAAAACATATCTAGTCTGAAATTGGCAAATATCTAGAATAAAAGATTTGAAAATACTTTGGGAAGATTGTATTACTTGACACATTATTTGCTACCAGGAAGTTGTCTTTTACCACTCTACATTGCTATCTCATTTTTTGTCATTCTAACATGCACACCCTCAGAACCCTCAAACTGTTATCTTAAGGATACCAGACAGAATCATTTGCACATATGGTCACTATCTCTAATATATGTAACCCCAGCCATCATGGGATCTCTAAAGATTTTATGTTTCTAGTCCCTACTCTGAAAAGTCTTTTCAACATCATCTCTGGTCAAATAGAAATAATAGGTTGTGATAGAATCCAAAAACACAGTGCCAACAGAAAATAATGCTAGTTGTTACTCTACCACCTACATACAAGGCTCTCCAAATGTTTCATCATTCTAAACACTTGTTAGTTGATTGGCTATTGCATCAAAGGATATATTCACAATTCGCCAAAAATCCAAGATAATACATTTTGGTGCTATGAAGATAAATGATCAACAACAGCAATGATGTAGAAGACATTCGTCAAAATGGCCTGACTGGAACAGCAAAACCTACCATCTGAGCACCATACAAGAAATTTCTTAATTGTTTCTTAAATGACTTCAATATGCTATCTTAAATAAATATTATGGTATCTCAATTTACCCAACACAAAATAGTTTTGCCTCATTACATTTGTTCAGTCAGAACAAAGGAGATACAGGAACAACGCAGACCAAACATGAAGCATCGGTATGGATGACATCTAATCCTAGAGAAAACAAAGTCTTGTGGTAGCACTGGCGAAAGGACTAGTTGGCAGGCACGGTCTGGATCCAATCAAACTGCTAGTCTAGTCTTCAGGGCACGCAGACATTCAGAAGTAACCTTTGGGAGCCATCATGCTAGGCTGGAAGGGCTTAGATTCAGCTAGCCAAATGACCATTTCCAGCACAACGTTAAAATCAATTATTTCCCTGGGGCGTAGATTGCCTTGTATTACCATGGAGTAAAATTATGTGGCTGTAAAGTATTCAGCGTGCTAAGAACCAACAGAAAAAAAACCGCAGTAAATTTAAGACAGTGCTTGGGTTTACAGATGTTTATGGTTAACTCGCAAGCGTTTGCACCTTACCATGTAATGGACACAAGTGCTTTTATTAACAGCATTGCAGTACTTCTACATTTTTCTTAACCACCAAAACCCAGAATTTCACCTGTTCCAAAAGGACAGATGCAACTATTTTAGATGCAATCGAAAAGTCAAGTAAGTTCCTGAACTAAATTTTAAGGATGCATTTGTCAAGTATTAAGAAGTTAATTTGCTAACAAGTAAGAAACGGTTTTGCCCTAACATTTTAACATATGTGGAAACAACATAAGATATTTGACTTGAAAACTAAAGATACCTTACATAGGATTACCTTTATTTTTGCTTATTTTCAAATTTCTAAGTAAGACAAGAGAAAGGAAATGTACTTAACTACATAATGGAAAAACTATGATTTCACAGTCAGAACGGTCACTGCAAAAAATATCAACCACAAAAAATTCTAGAAGTATCCTATAATAAAAAAATATATATATTTCCCCCTTTATCACAATTTCTATCTAGTCAGTAAAGGCTTTAGGACTAGATACAGCATGTAGTTAACTGTATCAAACAATTTTTTTTAAACAAGTTTCAAGGCAGTATCTTAAGTGCCTTTTCTAAAATCTGTGTTGCTTTTTTATTTTTTTAGAACAGCAGCATTTAGTTTCACATCATTATTAGGCATTGTTTCTACATGAAACCACGGATCTGGTTTCATAGCATACTAAACATCAGAAAAAACCACAAAAACAAAGTTGTTCCACAATCTGTCAATTGATTTAACAACAAATTCCCTACATTTCATCCCTAAAGGCCATTTGCAAAAACATGCTCTAAAAGGCCAAGCACAATACAGTTCTTCAAACAGCTCCACTACAGAAAGCAAAAACATTTGCTCATGATGTGTACACTTAATCACATCCTTGTTCTAGAAGAAAAGCTTTTTAAAATTATTAGTATTTATTTCGTTAGCAAGGGTGAGTCAATTCAATAATTAGGCAACCAGACTACTGTGGTTCATGCATCAGTGAGATTGATGTGACCAAATCCTCCTTTTATTTCTTCATACATTTCTCAATTTGCCTCCAGTGAATACAGGAATATAATTTAAGGTCCAGGAAGTTACACAAGAAATATAAAGGCAAAAATTAAGTGCAAAGAACTGTTACTGATGAAAAGTCTGGAAGACAACAGTTTCAGGCTCCAGACCATCTTTACAAGACTGACAGGTAGAAAATCTGTTTTACCTTACAAGTTAAATGAAAATCTGGATGAGAACCACTGAGACAAAAAACAAGCACCATTTTAATTTCAAATATAAATTAGTATAGCACTGAAAAATAAAGTCAAAACCTAATTGGCTCTGCTTATCACATGCGGTATTTCATCTCCTCTAAACTCCATAGCACAAGGATTCCAAAAATGCTATGAGAACTGAACAATTTGGTAGTTTAACAGTGATCTCAAGAGCACTAGCTGTTCCACATAAAATTGCATGATGCTGAAGTACTCCTCTCTCACTCAAATTGAGCTCAGTTTCCTACACAATTTTTAATGACTTTCTTAAAATACAGTTCAGAGGTATATGGAGAATAATATCTACTTTCCAAAACATGCTAAAATGCACTTATATCATGTTATATAAAAATATCCAGTAAACATCGTGGCATATCTAAGAAATTCCCATGTGTGTCATTTAAGAGATTTTTCAATATTCATTAGGGTACAGAAAGAACCAGAATGACCAGTTAAAAATTTGAATCTAAACAGTTTCATGCAGTTTGGATTTCAATACTTCTACAACTGGCACAAAAATGAGCACAGACTTCCATCATAAGTTATATTGAGCAGCCTCATCCAATGAAGTTTATCAGAATGTTTTACTGCGGTTCTTTCTTTAAACCAGCCTTTTTTTTTTTTTAAAGTAGTATTACAACAAAGAGACAGCTGAATACTCAACTTCTGAAGTCAAAAGTAGACTCCTCTACAAGAGTAACAGAATTAGAGGTATTATTCCCAACTCATGCCATCCACTGCAGTCCAATCTTCTACTTCACATCTCTACAAAACTGCCAACAGTACCTGAGAATACAGCATGAACTGCACATTGAGCTCTACTGAAATGCAGAGACTGCCCAACTTCTCATCACAGTTATCTTCACTAAATCACAAGGCAAACAGCAGCATTCACCCC
>JAOWBP010003503.1:12429186-12531679 GCA_028571105.1 Tragopan temminckii
CCACAGAAGAAATAAATACTATATGTTGGTTTAAAAAAAAAAAAATTGACAAATAACCATGCAAAATACACATACCAAGTTTTAAGGCAGAAGGAGTCACTTCAATCTCGCCCCCAATTGGTTGAAAGGCAGCCAGCTGAGCTGCTACCTCTGCCTCAAACAGGTCCGGGCTACTTCTGTCTGTCACGTTCCCATTGGTGCCGTCAGACTTACGGTGAGGTTCTTGTTCATCATAAACAGCAATCAGCTATGAAAACAAAAGATAAAACACCATTTGCATATTTTAAAGTGTTCCCAAACTTACTTTCTTTTTTTTAAATAAGAAGATCTGTTACAGGAGTAGAAAACAATCTTTCTTGAGAACTGCTAGTAATAAGAATAAACACTCAGTAAAGCACATACGTTTGTGCTTAAATACATTCACTTCAATATGACTTAAGTGCATGCTTCCGCATTCCTTGGTGATGGCGTGCAGTTCTCAGAGTTAGCATGCTATGAATAGGGAATGTCTTCTGTTGCTCCAAAATATTTACAGCTGAACATGCTTAAACACACAAACCAGCATTCAAATTTTATGGGTAGGAGGGTGTCGTATTTCTTTAAAAGTTTAGCACTATTGACTGATACACTGGGATGATGTAACACAGCCATGGAAGCTGTATGAAGCAAGCAAGTAAAGCTTTAGTTTATGAACACATAATTTTATTCAAAGGACAAGCTGTAGATACCACAATGACAGTAGAATTCTCTTAATCCTGTGCCTCTGTAAGAGCATAATGCAGAGACACATACACATGTATGCACTCTTAGATCTATCTTGAACAATTTCTCCCCGTTCTCTCCTGCAAGCTTATCCCATCTACTTTGTTTCCCTTAGTTACTGGTTATCCACAACTTCAAGCCCACAGGAAAGCACGGACAGGCTGCAAACTCTGCTATCCAAACTCACATTAAAGTTGGTATGGAAACAACAACAAAGACCATGAAAATAATTTGTGTGTCAGCTAGCCTGGCCTACAAGGAACTTCCTCTTGGTCCCTACTATGCACATCAGATACTTCATCAACAAATGGCTTGTGTGTGGCCTGGTGTAGGTTGCTGATACAGTTCCAGGAGCTGGATAAAAAGAAAGAATAAATTCTTAATGAATCTAAAGAAATCAGACAACTGTCTGCTCCCAGGCAATGAGATACTCAGCACCCCAGAGCCCTCTCCAGGAGTGGAGATGGCAGCAGCAGTTCAGTCCAAGAAGTTGTCCTGCCTGATACCTTATATTCTCCTCCCACTCCCATGATAAACACTGACAAAAAAAAAAAAGCTTCACCTTTAGATGTCCATCTCTTTTTTTCTGAACTCCTTAAGATTAACAAAGTTCTATTAAGCAAATTCTGAGTAAGATCACATCACACAAACCTGATTAGGCAACGTCAAGGCATCTGCAGGAACAATCTAAAGAACAGATTTACTACACTGCCTCAGCCCTTGGTGTTATTTTACGGTGCACAGATATGCTCTCTCCATGAAGATATTAGTAGATCAAATCTCCTCTGACACTTCCAAGACATGTGTCAAAAATTATATCCTGTGATAAGCAGTATATAGAAACAAAGAGACAAATATTTAAAGGACCTCATTTGCCTAGGGGAACAAATGAACGTATGAGAGGGAAAAGAAAGGAAAAATAAAAAGAAAACTCCTGAAGTGCTTCTAAGGAAGAAAATGACATTTTCAGGTCTTTCTCTCATTTATAATTTCATTGCTAGAAGTGTGTCAACTTGTATTTACCACCAGCACTTCAGAAGTGCAAAAACCCCTTAAATAATCAGGTAGAAAACTGGCGTTTTTTTTTTTCTTCTAATATGGAGTCTTTCTTTTCCATAACCACGCAAATGGCTTTTAGATCAAATACTTTGTTTTTTTATTAATCCAAAACTTATGGGAAACATTCATCTCAGTACCAAAACCTACACTCTCCAGACTTTATTACTGCACTTTAAAGGAAACTACTGAGACATTTGCATTGCATTTACCACCAGACATCACTACTCCTTGCAACTACACACAGTCAGAAAGGCCGTTTTGGAGCCAGACACCAAGGAGACCATGGTAACTGCTCCAGCTGAGTTCCAACAACAAAAAAAGGTTGTTCTTTCTGGTTTGTTTGTAAAGTGACTACCCATGTTGTTGTTATGAAAGTCCATCATGACTCAAGAACTTTCACAACATTTGACCATTTCTAAGAGGGTTTTCCTTCTCACTCACTTTTGCCAGGCAAACTGCTTAAGGAAGTGACCATCATCACCAGTGAGGAAATTTCAAGGCTGTGTAGATTCGTTGCAATGAACGCATTGAAGACAGTAGGATACAAAATCTACTTGAGCATTTGCAACCTAGCTTACAGAGCTCAGATGGGAATAAAGTGCATTCCTCCATTGGATGAAGCTGAGCCTCCCCTTGGCTTCACTGCCCAGCATACTAAATGCTGTATTACATTGTGGCACACCACACTCATTGGCCAAGGATGTTAAAGGCCAAAAGTAGGGACCAGATCAAAACACTTTGACAAGCTGAAGGGAAAAATCAGCAAGAACTGCTAAATGGAAATATGCAAGCACTATCTCAAACTTAAAAAACCCTGAAACACACAGTGGTGAGAAGAGATCCACAAAGGTAAGCCAGGAACACCAGCATCACTTAGAGATGTTTTAAAAGGAGCGTGGAAAGGAGATACTGTAAGTAAAACATGAACTAGTAATAAAGATTCAGTGTCTTTCCTCACCAAGGAAATACACCACCATTTGTTTTCTAAAATGGTTACTTAAGAGAGAACTACTCAAAGACTGCAGCTGCAAGAGAGCCTTACCAGTAGCAGTCCCAACAGAGTAAATGCACTCCTGATAAAAGTATTACAAATATCAGCCTGAGCCTGTCACGGGGAATGAAAACTATTGAAGCTACATGTATCAGCTATTCAAAAATAATTGCAGTAATTGATATGTTTCCAGTATAGAAAATCCATTAATAGGAACAGACTGCAAATGCCTCCTGATGAAAAAGAACTTCAGGACACATTAAGAAATCCACCCCAATCCTATCATAGCAACAACATTGTTGCAATAGTAGTTTGTTCTTTACCAGTTCAAGGACCATTTCAAGACTTGAGTTCCATAGGGCAGCTGATTTTTTTTTTTATTTATTTATTTTTTTTTTTTTTAACAGATTAAGATATAACTCAAAACATTTGTGAACTGCAGAAGTTACACAAGTACTCCTGTGAGGTTTGGTGCACTTACTGTACTCAAGTGTCTCAATTTTTTAAAGTTTATTTAAGGAACATATGAATATTTACCGTCAAAGTTATCTATGTATTTCTGTATCATCGAACCACAGGATATCCCACACTGGAAGGGCCCTTCGAGGATCACAGAATGAATCACAGGATGACTTGGGTTGAAAAGGATATTAAAAATCATCTAGTTCCAACTCCCCTGCAGGGAAAGGACTGTCAGTTCCAACCCCAGGCTTCACGCAGCATCACCCAAAACCAAGCCCTGTACCTGAGAGCATTGTCCAAATACTTCTTGAACTCTGGCAGCTTAGGGCCATGACTGCTGCCCTGGGGAGGCCGTGCCCATTGCCAGACCATCCTCCGGTGCAGAACCTTCTCCTAATCCCCAAGCTGACTTTCTGTAACACAGCTCCCTCCTTCCTACTTACAGTGACATAGCCACAACATAAGACAGCAGTAACAAACAGTGCTATTTTAACAGCATTTTCGTTAATAGTAAGTACGGCAAACTTATCACAAGGCAGTTCACCAAGGTCAAATGCTGATTTTGAATTGTGTCCTGTGGTATAGGTATTTCAATATTTTATTGATATTCCAATTAGGAAACTTGCAGAAAAATAGAAGAAAATTGAGTAAAAATCAAGTGGCTCTATTCCCAAACACAGACCAACACAACGCGTTCAATTAAGGATAACAGTACTGTACAAAAAGGTGTTTATAGCCAAGAGGAGGATGATCTTAGTGAGTGAATGGGTCTGAAGGCAAAGCAGCAGCTTCTTTAATGGCAAAGAATCATTGCCCACTGAGCAACAGAAGGCTCCCCGTGAAATCCCCCCAAGACAGACAAGAGGCACTCCCAGCCCGCTGCCCTGCTGCACCCTGCTCAGCACCACTGTGCTGCGAGACACCACGCACAGCAGCAAGCAGGGGAAGCACTTTCTAAGACACAGCTGCGCCATCTTTGTTTCAGTGCTTGCAGTTTAAGCTTCATTAAATATAAATTGTGGAGTTTCAGAATTTCAAAGAAAACCATCACCACCTCTGAGCGAGTAGCACAACTTCACAGATCTTGCCTTACGGCATTTGGCTGTTAAACCAGTAACAACTGGCTTTCCCTTGCCCTAGACACCATTCTAAATACAAGGTTTTGTAATTATTCCTCTTTTTGCATGATGCTTTTGACAATTAGATTACTGTTAATAAGGCTAAAATGTGTGTATTTTACAGCTTTTCTGCGCTGAATTAAAAACAGACATAACTGTTTCCTTTTTGTACCAAAACACCATGCATGTACACAGCACTCCAAGAAGGGATAAAATAAAAGTTTGCTTGCAATTCAATTAATCAGCTTTCATTCACAGTTAAGATAAAATCCCTAAGAGAAGTTCCCAGGCACAGGCTAGCATCAGTACATCAGTGATATGATTTTCAGCAGCTGAAACAATACACTCGTATCGTAGCACCAGGAAGAGTTAGTGCTCAGCTTGCACAGAATGCTTCATTTCAGTTGGACAGAAGACTTTCCTCTTCATTTCCCCCATATCCAGAACATCTACTTTCTTTATGTTCTTCTCCCTCTATGGGCAATGAAAGCTTGTAAAATTGTTTGTTCATGGTGTCTGTTTCCCTGATGCTTCATTACTTCAATTCTCATTTAAGAGAAAAGCCCGTGTATGTGTGTTGGTGTATACATACATACATACTTTTTTCAACTACCTATATTTCTGACAGCCAGTACTCCTCTTGTGGGAGTGATTATCAGGTACCTTTAAAAACAGTTTTAGAAAATTCATTTTTTCTTTTTTTTTTTTTTTTCCTTCCAATTAAAGACTTTCCAGACAAATCACTCTTCACAAGAACTGTTTTGGAAGGGTGGATCAACAGCTCCGCGACTGTTCCACTGAGCTTCATGACATATGGAGAAAAGATGGCTCGAGCTACAGCGAAAAACAAGTTCTCCACAGCATCACATTACCTTGCTCTCTGACCCTTCAATGTGGGTTCTCTAAGATTTAAGCTTTTATTTACCCCCACAAATACACAACGGAGGTAGAAAGACAGAGTGTTCCTGTACGTAACATCTTGATGACAGACTACAGCAAAGTTCAAAATAAGACTAGAAAAGATCAGAGGTGCTTGCACCTGCAAACAACCAGCCACACAGACAGATGGAGACAGACTGCAGCTGACAGCAGCTGAAAACAGCCTCCATATGGCCCACGCAGACAAGAAGGGATCCCCTTCCTTTTCTTCCCCCTCCACTCTGCCTTCCTTTCAGGAAGGTTATACGTTTGGCCATGTTGGATCCCAGACAGCATCCCACTGAGCTACCAACAGCAGCTTAACAACCATAAATGCCATGGGGAACACCCAGTGCTTTGTGCTTACATACAGCACAGGCTCAGTGCAACAGCAGGCCCAACAGGGGTGCTGCAGAACCTTCTCTATGGGCACACGTTACGCTTTCCCCTCAACTCTGCAAGGGACAAAACCACTTTTTTTGACTGAGACAATAAAATAACATTAAAGAGTGAATTATGAGCAAAAAAACTTCAGAAAGGTGCTGTGGAAACTTCCTCAGAGCTCCACAAACTCATTGATGTAGAATCAGATTTTATATATCACTTATGAAAAACTTCAGTTCAAATGGTTAAAAGATGAAAGTCCAGTAATTGTATGACATAGATAGAACTAAGGTAATTAGGGTACCTCAAAAATGGATGAAAGCGTTATTTAATTTTTCAATTTAAAACTTACCTGGAGCTCTACTGCCTTCCTTCAATGCTCTTTCAAGGTATTCTTCTGGCATGTACTGATAAGTGTACAAAATGGCTTTCCTGTAAAATAGCTTGCCTTGGAATTACTCTAACTTAAAGGCTGTCAAAGAAAAATACCCATGTACACACCATATGGCAGCCTTCCTTCACACCTACATATGAAAACAAATTAAAGATACATCACATGAAAGCTATGGTGATTAGCCCATCTTGTTTACCTACATGCCAAAACTATATACACCAAAGTGTCTTCCCAAAGACCAGCCAACACTTTTCCTACTCTTACTGTTCAGATATCCTTCAGTATCAAAGCTTCTAGTCTGATTTGTTAAATAGAAACTACGTTGAACTTTCATCTTGCTACTGAATTTGGGTTGTTGCCCAAGTTAAACGATCCCAAGTTTCCAGGTTTCTAACAGCTTCTTAACACCCTGCTGTAATTTCTCATTTATTTTTATTACTATTTATTGTTATTTTGGGAAGATCCTAAACTATTCTGCAAAGCCTCTTAAGATATTGTGCTTGAAAAAACCCTTTTGTCCATGCTTCTCAAAGTCTAGCTGTTGTAGTTTTTTGTGCGATATCCTCACCTTCTGTTATTTCTCTGCAGCTGATTTCATGTTTGGATTTTTTTTTTTCCTTTTTTTTTTTTTGTTAAAGGTCACAGCAAAAAATGTACCTCATTGATGAGACCCTACCCACTTTCCCCTTCCTGTCCAACCTGCTCCTTTGCAGCCCCACGTGATGGTACTTCAAACAATGCAGCTGATTGGGTACTTAACATTGATATTTGTGGCAAAGTTTGATGAGCCCTTCAAGCATGACCGAGATGTAATTTTTTAAGCCACTTAGTAGCTACTTGAGAGCTGTTATGGAGATCCATAGTAACAATACAGACATTCCTTGAGGGCTGACTCTGGGTAGCTTCCCTGGCAGATATAAATGCTAGTGCTAAAATGTCAAGGATTTATAATTATGATGGCGGATGCATAAAACACATAAAACAAGCCTTATTAGAGTTGATTGAAGTAAATATACCAAAGGACATTTCTCCTTTCTTCTGTAAAAGATTCATGTTCAGTGCTATTTGCAGCTTGTCATAGTCATTATGTTTTCACGCGAAATAGCTTCTGAGTTTTTCTAGATAACAAATGCCCTTTGTTTTCAGTCCTATATCAAAGGAAAAAACAAATGGAAGGAGGAGGGCAAAGAACAGGATTGATTAGGTCCTTCCTGGTTACACTGAAGCTGACTACTTTCACCTACACCGACTTTGCAGAGGACAAGCTGATTTTGGAGATTCCATTTAAAACAGAGCCGGTAGAAGATATCAGTGCAGTAACTAATATCAAAGACTGAGTTACTTATTAGAAACACGGATGTACAATGCACTAATGGTAACCCGCCTTTGAAAAGCTGAAACAGTGTCCTGACACCTGAAACAGACAAGAATCTTGTCTGTAGGAATGGGAAATAACAGTTACTATATTGTGGCTAGATGTTGATAAACGTTCACTTCTGTAACACAGTATCTTTCTTAATACCTTAAAATACTACTTTGACTGGGATGAGCTGAATTCCATACGCAAACCTGTGGACCACACCACAATAACAGGCAGTGCCATCACAAATCCAATCCTTGGTAGAACAAGCACCTTTGTGGAACAGAAAACCCAAAGTAATGACTACTATTTGGAATCACGAGTGGACAAGTAAGGCCACAGCATGGAAAGCCAAAGGAAGAGATTTCCTACTGTGGCTCAAGGTGTTCCTGAAGCCCGCTCCAATCTCAGCAGGCACCTGCTCTGTCAGCAGCATCCAGCAGACTTCTCCAGGCAACACCTCCCCGCCTTACACCCCCTTCCGAATGCATCTGAAATCCTGGAAAAGCTGCTGGGTTGTAAAAATCCAGCCTGTTGTGCAGTCCTGATTTAAGGCACACAGGGAAGTGTAGTGGAATGAGCCTTCAATCAAAAGCAGGCACAAGTGAGGGAAGAAACAGCAGCTCTCAGACTTTAACTCTTCTCTGCTAGGGCTTTGCACCAAGGTTTCTGAGGAACCCGAAGTGGGAACAAATGAGCCTTAATCCAGTCACAAAGGAACCACACGTACGGTGGTAGCAGACAGTCACACTTGCTGGCACACCTACTGCACCCATTCTTCTTCCTAGGAGTTTCATTCCCACTCCACTCACACCCTGTGCAGGCTTTTCAGACCATTCACATCTAAATCTTCGTGGACTGTTAACTCCCAACAAATACCTATTAACTGTCTTCACTCTGAAGCTAGCTGTGGTCTCAGGGACTGAACAGAGCAGAGGAGCTGCTCCCCTTGACTTGGTAGCTACAGCTCTGCCACCAGCCAAAGGCGCACTGAGCCTTCCCAGCCACAGCAGCACACTGCTGACCTTTCCACCTGGGCCACGAGATGCTGGCCCCTCTGCAAACTGCAGATACAATCAGTGCCATTCAACACACCCAAGTAAATTCCGTAAAACCAATTAGATTCAGGGTGTTGAATGAATAAAAGTTAAAAAGTCAGACCAACTTGGAAGCCACTCCTCCTCCATCTCCCACCGATTTGACAATATGCATCATACAAAAACCAGTTTTTGCTTCGGCCACAATTAGTCAATGACAGCATATGAATTAGCTGACCATTTGTTTTTAAGTAGCTTTGATTTTTTTCAGAGGACATTATGGGATGGGGGAATGGAACTTCGGGAGTGAAAAAAAGCACAAAATGCTTGAATTGTGAAACCCATCAGAAAGTGCAAAACCATCTGCACAGCACAACACACACAACAACTTTCATTAGTATAGACAGGCTTGATAAATCTTGGGATGTTGCCACACGTCATACAGTTCTCACACTGTGTTTGTCTGTGCAGAAAAACATTTCAGTATTTACAACTGCCAAGAGTCCTATTCTTACTGATGCCTAGTTTAGTTAGACTGCATTATTTGTCCTGCCTCTGACAGTTTGTGTGTCAGGCTCCAGAAAGGCAAAAGCAAGCTTACAGAACTGGTTGTCACCTAAGTGAGAAAAGGTCTGTCTGTAACAATAAACTCATGCTATCAGTCTCTACTAGTTTGTTATTAATTCTGTCAATAAACAGTGCTCCCAGGAGGTTTCTAGTGCATTATAGTACTGCATACACACCCTTCTGGGGGGGGAAAAAAAAAACCCCAGAAAATAAATACCTACTGCCTTTTGTGCAATGACCTCATTTTCTTAAGTCACAGCTTTACAGGCTCAGCAGCAGTCACGTTTGCAGCTGATCTCAGCCTAAAGCAACTATATTCATACAGCAAACTCAAATGTTACTCCACTTATGTGTAACATCTAAGAAAAGGGAGGGGGGGGGGGTGCGGAATGGAAGGGGAAGAGGATAGTTGTTTGATGGGAATGTCATGGAAATCCTTGAAATTCATTTAGCAGTTGGCTAGATAACACGCTTTCTGATACCATATTTATTAATAAATCCAATAAAGTCAACCACTATCACTCGGAATTCTGTTTTCTAACATATATATTTTAAAAGGCAAATCAGTTTAAGAAGTTTACAACAACTGAAGAACATCACTACTATGAAGTGATGCACCCTCAGAAGATCAATACACTGCAAAGTAGCGAAACATTCAGAAACTTTAAAACAAGCGTGGTGGTTCCAAACATTGCAGTTCCAGAAATACATGTTCTCAAATGAACCATTGGAACAGAAGGACTGGAAAAAAATATTTTGACTTGACATCTTAAAGCACCATTGCTGTGAAAACAATGAAACTAAAAGTAAAATTTCTAAAGATAGTCACAGCCCTGGCAACAACAAAAAACCCTTCAGTGACAATTATTCATTTCAGCAATCAGTTCATAACAGACATCCTACTGCTGCTTTCCTCATTATACTCCTTAAAAGAATGATCTACATGTTATAAATTTCCGTCATTTTTTACCCTAGAATTAGCTGCCCACAGCATAATTTTAGAGTTCAGTTTCTTAATTTCTTCGTAAACAAATTAAATGCTGACATCATGTTCAAGATACACAGCAAAAATTAACATATTATTCTAAAGTTTTCCAACTGAGAATCCAGCAAACGACTGTCAAGAAAACTTTATTTGCAAATTCAGTTAACAGCTGTGTATGCATACCTGTATGTTGTTTATCCCTCAGACAGAAACTTGCTTGCAAACAATAGCCTCAAAGACAGACCCCTTCTACCATCCACACATTGGTACTTGCTATTCAAGCATGAACACATCCTATTTAAATGCAACACACAAGAAAAAAGAACCACTATTTAAACATGTTGTAGCATTAGAAATGCTCTTTTCCTTCCAGAGCAGTACAGGATCCAAAATATAAAACTAAAGCATTCTTTTAATAAATGCTACATCTAATGAGCAATTACAGGATTTCGACGTGCTCTTCATTTCCAGGGCTGAATTCAATGCCTTATGAAATACCTTTGAACATTTACTTGATGAAGAATTTTGTAAGTTTAACTGACTACAAGTCTGACCTCTGAACAATGAATAAGATTATCTTAGTTCCATTAAGAAATATTATCTCCTGTAAAAAGCACCTAAAACTTAACTCTTCTGCTATACTGAATATAGCAGCGTACGATACTACGCATGGTTTCTTACCTACATTAATTTAGCAAACTCTTTACTAGATAATTAAAGAAACACTAAATATACCTAACTAGGAAGTTGAATTCAATCAACAGATTTATATAATACTTCGATTAAATAACCAAACATTGTTTAAATGTGGTCTGAAGCTTTCTGTTCTAACATCTTCATGCTTAGGGCATGGTTGAATATTGATGGCAGCAGTCTGAATACTCTGCAAAACAGTGATATGTCTTGGGAATAAATGACTTCAAACTATTCAGACCATTACTCAGAAATTTCAAATGTGATTTCTGAGAGAGAGGCTTGCTCATTCATTCTCCACTCTTCATTACAAATGATAAAGGAAACTATTCATAAAGCAAAACATTTCTGTAACAAAAAATTCAATGATAGATGAAGCTTCACTTTCAAAAATAAGTTAAACTACCCAATAAACAGGGCGATGAGAGAGGAGTAAAATCCCTTCAGCTAACAGAATATTCTCAGTTTCAGCCATCAAGAATTTATGAATACCTTGAATATCATGAGAAGTGATTAGAACTGGAGCCACAAAACCAGTTCAGTATTTCAGCCTTCTCTGAACAAACAAGTCTGTAAAGACCCTGTAAAAGGGAGTTTGTGTTTCTGAGCTTTACCGCTATCTCGAGTGAACTCATAGCAAAATCATATTTGCCTATCTCACTACCACATTGCCTGCTTACCTGATGTTATTTTAATGGTCTGAAAAACAAACACTGAGGTTGGTAGAAAATGCTAGTGGAATTGACCACTCAGTTCACTGTCTAATTTTATTGAAGAATTTTGAACACCATTTCTCCCCCTCCAGAAAAAAAACAAAAGCATCCTATTAAGAGAGGAACATCCCCATTCCTCTAAAGCAGCCCCTCCACGGGTAGCTGGGCTCCCACACTCTGCAGCAAGCCCTATCTCTGCAATGACACACTGCTCTTCAAGGCTTACTGGACTTTCCAAAACCCACAGGGGAAAAAAAAAAAAAAAAAAAGTCCTCAAAGAGAAGTTCCAGTCAAGATAACACACATTCATGCTGCCTTGAATCTTTATCCTCCAGTCAAATTATTTTCTTTTCAAGAGACCATGAGTGTTTTTTCACACTTAACTGCAAGCAAGTCTCATGGGTTCCTACCCAGTGTAAGTTAAATAGATTTCTATTAGTAATTCAACAGGCACACACATTGCAGAACCTAACACTGGAGAGTTCAGGAAGGTTTCCAGAATAACTTCACTTCTAATTTAAAGGTCTGGATGCCCAAGATACTAGAAAATACCCCCACACGCAGAGCAGCGATGAATGGGAGCCGCAGCTGGCAAACCCCAGGGTGTTCACTCTCCATTTTGACACAAATTGAAATGAGAGAGGTTTAAGAGGCAAAATAATGCTCCTCCTTCCTCCCTTCTCTCAAATTCTATCTGGTGCCTGAAAGCAAAAGCAGGGTGGCCACAGTGCACACAGTCCCCAGGCTCCAAGGTGCTCAGGAGCTGCCTGCCGCAGGGGTTCCCTGCACAGCAATCTGGGGCGTCAGAGCAGGGGAACAGAAAATAACAGAAATTTGTCTCTTTAGACACATTAAGAAGCAGAGTGGAATCTGTCAAGTGCTTACTATACAAGAAACTAAAACAGAAGAAAAACACTATTTTCCCCCACGTGTTTGCATTTGAACTTAAAATTAACTCTAAGCATAACAAAAGTCAAAGACAAGGATATTGCAGCATATCGTGATGGCCCCCACAGCCCTAAAAGGGATTCTGGCTGAGTTTATGGTTAAAATCTATTTTTTGTTGTCTTTTCCTATGCATGCTGTTTACATTACCTGGGAAAATTACATAGCTTTTAATCAAAATGAAGCGTGCAGAGCTGTGCTTGGCAGTCCTCAGCCTCTGGACTTTCAGGAGTTTCCCCGACAGGGAAGTGGCAAGGATTCCACAGCCACTTCCTAACCCCCACAGGGCTGCTCAAAGGTTGCACGTTCCTGTGAATAACCTTAAAGGAAGCCTCAGGCTGTCAAATGGAGGAAAGCCTCAAGCAAACCACACGAAGCTAAAACTGCCTGAAGAGAGAATGCTGAGCTGCTGGCAGCCATCACTGCCACTCCTGGACACAGAGCGCACTCCCTTTAAGTTCATCTAAGCTACTCAATTCAACAGTAAGTTCACTCAAAGCAAAAAATCATCCAAGAACTGAAGAGAAGAAAGCTTGTGGGTCTTATTCTCTTTCAGCCCCCAAAGCACTGAACACAAGGGCTGAGCACCTTGAGCTCTGGGACCCCAGCCAACCCCTCCGGGCCTCATCTACACTATCAACTGCACGGAATATCATGCATCACCAATAAACTGCTCTGTCCACACGGCACATTTACGTGAAAAACTCTAGGTGAAGCTCTTTCCAATACACATCCAGAACACTTCCCATTTTTTTCTTAACTGAAGTTCATTTCACTTCTCTGCAGCTTTAATTGAACTCCAATTTCTAAAACTAGCTTGACAGAAGCCATGAAGAAATTAATATTCTACTAAATAAGAACTGTCACTCAGCATTTCCTAAGCTAAATGTAAAAATTAAGACTCTGAATAAATGTATGCTAAGTATCACTGCATAAATATGCATATAATGCATTTTCCTCCTCATAAAAAATGTTAAATTTAATGTAAAGATATTTAATTGCACATTAACGTTTTAGTTGTGATCAATCACAGAATATCTTTTTTTTTTTTAAATCTAGAAATATATTTATTCAAATCCAATCACCTTAAATACATTTTTGTTTACAATCACTCAGACTTCAGTCGCTTCACTCTCTGGTTATGAAACGGGATCTCAGATTAATTGGTGAACCAGATTTCTTATCCAGAGGTGCATCACTGAGGGTCTACCTACACACAATCTCTTTACATGAGTTTTTTTGTTGGTTTTTAAATGCCATTGAAATATTCCAATCCTATTAGAATGCAAATATAAGGGGTTAGAGAGAGCATGCATAATACCATTAACATTCAGAGATTTCTTGGTCCCCATTATCAGATATTAATTCTCACATTAACTGATGTTTGGGGAAAAACTGAATGAATCCATTAGCAGTCACATTACAAGTGAACAAAAGAGGTAACAACTGCTGATGTGATCAGGCACCCAGTCCCTGCTGATGGCCGTGACACCGAGCACAGCCCCAGCTTTCACCTCGCACCAGGCAGGTAAGGCCCTTGGTGCTGCAGGATGCCCTGTGCAGGGTCCCCCCCAGTCACAGCATTTTTAGCAAGCTTCCAAAACCAGTTAGTTTCTAGAAGGTTGCCTTCAGCATCTTTTAAAGCCACGATGTGATACTTTTAGGGAAAAAAAAGGGCATTAGTGTGGGTGAGGAGCCAGCTGCAGTGCCAGTGACACAAACAGTACTTCTCCATCCCAGCACAGCCCTGTCTCCTAGGTGGACAGATGAAGGATAAGCTACGGTAAGCTGACAAATTGTGAAATTTAAAGTGTGTTCTTCTACTTAAAGTATCCTAAAAAGAAATATGAACTAAACGTGATCAGTTCTGCTACTAAACAAAAATACAAAGCATTTGATTTTTATTATTTAAGAAATAATGCAATAGAATATAGAGAATTTGTCCATGCTATTAGTAGCTGGCAACAAAAATATATATGCACTTTATATTTCTACAAAAAAAAAAAAAAAAAAAAAAAAACCCAACTACAAACCACACAGAACATCTACATTGCAACTCCTCATAAGTAAACCCCTCAAGCCCTGCAGCTCCAGTGGACAAACTGTTACAAGGAGCAGCAAGAAACTGTAACCCATTCTCTTCCAGAGAAGGACCTTCCTGATGCAGCATGCTTCCTGCACAAGCGAGCACAGTCTACAGGAGTAGCAATCAGATTTCATTCAGGATTTCAGGAGAACCTGCTTTCAAGAACACTGAGCTCTCAAGGAGCACGCAGAACTGCACTGCTCTAAAAAGTAACACAAACCCTACCACGTACACGTGAACATCTGCACTTCAATTATTTGCTGAAATGCTTTATTGGAAGCATATAATTGTGTCTACAGAGACATCACTGAGCATCACTGAACAGAAACTTCATTCCCTCCAAGAAGCACAACTCCAGCCAGGGGCTCTTTATTCCTTTCCTTGGGAACAGAATTTCCATACCAGGAGATGGAAAATCCACAACATTCACAATCCAGCTGCAGCAGCTCTTACTCTGACATCCATATACACCCTAAAATAAAGACACTCAGCTGTGAAGCTCATATGTAGAAGGTGGTGTTAGAAAAAAACATCATCAGTATCTATGTGGCTGACAAGCATAACAGTTGAATTTTTTCATGAAATAAGTTTCTCAAAATTCATCAGTTTTCTGACAGATCAACACTACACCCTTTCCCAAACCTCCCACTTAAATGCACTTTTACAAAGGGAATAAACTTCAACAGTCTTTATCAAGCAGTTAGGTCTTTCGCAACCCATCATCACTGTTTCTATAAAGTAGCAGAAAAGTAGTCACTAGTACTTCAGTAGTCAAAAACATGTAGAAATCAAAAGAAAATGCATAATTCAGTAGGTAAATACTAATAAAAATGCATGATCAAATTCTTTGATATGCGCTACAGGGACTTAATTTCAATGGCCTCAAATCCTCTAGAAACATTCACTTCTCTTTGTTGTGTGAGAGGGATTTCAAAACATAAAGAGGGCACTAACAGGTCACCGGGGAAAAAATGAACGTAGTTTCAGCTCAGTTTAGGCAGAACTGCTCACCAACCTCCATAGGAGCTAACAGATGAACAAACACCTACAGCATGCTCCAACAACAGGGCCTGGTGAACTGGCAGAAGCGTTCAGGAATCACTGAACAGCTGCTCTGAAAGCTGCACGTGGAGAAAAAAGTTTAACAAATTCAAAAACCAGAATTAACTGAAAGGACCATCACATGAGAAGCAGACATATGCAAAATGTGTCCTGTAATTTTAAGGAATACGGGACTTGCATTTAAAAAAACAGAAATACCTTCTTGTATTTTGATCACAGAAGAATTCAATTATAAATGATACCATTCTAATGAACCAGTACCGATTACTATTTTTTTTTTTTAATTAAAAGGTATGCAAAACCAACAAATAAAATGCATCAGAGCTGAGTAAAGATCAGCAGTTCAGCCTCAATGTTATCTACTGCACATCTGCCACACTGCATTATCTTACTACCCGAGCATCATTTTGCATTTCAATGTAGTAGCTCTATCAGATTAATGCCCAAGACATTTCAGCTGTGTTTCAAGTAAATAAGTGGACATACAGGAATATTATGCACGGCCTGTATCATTGACACTAAGCAAAGAAAATGTGATTAGCACCAAATTGCATCTGACAGAGGAATCAGAAAGCTGTCAAACACAATGACATGGATTCAGTATTTAGAAGGTAAAAGGAGGAATAAAGAAGCTGGCCAGTCTGGCATGGAGACAGCAATAAAACACAACAGCTATGATAAATTAATTCATTTACTTATGAAAAATTAGAGGCTTCCACACACGGCTCTCATTTATAATCTTGTCAATCTGGCAGAGTAAATAAAAAGCCTATACAATGCACACAGTGGGAGGGAAGAAAGGAACAAAAGAGGCGAAAAAGCAAAAACAGATTTTTGCATTTAATCTCACAGAATCACTTCTTACATTGAATCACACCGGATCGAGCCTTTGATAGCAGTGACTAACACACAGACCCATTAGAGCAGTGGTTACTGTATTTACTAAGGGTGCGCAGTGGTAGAACCAGGCTGAGATCACTCAGAAGCCATACAAAGCAAAACAAAATTTTCCTGTGCAAGAGATACTATTACTACGCTTATCAAAAAGATACCAGAAAGAACTACAGCAGGCAAAAGGTGGAAGTAAATCCCAAGGACCAATCCCTGGAAGCAGCATGCCCGTTCGGGCCAAAAATAACAAACATCCCAGTTTTCACGTCCCAGCAGAGCTGCACGGAGCACCACCGCACGTGCACACCAACAGGGACACTGGCAGCACCAGCACAGAGCGATGTCAGGCCCACTCTGCTTTCTGCCATTGTGCTTGACCCAACCTTCCTCCTGAAGACAACCTTCCTGCACTCCTCTGCTGTCAGCACCCAGCACCCCGAGAGAGTACAAGCCATGCTGGGACAGCTGCAGCTCAGGCTGCTGAAGGACATCTGGGAAACAACCACTCAACCTTTAATCGGTCAAATTCAGTCATAACCTCAAATGAATTTTTAATTCCTTCATATCTGATTTTACAGTGCTTTGAGAGAGGCAATTTAAAAGGCAGCGGAGTATGCATCAGTGGCAATATAACCACTATTTTTTAAAAAATTGTTTAATCACCTCTACATCAAACATCTTAAAAATTAATTCCAGATTTTCATTTAATTTCAAGCCTTCAGTAATACAAAATTTGCATATATAGAAGTCTACATGGCCTACATTAACTCCTCAGAGTATAACTAGAGCAAGAAAAAAAAAGATGGAATTGCACAGCATGAAGTTGCAGGAAATACTTAGTGCACAGTGAAATTCTATACAAGATAGCTCCTGGTAAGGACAAGCTGCTTCCCACCACTTAGCTGCCCTTTTAAAGCACGTCGTAAGTATACTCTTCAGCATGAATACCTTATTATTTTGCCACCACTTGCTCTGATGTGGAAATGCTGTATTACAGCATCACAAAAGCCTGCCTTATGATTAAACCTGCTGCAGTGTACCCTGGAGCAAGGCACTTGCACCTCTGCTGCTTTTATGGTATGCAACTAAAGAAAATAAAGCAAAACATCTAATAAAAAAGGTGTGTTTAAAAATATCTTTTTCTTAAAATACCTACAGCTACATTTGCAAAGGGTGCAAAGCAGATTATCACAGTTCAGCTGTCACTAAGAATTTCACAGCTGGCCAGGATACAAGGCATGACCAGCTTTTCAATGACTATTTGAACATCAGCTGCTCAATTAAAACAATTTTCGTAAAACATTTTCCTATTATCTTTTCATCTTCACTACTGCAAGAAAGTTGCCCACAGTGCTGAGACAAGGAGCAGATCACAGACAATATGGTAATGCGGCAACAAGCACTTGTGAGCAGATAAGAGAAGGCTTGAATTAACCATTCTTTACTTCCTTTCTCCTTCCATCCTTTCATCTTCTGTCTCACTCTTTCAGCACTTGCCTGGTGCATTTCCCTTGTTCAGGAACTGCCATGAGCTCTTTATCTTCTACTCAAATTTCAGGAGGTGCTTGGACATACAGCTGAGCTGCACACAGTATGAATTGCACTCCACATGCTTACATTTCATTCCTAATCCTCACACTCAAGGAACTGTACCAAGTATTGGTATTCTGAAATATTTAAATATCTGAAGACTTCATAAACACAAAGATCCCTACACAAGACTTAATACAATCACAGAATGGCTTCAGTTGGGAGTGACCTCAAAGATCATCCTGCATCGCAGCATTGCCAATCACTAGATCAGGCTGCGCAGGAACCCATTCAGCCTGGCCTTGAACACTTTCAGGGATGGTGCACCCACAGCTTCTCTGGGCACAGACTGGGGGCCAGGACAAATCTAATATGGGAAACTCTCAATCTCTGCATTGAACACGGCAAAAATTGCCAGAGATTGCAGCTTCTTGTAATTGCCACCGCCTCCCAACAAACAGCTCACTGTGGTTCCGTGCAAGAGCAGCAGGGCCCCTTCACAGACAGCACACACCCCACTCCTGCCAGCCCAGCCAGCAGTCGTTGCTCCACAGGCCAGGAAGCACCTCTGGAGAGCAGGGTTCAGGAGTAGGGCCGCCTGTCAGCACAGCCACCACAGCCCTGATGGAACCCAGCCAGCACAGCAGCTCACCGCGTAGGCCAGAGTTGTGACATGTGAAGCCCACTGAGGACTGGCTAGTGGCACCACTGGGACCCCTAACAGATCCGTTGTTATCCTAGAGCCAACACAGCAATAAACTCTCCCTTCATCCACCTCAAGAACTAGTGCTGCTTCATTCTTTTCTTCCAGGGAGCCAGAGATGAGTCACAGTGACAGCTCTCAGAGGAAAAAAAAAAAACAAAAAAAGAAAAAAAACCTGAAAAAACAGTATCACTAGCCACATGGAGAGCCAAAAAGCAGCCAGCAGCAACAGCTTCCCTCTCCTCAGACTCAGCCCTCCTGAGCTCTAACAAAGAGCTCCTCCTGGGCTCCTCAAGACCTGCTGCATGACTGCCTCCCTCCCACACATACCAATTTCATCTCACAGTTCTTCACACACTCTCACATCCAAGGTCACATCAAAACTGTGGGTAAAAAAACAAAAACAAAAACCTTCTCCAAGATTCATCCTGGCCCTGTTCTGCTCCTGGGTGAAGCTCAATCCAGCCCAAAACAGACCCTTAGCCACCCAGCGCCTCAAGCCACAGTGCCATGGAACAGATACCACTGATGAGGGAGCAGGAAACATGCGAGGAGACAGCACGTACCTGAAGCCATCCCTCAGTATCATCACCGGTGACTGGGTGGAAGACAAAAAGAACCAAACCTTCCTCCCTGCAGGCAAGTTTGGAGGCTAACAGAGGTCTGCTTAAAGGAGGACAAAGACAGCATGTGGAATCAGTGGGATACCAACACAATTGCACGTAAATTACAGAACTCTTTTTTGTGTGCAGTAACAGCTGAATTTTGAAGCAACAAACAGATCTCTCATTTAAGAAAATCTTTTTAGAAGGGACATTGTAAGGTATTAGCTTGCATCTCCCAGGAGCCTTTGCAAAGGGTCAGGTCTACGTCTCAGTGCTGTGGCTGCAGCCCAGGGAATGGGCTCAGAGAACTGTCTTTCCCATTCTCCCCAATTTCTTAATTCCTTATGGCATTATGGTATCAAGGGTGATCCGCATGGATTAATCACTATGCCTTCAATGCAAATATCTTCCAAAAAAAAAAAAAGTGAAGAGAAGAAAAGCTGTGGAAAACAAATTCAAAACACTTCCAGCAAAATGAGTTTTTTAGAACTTACTTTCTTAAAGAAAGGAAACTTGACAGTCCTTTAAAGAAATGCACTAATGCAAAACTAACGATAAGAGAAATTGATTACCCTGTCTAGATTGCAAGCATTTCATATCAAATAAGCTATTAGCAAAATAACAAATGCCATGTTTTTTATTGAAAGCACATGTATACAGATCAACAGATTAAGTGTCAGCCTAAATAAATATTTAGTGTTAAAGGTGAAATATTAGCTGACAAAAAGGCAAGGAAATCTTAAGTTAAACCTCTCTCTCCACTTTCCACATTACATCTAAACTTCAAACAGAACGCAATGTTGCAACCACTCTCTACTACAGCAGGCATGCAGAATAAGCCAGGCAAACCAGGGCTGTGAGCAGTGTCTCAGAAACACCTTTCTATTTCTCTTTTTGTCAGCCTGCATTAGAATAACAGCACAATTTTTCTATTAATTGACTATGTTCGTGCTTTCAGCTCTCCCTGTACCATGGGACAGCACCTTCCCCAAGTTTCTTTGAATGTAGAGAAAAAGTCCATCTCCTGAGAAGCAATTAAGACTGAAAATAATAACGTTCCACAGAGGGCAAATGGAGTAGCATCAGATAAATATAGAAAACAAAAAAACTGTTTTATAATTAGAATTGAGTACTTCAAAACAATTAGAAACTTGGTACATTTTTCAGAAAGTAAGCTAAGCAATCTGTGTTCTATAGAGCAAAACATTCTTAACCATTTTATTACCTGCTTGGAGTAATTGAGCAGATACAGCTGATACAAGTGCATTGATTTTTCTATGGGTAATCATCTGACATGTAAGCTGCAACTAACAACTCCACTTCATGAATCTAGAATACAGAAATACCTCCCAAATGTATTCCGATACTAAAAGTCCTTTAAAATGGACAATTGTATTGGAAGTTATCCTTAATATATTTATGTCATAAAACATTTTGAAGTAACTTCATGCAGCACCCAATGCACAGATATTTAGAACACTTACCTAAGAAAACCCCCAAAACTACTCCAACCACTCTCCACAAGAAATACCAGGACTACTCAGAAAAGCATCCCCCAAAAGTCAAATCATCCTACCCAACAGGCATCAGATGCAGATTAAATTTGCACTGGCATTTAGATCAATGATAAGCAGTATGCCAGAAACAACACCTATTAGAAAACACTGCCAGCACAACAGCATGGTCTTGCCTGCCATAGGCTCCTGGTAGAACAGTCCTGTAACAAGTCTTGCATCTACTTCAGGAGAGGAACAAGGAAGAGACAGATTCATACAGGAATGAGATGCCAGAAAGGATGCAGAGCCCATTTTTCCATTCTTTAAGTAGTCACAGGTTTTACTCAGTGTTTCTGCAATATGTCAGGTATCAACACCTAAACAGATTTTTTTCCTCCCTCCAGATATTAGCTTTCCACTTCACTTGCTAGCACCCAGTTCCATAACAGAATACCTGATATTATCTACCTTGTCTCAGGAGTCAAGATGCCAACACAAACAGTTCACAAACACCTCCTAGCTTGCCAACATAACTGAGGATCGGTGCTCCTGAGAGGAGGGTGGGCAGCTGCACATATAGGACAAACAGGTTTTCACAATGTTGCTACACTCCCTGCAATGAGTTAAGAATTCTTGTAAAATAGATCTTGATCTAAAGGACAATACTGATTGTTTATGGAAAACCAAACTATTACTGTAGAAATCCCTGAAGTTACCTAAACATTCTTTGAACAGTTGTATTACTTATAAAGGAAAAAACACCAGCCAAAGCATCACTTATTTTCAGCTTTAGACTCTGACACTCAGACCACACCTGAGAAACTACAGAAAACATCTGAAATGTATTAAATGGTGAAATAAAAACCCACAGCATGGTACTCACATCTGCCCTAACAGCCTTCTTTCAGTTAACCACCTCTGAAAAGCACATTGAGCAGACTGTAATACAGATGAATCACTTCAGCATTAAGGAAGCATTGCTTCTATATTCAGAAGAAGCCTAATTCCACTGCGTAGTCAATTCAACATTCTCCAAATCCATACTACTTACATAAAGCTACACATTTCTCTTTTTTCAGAGGTTACCAATATCAAGAGTTTCAGGAAACTGTATTTTTAGAATTCATTGGAGATCTTCAGAAGAGGTGGACTAAGTAAACAGTAGGGAAAAAAAAAAAAAAATCAGTCCTAAGAAAAATTTCTGAAAAGATCCTACTATTTTATCTCGCCTAGTGCTGAAACTTTAAAAAATAAAACGTCAAAATAACAAACACCCAGTTTGTGGCAGCATTGATTTCTCCGGCCATTACTATTAGTAACAGTGAGGCATCCCTCAGTGCTTCATGAGGCTGGTGGAAAATCACGACAGAAGATAAATCTCCCACAATGGAATCCACGTCCCTTAGGCCACACTGAACACGGAGACCAGGAGGAGAGGCCATGGTTCTGCCTGTGTCCCTGCAGCCCAGTGCACACCGCCAGCTGCCCTCCCAGCAAAGCAGCCCAGCAAGAAGTAACACGTGCCATCAGGTTTTTTGACTTTGCTTTTAACAGCTTTAATAAACTCCAGCCACCACACCAGCTCCCTCAGCGCACAGTCTCAGCAGCTCTAACCCCTGGCAGAACATCGTGGCCCTACCTCACATCCCAACAGGCACACCAGGATCAGCTGCAGTGAGAAGGGAGCTGGCTGCTCGACAGCTGATTCATACCAGCACTAAACCACAGAAGTTCCAGCCTGCTCAGATCTTGATTTTAGCATACAAATGAGGCCAAGTGGAATTATTTAGAAGCAAAAATGCAAAGGAAACGTTGGTTTAGAAGCAACTCAGACAACAAAAATCTCTGAGATCTATGGCAAGCCAGGGGAACCCTCAACATGGAGTACTTCACTGGCTCTTTGAACAGGATAAAAATTGCTCTGGAACAAAAACTGACCCTATCAACCCAAGAAAAAAAAAAAAAAAACATCAGACAAACAAAATACAGATACCTAATGGTCAATCACCAAGACTATATTTTATTAAAATTACTACTGTTCAGCAAATAAAAATATATCAAGTATTTTAGCTTAAATTAAACTCCTAAAGTGAAGCAACAACATTTGTGATAGAAGATGCTCTACCATCTAAAAAAAAGTACAAATCTGGGTGGGACAACTGTGAGTTAATGGAGAAATTGAATTTTCACTATTCAAAAGGGGACACAAACATTCTGCTGTGACATCTGTTCTTAGGTTCTACTGCAGCAGAATACCAGAAAACCACCAGAATTTTAGCTGTCAAAACAAATCCTCAAATTAAAGAAAGGAGGAAGAAGTACGTGCTGAACAATTGCACACTTCCAGCAGCACAAGTCTAGCATTTATCCAGGGGAAAAAAAAAAAAAAAAAGTACGTAAGAAGCACGAGTGCAGCCCTAACACTCAGCCAAATGCTGGAATCATTCCTAAGTTGGAAATGCTCTCAGATGTACACCCAATTTTACAACAGTTTGCTGAGATCTTTTAGAAGACCTGAAGTCAGACTCACCAGACACTTACTATCGCTTCTGTCGTATCTAAATACAAGTCCAGCGTAACCTCAGGAGCAAGAAGCCCAACAGCCCCGACGTGTTGGGAAGCCAGGTGCTTCCAAGGTGTTCCACATAGCTCAAGACATGGAGCGCACTGCTCTGCTGCTCTGACTTCTAACTCTAAAACAGAAGGACAATGCAAATGCTTTCCAAGTTCCATGAGGGATCCAAAACCCAGAACTAAGTATTTATCATGAGCTGTCTGAGAACACCAACAGCAGAAGCAATAAGATTATCTTGTATATTGACTTGCAATAAGGACTTGCAATTCTGCCTGGCATGGGAGTCCTACAGCAAGCTGGAGCTTGGCAATGCCAAGCAAAACTTCTCTGGAGACAAACAATAGAAAGTCTAGGCACACACAGCAGCACTCCTTCCTGGAGAGCAAGTAAGATTCCTGTGTATTGTGCCTTTAATTATTCATAAATTTGATACAGGTATTTAAGTCAGGGCCATGCTATTTTATTAAATGGCTGTGAAACACACACTGACCATGCGAACAAATCACTGACAGCATGGACAAACCTAGCAGCAAAAGTCAACCGAGCCATGAAGAACAGCCTGCTCGAAGGAGGCCCAGACAGGAGACATGCTGCTGCAAGATGGGCCTCTTAAAAATGATGATAGTCATGTCTCGGGAGTACTTTTGTTGGCTTTTTTCCCCCCCTCAAATAAAAAAACGAAAATATTTTCCTCAAAAATACTCAAGATTTGTTAAACTTAAAAAACAGCTTGAGTAAAGCAGCTTTTATTTCTCTACACTCATAAGCCACATGTAATTATACTCTGAATGAAAAAAAAAAATAATCAATCTTTAGTTTTCCAACAATCCTGAGTTTCATTTCTACTTTCTCTACTGTTACCACCACTTCATATGCAATGTTTTGGAAAGTGCAAGTGCTATGGCATTGATTCTTGAGGACAGAGTTTAAAAAAATTTCTTCTTTTAAACAATAATACCTTCCTGAACAATCCATCATCAAGTTTTAACCCATAGCTCTAAGAGGAGAAAACTAGAAAACGGCACTTCAGAAAAAACGCGTCAGCATCATAAGGGAATTACAACACATGCTGTTTGGCTAACATTTAATGTACCAATAAATACTGTGCTAGAACAGAGATAAACGCCCATCCACCTTCAAAACCTGGCATTACAAAACTCAGCATTCTCTCACCACCTCTGAAGACGGTTCTTAAAGTACAACTTGAAAAGAGTCTTCCATTACAGCTTTACAGAAGCTTTTCAAATGAAACCAGTGGTGTTCACACCAGGTGAGTTAACCTGATGGCCGCCAAACCCAAAGTCCTGCCGTTGTACCTACCAGAAACACTGCACAGTTCCCAAAGCTGAGGATTTCACTGCCAACAAGCAACGACACTGGGAGCGGGGCCTGTATACCAGCCTGAAACCAACACAGGAAGAAAAACACAGCCTAGATTTTCAACACCTCCTTTGAACCTTTCTTTTGAAACATTGGCAATTTCTATTTTGAAATACTCAACAAATATAACCAAAGTAAGTACTGGATAGTGGAAGTATCAGTGCTTTTTAGGAAAAACAAAATCCCAAAATAACAGAATTACAGCAGGCACTGATGAACACAGCACTGAGTTGCATCAATGCCAGTAACTCAATGCAGGCACACATCCCATCAGGCCATCTCAATATGTATTATTTCTTCTTGAGGCTAAAGAAAGAAAATAGTCACTGAAGGAAGAGACTTTTCAACAAGGGTATTTGTTTTATAAAACAACTGTTTGAGTTTCATATGAATGAATTAAATTCCTTGGCGCACATACACATTGTTTTATACTTCTGCTATGGAACTGAAAATCCAATACTGACATGTTGTTAATCCTCAGCAATACCTATAATCAGCACTTACTGCTGCATGTGTTAGCAGGTGCAAGTCAGTGCATATTTTTCCATATTTTATGAAATATATTCCATGGTATTAAGGAAGGTAGGTAATTCAGACCATTCTCCTCCCTCACAAACTGAATGTGATACAAGATGGCTGGCACAAATTAGTTTGTGATTTGATCCAAAATGTTTCCCACCAAAAAAGGAAAATTCCCAACCATTTTTGTCATTTTATCTTCTTGCATAACTGTTCTACCTACACCAAGCAGAGCAAAACTGACGTCAAGCAGCAGCCATTGAGCTACTTACAGAAATCACAGTTGGCAGTTTCTGCCAAGCATTCACTTGGCAGAAACTTGCAGGACTTCCAGCACGCAGGGCAGAGATGCCCAGAGCACCCATCTCCCGCCCAGAGCAGGAGGCAGCAGCCATGCTACCCAACAAAGGCACTGCTGGGCCATATGTTAGCCAGGACAGAATAAGTACTTGAGCTGGAAAAGCAAGTGGTAGGCGTGCTGAGTTCTGCATTAAAGATGCATCTCTGCAGAAGCTCACCCAGGCCAGCCCCTCAGCCTCAGAGCCCGTGCTGACAGCAGCCCTGCCAGAATCCGAGCCGAGAGATCTCCTGAGGACATACCTCAAGAATGGCAGTGTCAGCACCAGAAGATGCACTGCGACAACAGTTCTTGAGTGGGAAACTTGAAAGAATTCTAAGAAAATTATCTTCCTTTCATCCCAGTTTATTGCAGAACACTTCCATGTCTCTGAGTGTGCATCAGTTGTACCTTCTTCTTTGGGAGAACTCCAGTAAAGTGTTCCACAGAACTAAACATAGGCTAATCTTACTTTCCTCCTCAGTAAATAACTCCTTCCTTGTGTAACTGTGATATGTGCTTTCTTTCATGGTAATTTTCTTTCATTCCCTCTAGCATCAGATAGACAATAATTCACATTCTATTACTATTTACATCCCTTTTCAAGTTAAGTTGCAGAAAAGGAATTATTCTCCATCACATTCCCAAAGATCGAGATTTTGCTATCAGATGTAGACAATCTTGTTATCAAAACCAGAATTATCAAGTGTTTGTTTTGATGCCTAATAATACTGCCATATTTAATAGAGTGTTTCAATTCACTCAACCTAATGCAACCTAAAATTGCTATCCTCCTTGGGGGAAAAAAAATAGTGTATTTCAAAAAACAATTACAACAATTGATGCCAGCCCATCTGACTGTCATCTTTAACACAGCAAAGTCAAACTATCCAAAACTCGCTATGAAATTTGGCAGAAAAACAAGTTAGCTCAACAATCTGCTGTATTTGCTGTCTTCATTATAGAGACCTTTCACATAGCCTATGCAAACATCTATGTTCACAGAACCTGGGTGCTCATGCTATTAAACATCAGTGCAATCTGTGTTTATATCATCTCCATACTAATCAGATCGATTATTTCTGATATATTGCCCTGTCACACCACCGTAATGCTAACCAAACAAATGGAACTACAGGGACACGATGCCGATATATACATGTTTAATACCACACTTCTCATTTTTATTTATTTATTTTTTTTAACATTTATGGGCACTGCCACAGGAATTAACAGAACTGTGAGTAAATCACAAGCATTACACCAGCTCTACAACCATTTTGTCAGAGGCCACCAAAAAATGCAATCCAGGATAGCAGACCAAGAACAACTTTGAAGGGAAATGAGGCTGGCCGTTCTGCTTCACTTCTAAGAGGCAATCACAGCGTACTGCTTGAGACACCCCAAGAATGCCTCAGGATAACAGCAGGATGCTGAGTAACAGCCGTGTGCCCGGTCAATCCGTACAGAACTTTCTCACACGACATACTGACAGATAACCTTGCAATTAAAAAACGTCTTTGTAAACATTACAGCTCTGCAAACTCCTAATACAGTAACATCTTCATGGTTAGTGACTATCTACTGTAGTATTCTTGTATAAAGAAAGTTAACTAAGTAGCCATTATCTTTTGAGTTCTCTTTTCATCTGTAGAGCCAACTAGCGTTATTTCTGGAGCTTCATTAATCTCATTTACAGCTAGTAAACCAAGATATAAACTGTATCTATCACTGAAGCATACTTCATATATTACAAAGCTGTTAAAAGTATTCCAGTTCATTTATTAGTCTATTATTTAATGAAGCTCTACTCCATCTCAATCTACAGTGCCAAAAACAAGTCCAGGAAAAATCTTTGCATTGTCCCCAAACTGACTGATATAGATAGCAGAAAATGCAAAATTGTTTTTAAAGACATTCTGGTGCAACTTTTTTTCCTTTTGTGCTTAGAAACATCATTTAACAATTTTTTTAATAGATTATTCTTTTCAAACATCCTTTTCTTCCCCACCATCCCCTCCTTTCAAATGAAAAGGGTTTCTTTCAATGACAACCAACATTTATATAGCAGTTTTTTAATTTTAGCACCAGAGTTCTCTGAGATACTGCAAACAAGAATAGGGTGAATCCTATTCAGCCCAGTAACAGGTTGCTTAAAAGCCCAACAGCCCAGTGCACAACACACAGGACCAACAGCTTGTCAGCTTCTCCTTCCCTCTTGGCATAGAAATAAGTTATTCCACACATAGATTAAGCCACTTTAACAGAGGTAGCTGACAGACACATGGTTTTCCTTGAGACCCTTCTGTCAGAGCTATCATGCATGCAGGTTGCTCTCTGCAGGCAGATAGCCTTTGGACTTCTCTTACCATTGATGAGCTTGTCTGCCACTTGACCAGAGCTCACACCAAAGCCCAGCACCTAAGAAAGTTAGAATTGCCCAAAGGAGAAAAGCAATGTTATCTCAGTATGACCTCCTGGGTGACAGGACAAGGGCTGACACCATATGACACTTGATTTACAACCATTTTGTGGCAGAAAGCATTTAAGTTTTGGCCATATGACTTTACCCAGAGTAAAGACAGGGCTGTGGTGCCCACCTGGAAAAGGGCAGAAAAAAGCTGATGACCAGCAAAACAGATCTGGCCAGCAGTTCATGGAAGGTCTGGGAAAGTGGGGAACAGCCATATGGTGAGTGACCTCTTTTGGGGAGCCAGATTCCTCTTGGCTGATTTACTGTCAAGTGAATACAGCAGCAGTTCTGTATGCCTTACAAAAGCTGCTGCTTTAAATGGAAAGTAGCAGGAGGAGAACATAAGAATATTCTAGAACACTGCTTAAAATTCTACCATCTATAGACAGAGCCATAAATATTTAACATATTTACTGTACTGAATACTTGATGCTATTCAAGAAAATAAAATGGAAGATAACTATTTTTACAAGTATATATGACTGCTGTTCCAAAAGTACTACTGCTGATTTTGAAGCACTTGACCTACCCACTCTGAATCATCTCCTAAAAAAAATGAAAAGAAAAAGAAAAGAGAGAAAAACCTCTAAGCAAAAATAAAATTTAGAGAGAAATCTTTTTGGTTTAACTCCTCTTGAAGCTAAACACAGTGCAACAGCAAAAATCCAGAAGATTATTCAGAAGCCACAGAAGCTAACCTCAGCTGCTTAGAACACATCAATAGAAACTTTCAACACAAATAGACTGTGTTCTTAATTTTATTCAAAAGTACTTCCAAATTGCTGGAGCAGCAACCAAACCATAGCTCGCTGCTATTCATTCAGGTCAGAGGAGCGAATAACACTCCTGAATACTCCCAGACCTCGAAAGAGCATTGCCATAGAGAAACTGTTCAGATGAAGACAATATATATGTCTGAATTCATAAATCCTTTCAGCAAAGAGCTGATGAGGCCCAGCTGCACACCATCAAGCATCTGCTTCATAAAGCAGAAGGCTGACAGGTCTGCTGCATGTTCCAGACATGCACCTCACTGCCCTGCTTCCCAACAAACAGCGGGGCAGGCAGGGGGCAAAATGAGCGGGCACTGATCAGCTCTTCAGCAGCAAATGTCTCATTACGCTCAAGTGATGGGCATTAAAAAAAAATAATAATAAAATCAAGATGCAAGAGATGCATAAACATGCTGCTGAAACACAATCCAGAGTAGTGGGATTTCCCCATGTTTACATAAGCAATTCTGTTTGCTCTCCTGGCAGCACAGGCTCCTCACCCAGTTCCTCTGCCTATTGCAGCATCATCATTAGGGCTGTGGAGATGAGTGAGTGCCCAGTCACTGGAGGGAGGCCCGACAGCAGCCCTACCTGACATGTCCCATCAGCAGGGGCAGTGCTGGCTCATGTACGGAGCCTTCACTGTCCGTCACGCTTCATTTTCAGCCTTGCCTCAGCTCTACACTGGGGCATGGATTAAACAAATCTGTTTTAAGATCTTTAAAGAGGCCCTGAAGTTTCAGGTTCACAGGGAAATCCAGAGAGTTTCAGCGTGTTCCATTGTGAAAGTTGAACACCGCTCTAATTATGCTGTCAAGCTGAGGATTGTGAACTCTTAATAAACAGAGACCTGTTTTCATGCAAATTTTGCTAGTAATAAAAAGATAGGAAGAAAAATATGTCAGCAGAATTATTCCTGTAAGCAAAATGTTTTTCAAATGCTTTCATGGGTTGTCAGCAGCTCTAACTAGAAGCAGTTACTGGGGCAAAGTACTGCGGCAGCAGTGGGAAGTTCTCTTTCAGAGCAGAAAGCCCAGGGAGCACAGATGCCGTCCTGCAGCAGACCCCTGCTCTGACGCCATGGATGTGCAGACACGATGAAGTGCCCATCTCCTGCCTTGTGTGACCCTGAGGCTCTAGACAGAACCAAAGCCCCTTAGGGCAGCAGGGCTGCTCAAAAGGGACAAAGCTGCCACAGCAAAGTTGCAGTGAAACTGCTGTCTTCCCATCCCCACAAGCTGAAGAAGAAAAGCTGGATGAACATCCAAAATACACAAGTAAAATACAACCAAAATAATTAGGCTTTTAGTTTTCATTCTGTAATGCAATCTGTGGGGTCTAAAACAAAACAGACAACATCACAGAAGGTGATGCAGTGATGGTGATAAAGCAGTGACAACTTTGTTTTGGCTCAGCATTAATAACAAAATATCCTCATTTAACAAAGACCTTTTCAAAAATGACAGAGCAGATCAATGTGTCACACCCAGTGAGCCCACAAGCCTTGGGGCTTCGGCTGCTGTTAAGTCAGCAGTAAAGAAGGCATTTACCTACTGCACAGGGGTGCTGTGACAATTAATTAATGTTTGTTAAGTGTGCTGAAGCTGAAAATTACTAGATACCATGCTAAATATTAATTACCACAACTACAGAGTAGTACTGAAATTGTCATGGTGCTCTCATTGTAAACTGCTCTCACTGAGCAAGGAGAAAAGTTCCCAGCACCCAGCTGAGGTTATCACCTGTACAAACAGACATCCCTTAGCACCTTCCAGCCGTGCTGCTGCCTGTCAGTCCATGCTCACTCACATGAGCACAGAGCACTGGATGTGCTGCCAGTTGCAGCCACCAAGCCAGCTTGTGCACATAAAGTATCCGGCCCATCTTTTGCCTACGTGCTGCTGCAAGCCACTGTCTACTGTGGAGAAGCACAGAGGCAGGTCTGATGGCTGCCTGTGCTTATGGGCCAACACCTGGCATGGCAGCCAGCACCTGGGGACAGCTTGCCATCTCCTCCATGCAAGCAAACTGGGAAAGCAGCTCAATTTTTATGGACACCAACTCCACAGCTCTAAACTCAGTGGAAACTGCCTTGCGTCACAGTTTTACAGCTCCATCATCTTTTCCCTTTGTGACATACTGCTCTTTAAAATGTAATAAAACAAATACAGCAATTTAAACAATTAAGAAAATGCCATCTTCAGAGCAGACAATACACTAGAGAAAAGCAGCAAGAGATGGAACCCATGCAGAACTACAGTATATATATATGAAAGTAGCATTTTGCATGGCCGTCTTTTTGGAGTATTTTGAAGAGAAGGAGTTTGAGAGGAGGAGAGTGAGCACCCTGTTCTGGGCTAGAAGCTGCAGATGAGGATACTCCATAGATTTGGAAGTTCTGATCAATAATATCACATCCATCTGACCACATCTTGCTCACTGAAGGAAACACTACCACCTGTTTGCTCTCAGCCAGCCACAAGCATACGTACAATCAATAACTTGCAGTGATATGAGGTCAGCTCATTCAGCAAAGGTACTTCCACTTAACCATTCTTGTTAAGTGAACAGCCTAGTGTGTTTTTTTTTTTTTTTTTTTAAGTAGGAAGAAGGTAATAAAAAATTAATTGAATGTGTCAGAAGAAGGATGTCACAAGAAGCATATCAATATAGAGAGACAGTAGCACATGTGCTCCAAAACAATGGCAGGATGCCGGCTCTGCTCTTAAGTAATTATTACATCAGTTATCCTATTCCCTGTAGAGCTATGCAAATTTATTTATTTTAAAGATAACCCCTTGGGAAAGCAACTGGTGTGCAGCTACACATCAGCTGTAAGTTTCTGAAAAATAACACTGACTTTCACTTGACTGCTTTTAAAACATGTATTTTGCTTCCATAAACGCAGAGAATGTCTCAAAAGAGAGAAAGGCACAGAAGATCCACCTACCCCAGTATCCTACAGCTATACTAAACATCTAAAATCTCCTCTAAGTCTCTACCCCACAGTAACACCACCAGTCTTCAATCTTACACCATTCTGAATGCACTGTACTAAAGCAGCAGAAGAAAAATCTCAGCTGGAAGCTATGCAGCACAGACAAGGCAGCTAGTAGTTGGGAAAGGGAGGTAATAGCCCACACCCTTCCCTTTTACAGACAGAAGAATTTTTCTCCAGCTGGGATTTTCTACTACACACAAGAAGTGAAGCACATCCAAGTAGTTACACAATCAGTATATCTTCCCCTATTAAGGCGAAGAAAACACTGCACAGATTAAGTAATTACTGAGAGCAAACCAACTTACCACTCCCTGTGCAAATTAAAATCCCTGCTCAATGCCAGTATGCGTCCCTTTAAACATGCACTGTGCTGGGTGTTTGTATACAGCTGTGGAGCACACTACTGCAAGTCCCAGGGACAGCCCCACACCAGGCCCCAAGACTCACAGTGCACAGCAGCTTTCAGGCAGGTTTCTAGCACTCCATCTTGTAAAAATGAGTAGGGAGAGCTACTGTAGTATACAAAGACCAAGATTACCTGAAAAACATTCAGTGCTATAAAGATTTTGCCAATAAAAACCTACAGACACACATGGATACCTACAGGACGGTTCTTCCAGCTTTCTGCCAAGCCTGTGATCTTCCATCTGGAGTGTCAGAGACTGCACTGCAAGGGGAAACCAGTTTGCTTACTTACGGCACTTTTACTGATCCATCCCAGAGATCTCCATTCATTTGCCTCTTTACATACCCTTATAAAGGACGTATTTAACAAAACCAAAGGCAGAATCAAGATGTTGGGGCATTTAAACAATACTCGTTGTCAATACAAAGACAATCTACCATGGTGAACATCCAAATACCAGCAACTCGAGCCCAACTGTCATAAGCATGCCATAAAACTTGATATTTAAAAAGTTGCATTTAATTTTACAGTTACTGTCAATTTTAGCGTTTCATCAAAGATAGGAAGTCTTTTAGATTCCCACCCAGTTCCTCCCTCCCACAGAAAACTGTCACAAGATACAGAGGAGTTTTTAAGCTCGAGAAGTTGCTAGCTCTCAAGACACGCCAATGTATATCTCACAACAACTGATGTTATCTTCAAGCTGCTGCTGTGGGATGCATATTAGAAGTGATTTCCAGCTTTATTTGAAGGAAGTTTGTCACATTTTTGGATTCTGTAGGACTGCTTCCAATCATGAGTGCAGCCCATCAACCAGCAAAGTTACAAAGCAACTGGGGACAATGCTTTTTATTTTTTAAACGTCATTTAAAACCAACTCAATTTCAGGACTGAGATCACTAACACCAGAAAAATCTGGTAGAGAGAGATCACACAACAGACTAAGAGTAAGGACAAAAGAGCACATGCACCCGCATATGGGCTAGAAAGACATTCCTCAGCTCCAAAAAAATATAGAGGACAAATTATCACAATGACAATGAAGCATAACAGTAGGAACGTACAAAATAAAAGCTAACTATTAATACAGTATCATTAACTCTTCCTCTCAGCGTCTTCCCAGCTCTAGACAGAACATTATCACTGCATTAATCCAAGAGTACTCATGCAATACTAAATCACTTTGCTGATCATTTGTTTTTATCTTTTCTCTATTATTTCTCTTCAGACAAACAAGTACAAATCTCTTTTCTAGCATCAGTACTTAAAAAAACCATCAAATGTCTTGTCAAAATGGTACTTTGAATTTCCTTCTTCAACACATACCAGAAGACTCACTACTTCCTCACTGCATGACCATGCACACACATACAATCCAGCTCCAAAGTCCCCATCTTTTTCTTTTCTAAACAACACAGTGGCCAGCTGTGCTCTCTAAGACATCTTGGAAAGCTGACTGACATCATATCAGAAATTTCATTCCAGCAGGCATGTAGCCAGCCAGCAAGAAACTGAAACTTCAGAACACATGGACAGAATACACACAAGCGTATGAAACTCTACGCTGCATGTTTCTTTCTCAGTCAAGTGCCATTTAGGATACCACTGCAGAAGCGAGGATATACAGCTTCACAACATCTTCCGTCTCCTGATGTTCTGGGGACATGCCACACACCTGCCTGGACTGTGCTGTTCAAAACTGGAGCGCTGAGCAAATGGGGCTTCTATGTGCCCCCACCCCACAGGATGACTTTGCACCAGTGCCCTGCTTTACACCCAGCTGCCCTCTGCAAGGATGCTGCAAAACAGCAGCTTAGCCTCTAATCTACCTAGAATGGACTTGGGGCAACGAACCACTTATCAGCTGGGGGAAAGAATAAAATAAAATAAAAATAAAACCTCTTCTTTATATCTAAAATTAGAATGGAAGCTGCATCGCTACAGTGTGGAAAGCAGGTAAATAAGGAGAGTCTCATGGGCCTTCTAAGCTAGCTTTTATACTTGGGACAATTTTAATGATAGAAAGCTAAGCAAAAAGCAATGCACAAGGAAATCCAGAAGCCTTTTGCCTGGACTAGATTAAAAATTCCTTTCAGCATTCAGCAAAAAAGTTAGGGCAGTTCATAGATTATTATTATTATTATTGTTAAACTTCTCTTTTAAGCACAGACCTGTTTAAGGCTGTTTCTCTGGACCATAAGGCCCAACACAAACACACTGAAGCCCACTACAACCTATTCAGCAACCATCATATCAAAGCCTCTTTACTGTATTCTGCACTGGTAAGTATACCTGTTCTCCTTCCTAAACAATGTATGAAGGCATCATAATTAAATTTGATAATTGCTGGCAATTTTAACTTGAGAGAACATTCTCTAGGGTTATCAGTACTGCTTCCTCCCCCTTCCTTCTTAACAAACAACTAAATTACAATTTCTGGTACAATGAAAATTGCAGGAGCTGCGGTTTGTAGCATGCACTCTTACACCTGGAGGTGAACACGGCACAAACAACAGAAGACAGAGCCAGCACCCACCAATTACAGTGTTCTGCACAGATCAGAGTGCTCATTTAAGGGAAAAAGTACTATGATGCTGTATTCTTTTTTCTTTTTTAAGCACTCAGCCCATCTTACAATTCTTTGGTGAAGACTTCCTTATAATATCTTTCCTAGGACAAGACAGCATCACAGAACCACCTTCAATCGTGAGGAACAAGAGGTCATAAGCTGACTCTTAATGGCTGCGTCCCGCTTTTGAAGAATCCCTGGCTGGAGTCAGCTACCTGTAACCACACCTGGAAAACTGTCAGAGCACAAAAGACTGAAGTGCCTGCATACTATACAGATGTACACAAACCACACTCCTTCCCTTAAAAAAAAAAAAAAATAAATTATGTTGTCCACATTGAGATACTTAAACATGTAATCCAGTGCTTACCTTCAACTAGTGATATTGCAAGAGCTTGGCCGATCCTACCAAGATACATAAAACTGCAGCAGAGCACTGACTCAAATCAAGCAAGAGAAACTCATATGTTGAAAAACAGTTGTAATATTTGTAGACAGTCAGTTAATAAACGGCAATGTACAATCTGTAGTGCTCCAAAGTTTGAATACAGTATTACAAAAATTCATCCTATTTCTTTAAATGTTTTTCATCATTTTATACAGCATTCACTACTGTATATTCCTAATTTTCAGTACTTAATCAGTCTCACAGATTTTAAAATTAAAACAGAATAGAAAAACTGCACAGATGAAAACTCAGGCAGTTCCATTAAAGAATGAACACGTATAGTAAACACCGTTTTCTACATCATCAACCACCACCTATTAAATGTTACAAACACCTTAAGCCAAAGCAAGGCTTGTTTTGATTAGGATCATGATATAAAAAGGAATCTCTGAATGCTGACTCAGTGGTCTGTTACACCAAGTCTTATGCAACTCTTAATCACCATCTGCTCAATGGTATTTAATGCCTGTAAAATAGTAGTGTGTTGCAACATTGTCAAGGTAAATACATTAGACACTGCACTCATGTGAATACTAAACACACACACAAAAATCAACAAATATAGAAACAAGAGCAGCTGATCCAGAAGAGCAATTCCTATCTTCCTGAGCAACTAACAATGCCACTTTAATGTTTCAGACCATCATACACATAAGAATGCCTACACTGGCAGTCTGCTGTCAGTAGACCTACCAAAGACTGCGGACTGAGCCACCTCATTCAAGACAAGGGGCTTCCAGGGCTGAGGAGCATCATACGGATAAGATAAAACTTCACACTTTCATTCCCTGGGGGTGCTGCCTGCTCTCTACAGATAGAAATTCAGTCACCAAGCCTGTCAAGATAGCATCTTCTGCAATATTCAAGCCACATAAATTTGGAATGCAGAAGGTATATTTTTCTCTTTTCTTGGAAAGGGCATGCAGCCCGTGTCTGCCTCCTGCACCACAGTCAAAACGACAAAGGTAAAATTAAAAATAAAAAAAAAAAGACTAATTTGAGAGTTTAAGCACAATGCAAGGAACCTAATTGATTTCAATACTGTTTGAACACTTAGCAAATTGTGGTGCTCACCATCTTGATTATCTGCATACATGAACTGCTAAGGACCTGAGTAATCCAGTTAGAGTATCCAACACAGTAATTTACAGTAATTAACTACTTCAAAGGTGACCTTTATTAAACTATCCTAAAAATACAAGATTTTTATTTAAGCACTAAACAAAACATTGATATCTCAAGTTATTTCTTCATATTTCAGATTTTTGCAGCACAAAGCAACAGCACAGTTATGATGAGAGAAAATAACAGGGAAGACATGCTTGTAAGCTCACAAACCCCAGCATTAGTAAGAATTGGATGGTAGTTATTGCCTCCCTAAGCCTGTGAAGCACAATTATCTACGTAGGTTAACCCAGTCCTTGGAGGGTGGCAAGATCTTTATCAGATTGGCCAGGCCAGTCACACTCACAATTCACTCCACTATCAAAGATAGTCTTATGCAGAATGGAGCCCCTGTAGCTCTCTGTCAACATTAATATCACCTTCATTCCCCTGAGAAGCACTTTTCAAATTCCAATTTGTGCCATTCAAGTAGGGTGCCTGTGGGCTACAGCACACTTACTTTCCCGGAACTGGTTAAATGCTGCCTTTCCACCTAGCAAGTATTCATGACTTACAACGTGTTTACTCTTCAGAGGCAGCCCAAAGGGAAATTCAGAAAGGAAAACTTGGAAGAGGAGTCCCCAGCACTGCACCTATTTTACAGAAGATCTTATAGCTCCATCTAGCTCTGCACGAAGGAAATCACTGAGCCATCTAAGAAACTGCAAACTCAAAACCAAGAAATCCCAGCCATCTCTCACACAATGACGTGGGATAACACTAGCTGTAGATACACTAGTTCTTAATGGGCACAGTAGTGACCCGTTTTTATAAGGTAAATAGTTCAACCTCTTTTATAAACGTATTTTTATTCTCCATTGTAACCATAACCGCCTCCTGCTCAGTTACATAGCTGATGAGTGGCACAAGAGCTTTGTCAGTGGAGGGGTCATGGAGGACTTGTTACTTCTTCATCTAAACCACTTGTCTTCACCTCACTCTTTCACTTGCATTACAGTTCTAAGATACGAGCAGAGGTCTTTGGAAGATGAAGGCTCTCATGTAGGCATGCAGCAGTGGAACTGGTGGCAGCTGCAACTGTCAGGGGACACCCAAAGCCAGGGCGTGCTGCAGCTGAGAGGTCCAGCAGCCCTACAAGGTCAGTCCCTTGCCAGAGGATAAACACTTGGGAAGGACACTTGTTCAACACTGCTAAACAAAGGGATATGCGCACACTCATCCTAGGACAAATACTAGGCCATAATCCCCTGTCTAGGAACAAAGGTTCACTCCTGTGCCTACACTAATCTGCAACTTCTGTGCTCCATCTCAAGTAGTACCACTGACTCTGGAGTGAAAACACATGCAACACCTGAATACTTAAGAATATTTATAAAATATATTCTGTCAACATTTTTCCTCAATTTATGTTGATGCTTATTTAATTAACAGCATAATTTCAACTGTTTAAGCTTTCCTATTAAAGATTCTTCAAGTCCTCAGTGTGTACTTGTGTCAAATTTGCCTGCTGCAGGGGAAACTATATCCATTTCACAAATCAAGAACTCCAATTTGTCAGCAAGATTTTGTTTACTTTCTAATAAATAACAAACAAAAAAGCACTAAAACACTAGTAACCGTAGTAGGACACATTCTAGATAACTAGACTTTGCCAGCTATACAGCAAACAAGATAAACAGCAATTTCAAATACCATTCATATACAAAATTAAAATCTCTTCTTTTATTCCAATGTGTAATTTTATTTATTTTTAAAGAGTAATGTCTACTTTTCAGCAAATCTTCAAAAGGTATGACGCATTTCAACTATTAAGTCTTAAAAGAAGAAAAACAGAACTACTAGAGAAAACTAACATCTTGAAGACAACCATTGTGATTTTTTATTTTTTTCCTGATTAGCAAAGTGAATTTCTATAGCTCTTTGTAACTGCCGTTATTTTAGGACTCTACCAGTAGCAGATTGCAATATTCCTCCTTCTCCTCTTGTGTAACAGAATGCTGAATAAACACAAAGCAACAACAGACATTAAAAAAATTCCCAGTTTTATTTAAGAAATTCAGTCCCTTTGAGAGAAGAAAACCTCCAACAGTATTTTACATTTCACTTAGGCTACCCCACATGTACAGCACACCTTCCCATAACTGGGGTAACCATTTTATATACTACAGTATCAAGCATCTGTGTTACCATTGGAGAAAAGGTTTGTATCACAGGTAAATCACTGATGCTGGACCACTGTGCTAGAATGATGCATAATGTGTTAAGAGGGCTACACTGAAAATTCGTATACTTTACATTAAGAAAAAGTTTTTGTTAGCATGTAATAATCTGTTTTGGAGAGTATTTATGCTCTGGTTACTTCTCAGGCTTTTGGGATGCTGTGGCCACAAGAAGTAACAGGTGTCACACAAATATTAAAGCCCAAGACAGAGGTTACCTTTCCAGGGCCACCAAAGAGAAATGGCAACCAAAGCTTCCAACAGCAACTGAGCCTGCCATCAACATCCTTATTAACCAGCGTCAGTCTTCAATATGGAGGTGCTCACAACCCAGAGATTGATAGATTTCTTTCTAAATTCCCGCCTCAGCTTCAAGCATTTCAGGTATTCTTTGCAGCTCACCTAGAATTTTTTCTAGCAGTCCCTACTCCACTATGAGATTGTCATTGAGGAAGGGAGCCGGCTCCTCCAGAGAGGTGATCCTGCTGACCAGCACAAACTGCTGAGCCACAGCAGCGCTTTGACATCACTGCCACATGGCAGCAGAAAACTGCCAGGTGCTGGAAAAGAGGCATCCCCTTGGGCCATTAGATCTTCACATTTTATTCTAGGGCGAAGAGATTCTGCTTGAAGATTGGTGAGAAATACAAACCTTCTCCTCGCATGTGCAATGGCGACATGACAAGCCTCTGAAGAGCGTATGTGAACAGTCCTTAGGAAGAGGAAGCATACTTAACAATCTGAGTTTGGCTAAGCCAAACAAAAGAAGTAAAATCTTTACAAATATCAAGAAGTCACCACCACCAGATTTCATAGCACCACAGAGCTCTTATCCAAATATCTGCTGTGAATTCAACAATACCCAAGAAACAGAGCTTTTGCCACCGTGCCCTGGGCTGAACAGCAGCAACAAGGCCATCACTTCAGCACGATGACAGAGTCTGTTTCATACCCAGAAATGTTACCTACAAACAGTAACATACTCCTAGTGGTGCTACTACTCATCACAGGACAAGGAAGCAGGGAAAGCATGACCTCACTTTACTATTTGCACCCTTTGGAACAACAGCAGTAAAGGAAAACGTTCTGCTTATGAAGAAGTGAAATAGCTTCTAGCAGATTCTCAGCAATACCCAGGAAAGTATTTGCAGGTAGACCAATAATCCTATACAGAAAGAAGAGTGGCACTCACCCAGCTGGTGGAGGGGCTCTCTGGCTCTGCAGCACTCCTTGTCAGCAGCCCAGGTCCAAGAGCTGCTCTCCCTTCAGTGGCTGGCCCCTATATGAGCCCAGGGGCTCCACCTGCGCCCACCCCTCCTGGTCAGCTGGGGAGCACAGGTGCAAACAGTCTGCCTGTGCTCCCTGGGCCAGACACACCCCTTCACCAGGTGCTCAATCACCACTTCAAGCCCTGACCTGGCCATTCCCCTGCAGAAGGAAACCAAAATCTGTTGTTCAAAAAATCCTGATCTGTGACTATTTATTACAGAATATCTCCCCAACAGAAGTTCTACACATTCAGCTGCAACATCTTAACTTGAATTTTCTGATTAATTTTCCATAGTCATCAATAGTGTAAACAAAACAATTTTCCCTTTATCTCCCCTATTTAGCAACTGAAAGACACAGAAAGCTTTCTCAAGATGATCACTTGCTCTCACCTTGTAGAAAGATACAGGTCCTTCCATACCTGACCATTTCCTTCATGAGATCCCAGGAGGACAGCTATAGACAAGACTTTCCACCTCCTTCACCCCATGGTCATTTATCTTCACTAAGCTACTGCTCATCACCATACAAAGCTGAAGGTAACGGAAGAGTACTTTAAGAACTACATGTTTTTGTTTAGCCTTAGAAACATTAAACGTCATTAAAACATCAATATTTATTTCATATCAGAATAGACATCTTAAGATAATTCTATCCTATCTGTTGACACCCAAAAAAGAATACATATTGCTAGCAGAAATATAAGATGTCAGCCTGGATCTGCTGTACTAGAAAATCTAATGGAACCCAACTAGAAGATATTCAAGAGAAATAAGGGAATATACAATAATTTTGTTTCCTTAATCACGAGGAAAGTTCTCTGCAGGATAATCAGCACCAAGAGCATTCACCAGGTGCTAAAAACTTCTCACACTCTGGGTTTGCAATGCAAGGATGAAAAAAAAAAAAAAAGAAAAGAAAATCCACAGAAAGCAAGCCATGGAAGAATCTTCTTATGCAGAAGAGATTCACAATTGGCTATCTGCATACCACTTGAAAACCACCAGAAATTCACCCTTCCTTCTCCCCCACATCAGAATTAGGAGAAAAAAAAGCGAACATGATGGTGCAAAATCACTTGCTGATCCATTATCCCTTTTTTTCATAAGCATCATTTATATTTGAGATCTAAAGTAAACATTTTGCTCTGCAAGTTCTCAGTTTCCGTTCCTACCCTCATGACTCTGCAAGTCCTGCACACTGACTCTCGTGTAAGCAGTTTGCTTCCATTAAAAAAAAAAAAATAATCTGTTCAACATATCATTCAGCAATTTCTGGTCCAACTGCCTGTGGCATCTTGCAGCAGTGTTTCCTTCTGTATGTGTTACTCTTTGCATTCCTCTGTTCTGCTCACCCTAAGACCACGTGGACTTTCTCCTCCACATTTACATGCTCTAAAAACCTTCAGAGATGACCATGTTGTTCAAACACAGTCAAGATCAAAGAGTCAATTTGTTATTTTTGAATTGAAAAAAAGAACGTTCACTGAAAACCTTTAAGATTTTCATAATGCCATTATTTAAGAGAAAGTTATACAGCTTTTACTTTTTTTTTTTTTTTAATAAGGACAAATATTTGACTGAAACTATTGTTGAGGTTTAATGTGTATTTTATCAAAACAAATAACTTTTACTTAAGAATTAACTGGACACTGACAACATCATAAATCATGATTCAGGCTGGACTGTGTTAGGCTCCATGTTAATCTGCTTAAAATTCCTGACTTTAAAGAACGAACAAGGGCTGCATTACAGGCTTATAACAAGGTTAAGCTTGAGAGGTTCTATTAATACCCTCCTTAAGGCTACCAGGAAACTCCCTGAAGCAAGCAAATTTTTGGCTTTGCTGAGGATTACCCTCTAGGATAGTTTGCTCTGGCTGCCCAAAGGCAAGGAGTTTATCTCAGGCCTGCAACAGCAGCCGATCCCCTTCTGGGGCACATCATCTGAGATGCTCATCAGGACTCACAGATAAAGCGGTACAAATCTGGAATTCTGCCTTGCTCAGTCTCTGTATCCCCCACATAAATTAAGTTTTAACTGACTGTCAAGCATCTGATTCATTTGTGAGAAATAATGGTTTTATCTGCTTAAATTCCAGACACTCGACAGCATAACTGAAGCCCTTAAAAAAAAAGTGGTAATTTGCCATAATGGATCCAGGATAATGGGGACTACACACTGCTAGCGTACTAATGCATTTCCTGATGCTGAAAGGGCAAGGGCAAAACCAGGTTGATCTTCTTTAACCACAACCTTTTGCTTTTCTTTCTGTACATCTGCGCCTCTTTTGTGTAACAACTGCGAAACTTGGAATTTTATCAACCCAGCTGCTATAGATATCCAACTCTAAACAAACCTGACAACGAACGTACAAATCTACAGCTAAATAGAACTAAACATAATTTGCTTTTTGATTGCTCAGGTCGCTGCCTGAACTGCAGACTTGCTGAAAAACAGCTCCAAGATAACTTATTTCAGCAGGGATGTTGGCAAAGCTCAGAGTAACCGGAGACAGCTTCCAAAGGCTGTAAATAAAACCACGGAGCACAGCCTAACACAGACCGTGCCTCGGCCAGACCAGGAGACACGTCAGCTGACAGTTCAATCACTGTTTGGGGAGGTTCCATCTAGCAAAGCTGTGATTAGTAACTGGGTGGCAGAGAGGACATGTGTAAGTACTTCAAACAACACGGTAGTTGAAATGTTGTGCAGGAAGCTGGTGGCTGCAATTACAACCACATTTACTTCCCCTGTGAGAGATGTCTCAGGTTCAGCTGAACATCTCCCAGCAGCCCGTGACCAAGTCAGCTTTCAGTGGCATCTCACAGTTTCCTGACAGCAGCCACTCGTTGCTGGTTGTGTTTGTGTTGTTGCGGTAGTTTTCTTTTTATTTTAAACTGAGTACTGGTATTTATTACTTTCCTTGCCTAATTGGTCAGTTCCATCTCATGTTAAAGGGCTCAGGTTTATAGCAGAGTTTCCAGTACTTTTTTCCAGGAATAAAATTATGCTAACACTTTGTCAAAAACTCTGCCAGGCCTTTTTGTTCTAATAATAGCTGAGATGTTAGAATTGTGTTCATGGTGCAAAGAACTTGCTGCCACAGCCCACTGGCCCTAACGGCCTGGGTTTTAGTGAGCCCACAGAACTGTGCACTTGGTCCTCTGAAGCCCATTTCAAAAATGACTTTGCACCAGATGTATTAAAGATACATAACGTATGCTGTAAGTTCCTTTTAGATACATTAAAATTACATACATTTATCAGGAAAATGAAATACTGTCCAGTTATTTTGCTGCCCTGAAAACTACCTTTTCCACTGCAAAAATAGCTAAGTGCAACGAGAGGGGAGATTTGTCATGCTGAAGCCAAGCAAGTTTTGTTCTTCTTTCTTCTTACCTTGTAACTGCAGTGCTAACCACTGTGTGTTTGAAAAGCACTCAAATCTCCCCAAAGGATTCACTATTTCTAAACACTTTGTTGCTGATTTATAGCCCTACTGAAACAAAGAATCATCAGAACGTCTGCATATCCACTATTTAGTAATATTAACAGTGTCAAGAAAGTATCAACATCTCCAAATGCAAAGATTGAGCTGCTCAACACATTTTACATCTGTACTTGAAAAATAAAAATTAAAAATTAAAAAAAAAAAATTCAGAGTTACTGTTTTATTCTCTCTTCCTTGAATAGCAACAGAGAAAACCTTTCCATACATTTTAGGGAGTGGTTACCTCCTTAATGTTTCTGTTTATAGTGATTCAGCAGTTCCATCCTATTTCAGACATGTCTAAGCAGCCACCATTCATTCTTGGCTCAACACTGCTTTAGTCCCCTTCCACAGGGAAGCTGCTGATTCCTCAGCCACTCCGCAAAGTCCTGCGGTGCCTGTTCCATTGGGAAGCAGCTACACGGAGCACACTGCAGGACACTCTGAAGCTCTTAATCTTGTGCTTTCTTAAGATGCTCCTCACTCTGCTTCCTGAAGGAATATCTGTGAGACTTAGTTGCTTCATTTAGATTAATTCAGAATGTTCACACCGAAATTAAATTATATGCACAACTTAAATAAGTTAGCACTTAAAAATGGAATAATTAGAACTTTTACACAATTAAGAATACAGACACTCTAGGGAACTGTCTGTCTGCAGAATTACTCCTTGTCCCTGCTACATTAAGGCACAAGTCGCAGGTAAATTGACTTCACCCTCTGGGAAATGTAATGATCCCCGGAAATTCTCTGCCTAGATTGAAGTCAACTGTCAAGCATTAATTTCTCACTTTTGAAATGGGGTTCTGCTTCAGCTTCTTCTTTCTCTGATCATCTCCTGATGACAAGTTAATTCTTAAGATTTCAGCTTTAGAAACAATGTGCCTGGGCCAGAGCGCTGCAAGAATTTGCCAGGTTCAGATGATTTCCTATTAGAAGAAATTTTAATGCCACTTTACTGCAGAAGTACTACACTCTGATTGCAAGAGAGCAACTAAAGCTCAGGACAGGTTTCGTTTTTGCTTCATGAATCACAGTAGCAAAAAATTAACACGTGAATTTTATTGAAATGTTGCATAATTGAACAGGAGGAGTTTGTAAACTGTAGGGACTGTGCTGTCACCTAACAGCAGCAGCAACACCAAGCAAAAGACCCTGCTGAAGTTTCAAAGAGGCGTTTCAGCAGAACTCACAGGAGTTCACAGCTGCTAAGAATTTGCAATTTTGAATGCTGTGTTTTCATTCATTGTTGCCAGCTTATTGTTTTCATAACCACTGTTTTATCGGCAGTTAAAAGAATAAAGAAATTTAGTTCAGGTTCACTGTCTGCTGAGCTGTGTTTGTCAGACTGTCAAAAAGGATGTTGAATGTAACGGGAGACAGAAAGCACACTGGGAACACTTACATAGGAGCAACTGAAGTGAAATTTCCAATTCGTTTCACACACAAATCCTTTTATTCAAAGTCAATCTAATCAAACTGTTTCAAAACTGAGCTCAGTACTACATTTTAAGATTGCAGGTTCTATTCCAACTTTTCAAAGCAATATGGTTAAAAATGAACCAAACTACTTCACAATTTCCTTCTAATGACTCCGTGGAACAAACAGAGGGGGTCACCTGGCAACAAACCCTCCATGGAAAGGTACTTCCCTCTTCGTGACCCGAGATCATGGAAGCCCTCTTCACCCTACTAGTAACCTCTTTTCTTGACTTGCAAGTGCAGCTCTGAGTGGAAACTGAGCTGTCAAATCTTTTTGAAAGATGCTGGACGTGCCTTTTCTCACGTGCACCAAAACATCACATTTTGAGTTAAGTAACACTTCACTTTTCGGTTCCAGCTTAAAATTCAGCTAGCACTGAAATGCACTTCTAGTTCTGCGCTGAGTAGACATGGATTTATGCAGAACATTTTAGAAGCTGCAGAGCAATTCCAAGAGGCCACAAGCATAGCTTGAGGCAGCTCAGGGAAGCCATACTGATGCCCAAAGCCCTTCCCAGTGAGGTTGGTGGCCGTGGCCTTCAGCGCGAGCCGTGGAGGGGCAGCAGGCTGCAGGGCCAGCTCTGAGCCCGGCATCTGCTGGGCAGTCCCACCGTGTTTCACACACAGATAGTGACAGCAAACCCCCACAGCCAGGCACGGCCTCGTTCCAAGTCACCAACCCAGAAAGCAAAACTCAGGTTATCACCACTCTGTAACCGACCATGCAATTATCATTGAGCATCAGGAGAAATCCTTCAAGAGATCAAAATGCCTAAGAGCCCTTCTTAAAGGGTTTTGAGAAACTTCATTACATCTTTAATTAAAGTTTAAAATAAACCTGTAATTTAAGATATTCAACATTATTCCTTTTGCATCTGCCCAAATTAGTCATTTTTTCCCGGCATTTGCTCACTCCATCTAAAAAAAGAGTCTCATTAAAACGCACGCTTCAGTCACTCGGAAGCGCTGCTCTGCATCCCGGCGCGTTGCACACCGCCAGCAGTACCGGCGCACTGAGGGCCGCCCGCGGCACTCGGCCCTGGCTGCACGCACGGCGCCGTGCGGCTCCGGCTCCCGTGGGTGACGGCCGGCCGAGCCTACCATGGCTTTATTAGCCTGGTGAACAACCACTCTCTCATTTTAGTCAAATGAGAAGCAACTGCAAAAGAGCTGCCACTTGATCACTTTTTTCCTGTTTCTCAACAGCCTCCCATCAGCAGCTCATCATACGGTTCAAAATAATTCTCCACGCAAGCTGTCAGTAAAGCGCACTGTCTTGAGCACTATAATTCAATTACGTCCATTTAGGAGGATATTGCTTAGGTTCCTTCTTAAAGCAAAGGAGGCAAAACAACGCGATCTATTTTTAATTTCACAGCACATAAATTAGAAACGAGCTTTTAGATTTCTCGTTTCTCTGCTGACACTGACAATGTGTTTAAAAATTAAGTAGCCACCCAGAGGTTCTGCCTCCTGCTTTATAATTCCAGAGACTCGACTGAATTTAAAAGGCCACAAGAAAAATAAACGCTGATATTTACATTTCTGAATTATGCTGATCATGGCAAGGAATCTCTTGGCAATCCCGGCAATGCACCATAAAACTTTTTGAAGTAATAATTTCAAAGTATTTTCAGTCTTCAGAGTGAGTTATTCTGATATTAAATTTCCTATGAAATTAACATGACCTCTGGAAATGCAGCATCTTAAATTTTATTACTTCAGTTATTTAAATTCCATATACCCTGCTATGCTTTATGTATTATTCCTAACAACTGCAGAATATTAGGAAGTTAATTTCTGAAATTACTGTTTTATTATTAATGTTACTCCACTCAAACCAGAGGAATTTAAGCACAAATAAGGTTATCTGAGCAGATCTACCTCTCTGATAAGCCTGCACTAGGTGGGTAAGTCCAAGCGTGGCCCCTTCACTCTCACAGGACCCTGCAGTGCTGAGCCCTTCCTACAGCTCCCTATCTTCCAGGAAGGATGGAACTCACCTATGGACATCTGGCCTCACCTCATATATTAAGGAATTCACTTGTATGACAGTGTTGATTTCCAGTTAGTCTCCTAAAACTGAAAATGTCTCTGTAGAAAGAAATGCCACCCCTTGCCCAACTGCCTACAGACATAGACATGGCACAGCAGCTGCCCTACTGACACCAGGTCCAGCACTACCACTCACTGGCACTTCCAAGTGCAACGCAAGCAATGAGGCTATTGCTAATATTATCAACATACTGATGCTACAACAGCATTGTTAAACCTGCTTATATTTTTCCAAGTTAAAAATTACAGCACTGTGGGGTCTTAACATCATCCACAGCAAAAACACCTGGTTCTGAGAACACTCTTCCAAAAGAAGCATCAGACCAAAAATTAATGAGGAAAAGCTAAAATAAGACAATTAACTCAGGAACCATGGGAATTCCAGGTTCGAATGCACTCTCACTGGATGAATGCAGTTGAACTTGCGCTTAGTGCTACACAGACCTATCTGCTGGATGAAGACCATAGATCAGTATCTGAATCGTTTTTACCAGTTTTGAGGCTGCAAACAAACATGCAAGGTTTATTTAACCATATCCAGAAAGCCCTTCACAGTTTAGCACTGGACCATTTTTTGAAGTTGCCTGTTCTGCACCACAGAGCACACGGTTGACCTTAAAAGGCACAGCCTTAGCCTTTCTCTGAAACTCTACTGAAATGCTCAAGGTACATTTAGAAACACATGTAAGTTTAATGGAAATGACTCTTTGATCTCTAATTTCTGTTTAAAGCACTGCTGATATATTTTGAGAGCGGGGTTTACTCTTTTGCTGAAACTGACATATGCATTTTAAGCTTTCACCTAGTTAGTTGGGAACTGACTTATCATACAGACTGCAGCCAGAAAGGCCATTGCAGCTACTTCCTGGGACACACACCCAGCGGAGGGATCCAACCAGAACGGCTGCTGTTAAATTCTGTTTGCTCCCTCATGTAGCACTAAGGGACTTACCCACTGGCACTCCAATCCAATTGCCTCCCACGCAGCACTGCTGGCCTTCCTAAATCAATTTTTATCTCTTGCTGAGTCTTAAACTCATGCTCTTCACTGAAGCATTTAATTCAATGCAAGTGTTAACTCTGATCTAGAGGGAGGAGGGCAGCAGGGAAGGGAAGAGCATTGCTGGCAGAGCACCAGGTTACTTATCAGCAGAGAAAGAAATAGAAGCGGCTCGTCACACAGAGAAGTTCACTGAAAAGCTATTTTCTCTGTATTCTCCCAACACCCCAAAAACACACGCAAGGGAGGCAAGTACAAACCTAACCAAAGATAGACTGTTTTATTATTTCCCGTCTTTGTCTTGGAGCAATATGATTTGAGATGGCATAACAGAGCACAAACCCATGTACCCTTGGCAATTAAAACTGGGGATGTTTCAGTGTCACAGAGTGGAACACTACACACGCGAAGTGTTGAAGCAAACCTGTAAGGGGCCTTACCAAAAAAAAAAAAAAAAGCCTGCACTTTAATCATACATTTGCCAGTGGCACAAAAATCTAGCAATTCTGGGTATGTGGATCTTGTCCTCTGACGAAAAAAAATAAGCTCAAGCTGTGAAGTCAAGCCATCGTGCTGCTGGTACGAGCAGATAACACACTATCTGCCCTTCCAATTTGAGAACGCTCCTAGTAACACTGCTTCAAAAAGCTTTGTAATGGATATGAGATACGCACAGAACTGATGACCAGGAGGCTGAACTGGAGAAAGTACAGAATTATGACATTACCCAAGTATTTCTTGTTAACATTACTTTAATGGCTTTCATAGTTTGATAAGGAAAACTATCATAATGAAAAGCTAATAAGCAAATATATAGGTATTATATGTGCATCAGCAACGAGGAAACTGATTAGCTGTACTTGCAAGCCAACACTGACAGACGCTGCTGATGTGAAGTACGCTGCACTCATATGGACTCACACATCCATGTGACAACAACCAACTAACCCAGATCTCTAGTACTGCATTCCCAGGAAAGCAGAGAGCAGAGTGACTACTGGAAATAAAGCAAAGAGCAGCCTCAGATATTTAATTTTATTAAAAAAAAAAAAAAAAAAAAAAAAAAAAGACCACCACCTTCCGCTCACTTCCAGCCAGTGCTTGCAGCCAAAGTTAGGGGAGCCAGGGGCTGAGGAAGAATTACTTGCAGTGCTCAGCAATTATAGGTTTTCCTATTAAATAAAGCTGTAAGAACATTACAGTGAAATATACCTAAACTGGACAAAATATCTGTGAATGTTGTAAGATTTCAAGGTACATTAAAACAGCATCTTTGATACACTACAGAAAAATGAATATATTCAATGACAGTACGAATCTACAAATATGCTGTAAAAACTAAAATGCACCATTTGTAAAATTGACAGTGTAAGGTATTTCACTTGTCAGTACTGATGGGTATTGCATAAGAGCCAAACGAACTACAATGGACGTGTACATCATGCTTCCCCCTTTTACCTATCCGTTAGGCTTTCTTCCCAATCCCTACAACATTTTGAAGAGAACATCTGCATACGCTAAGGATTAACCAAAATATTAACTGCTACTGGGGAAGAAAAGTTTGTTGTTGTTTTTTGTTGTTGTTGTTTGTTTGTTTTGTTTTTAAGATATAAATTGCTATTTAATTTCCTAACACAACAGTACTATGCTACTCTGCAAAAAGATGGGTAGCCTTCCAGGAATCAGACACAGCAATTAATTGCCTTCATGTTTCACGTGGTTTTGAACATACTGAAACCCAATAAGAATTTTTATATCAATACTTACACAACGTGCATTACACTGCGGTTACACTTCTTTAGCCTTAATTATTTTTAATGTTAGGGTTGACTACTTCGAGCAAGGAATTGTACGAACCATAGTAAGGACCCACCCACTCATCCTTCCCTTTTCTTCACAGTGTACCTTTTCTTTGAGCAAAACAACCTTCTACATGCAGAGCATTTTCACAGCGTGTAGAAATGCACAGCATTTAAAGGACTGCTTTTATCTAAATAGCACATGAGCATGACCCTGAATTCATTTTGTCTCAGTCAAAAATGTCACTGGACAGAAAAATTGTGTTATTAATGAATTGCAGTCTCCGTCTGCAGCTGCTGGCGCATTCTTACTTTACTGGGGAAGCATGAATGTATACAAAATCCACTAAATCATTCTTCCAGCACTAATGGTCTTCTTAAGGCTTCAGAGAAAGTCTGAAATAAACAGCACACGCTGTTTGGCCTGTACTCTGTGCTGATGTCTACTCTGAATACAATGCCCTTTGTTTTGTTTTTAATACTACAAATTCTGGAAAAGACTCGCTGTAATTATAAGGTGTCAGAGCAATCACACTCTCCTACTTTGTAAGACTCTATCTACTTGCAGGATTGCCCTGAAATCCATACTGTGGCCGGATTTTCTGTATCCAAGGTATGTTTCAAAATGTGCTGCCTTCTACCGCAAGCCCTTACACAGTATCGTCTGATAACGTCCGTGTGCAGGTCTCACTTTCACAACGCATTTTAGACAAATCGAGGACCTTAAAAACATCTACTGCAAAGCTTTTGATACGCAAGTACATTAATTCGAAATTAACTACATAAACACTTGAAAAAAAAAAGATCAGGCCATGGAGCCTGCTGGAATTGCAAGAGATTGGATGGTAGTTCCCCCAGCCAGAAAGCACAGGGCAACAAGAAATCCCAGTGAGATGGAACTGCACAGGTTCCTGCACAACTGCACAAAGACAAGCACAAGCAAGAGCAGTTCTACTGCACAGCACAGCATGCTGCCCAGAACTCCTGGGATTTCAAAACCACCGGTTTTACTGAGGACTAATGGTTGAAGAATCCCTGAATGTGAATCCTTCAAGATAAACCCTGCAGGCTTTCCTGCGGATTCTCCCTTCCAAAGAAGTGCACGATATACACTTTATCTCACACACTAAGCTGAAATCCCCTCTCAATTCTACAGCTGCAAAGAAGAGATCTGCATGCAGCTTGGGTCACACCACCAGGAACGACATTATTTTGATGTGCTTTAAGGTTCTGCTCTGCAGGAATAACAATAAATGTCAAAAACATTCTTCTGGAATGTAGTAAAATCCTGGCTTCTGTCTAAACTATGTTTATAGAGTATTAATAACCGGGTATCTTCCCCCTTTGGTGTGCAGACTCACTGTGAGAAGATCTGTGAACAACTGCTTCCTAATCACAGAATTATTAATGCAGCACTGGAGTCAGTAAGCTCTGCTCCAACAGAAGAAACCTGTTTATTTCACAATTCCAACATTAAAAAAAAAGCACTGGCTACCTTACTACTTTCATCATTTTACATGTTATTGCTACCGCTGAAAAACTGTGAATGAAACAGCTTTTAAAGCAACCTCACCTCATCTGGGATGCTGCTGAGCTGCCTTGTGGGGAGTCAGGTCACAGGTAGCAGTCTCAAAGACAAAAAACATTTCCCAAGCACAACAACTATATCACAGACTTACTGACTAATAACTGCATTACCTACCTTCAAGATCCCTGAAATAATATAGTAGACAATATTGACATTCCTTTCCCAACAAATGTATAATTAAGAACAGGGAAGATTACAAATAACAAATTCCAAAACGCTCCAGTTTCACTCAACTGCAACCAAGAAAATGAGGCCTTCTGCATCCAACTTGATTTCACTGTACAGAGACCCATCAAGTTACTTTATGTTGTCCAAAAAACATGGGGGTGAGGGAGTTTCTTTTTCAACGGAACAGAGGACGAAGTCTAACCACTTGCAAGTAAAAATTACGTAGTTCATATCCTCAATATCATCTTGTAATTCAAAGGAAACTGATTCACCATTTATAATGTTGCAAACAGAAGTCATGCACACTGAAATCTATTTTGAAAAATACTGTCAAATTCTCACGCTAATATGCACACCCCCTTTGACAGGAAAGAGTCCCATTGTGCCTAGGAGACTTGTACATACCTGCTTGCCATGCATGCTGTTGGGAAACACATTCACATTCATTGAGTTAGATAACATCTTACAGTGAGAAATACTAACACTAGTCAGAGATGTCTCCAGTCCCTCTGCAACAAGTCAGTTCCCTCCTAAATACAAGAACATACATTATATTGTTCAGTTCTGAAACATTGTTTTAAAACACACAGCATTACATTTGCATATTAGAACAAGTCTATTATCATCATTTCTCACATAACAGTATTTAACAATTTTCCTGTGCTCTGTATGCTTACTCCAACTATGCACAGAAGTCTGAAAAAACCTTCCAAGACATCATCAGCATCAGATTGCTAGCATTAGTTCTAGATACAGCAACACCTCGGTAACTGTGAGCACAGATCACTGTTTCCTTCCCATTTTTTTTAAATACTACAGAATTACTTCCTTTAAATTTGTGCTTATTTCTTGAAAATAACAGCCACAAAAGTGAAAGCCATAAGAAATGAAAATTTCTCACCCAAACCAACCAAATACAAAGTCAACTTCCTTAATCTCATTAAAGCACCAACACATTTTCAAGACTGCGTTTGTGAGGAGTTATCTTTTGCATTGCCACAACAGCTTCCTTCCTTCAGACGAAGGCCACCGCCTTCCTCAGTGTCTCTTCAGCTCTGCACCTGGAATCAGAGATCTTTATTCTGCAGATCCAAATATCTGCACTACGTTCCATCCCAGTGAACTAAATTCCATCACCTTCAGTCTCATTAAAAAACAAAAAAAAAAAATGTCTGCATCACATATCTAATGTAACACAATTTGAGAACACAGCCTGAAGTGGGGTAGTTCACTGAAAGGAACACAAGAAGCACATCAAGAAACCAATATAAACACTTTTGCACCTTATCCATATCATTAAATACTTACAGATCCACAAATATCAATAAAAAATTTCCCTCATCCTGAAGAATTGCTGGCTATATATGTTACACAATGGGGAAGTTTAAAGAAAAATAGTGCATTGGAAAAACATACATAAAGCTAAAAATATGGAGTGACAGAATATCTAGTCCACGAGAAGCACATCACTCACAAGATGTAAGAACCTCATAACAGCATTTTTTACCTATTTTCATCAATCCATATAAAATTTCTAACCCAGTGCAACATTTGTTAAGTAGCAGTGAATCTCTTCTCCATAAGCAGAAATTTACATGGGAGTAAAAGCATTTGTGATGTTTTTGACAGCTTACTACTTAAACAGTTGATAATAGAGCGTAAGCTTATATTATCAGAAGTCCAGGAATGAATTGGACAAGAAAGGAAGGACAATGAAATACCTGTAACTGCACACAAAAATTCCGAGGAAAAGCTAAATCTATGGATGTACCCCAAGGGAACAGTGAAATTTAAGAAAACACTGCATAGATACTAAGCACAATGTAGGCACAGTATCAACCCGAGGCAGTGATACAGCATTTCCAAAAGAGACGAGAACAAACCCACCAGGGTTTTAAACGCAACGTGCTGTTTTCTTTTGTAATGAAAGGAAAGGAAGAGCTCTCACATTTCAGAGATGAAACCACGTCCACAACAGCCTAAAGCACTGCAGAAGACTGCAAATGGGACGTTTTAAGGTTACGGCACTGACAAAATCCTGTCAGTAGCTGTCTAGTTTCAACTGTGAAGTTTGGTTGTAACGCATGGAGTAGAAATACTACTGAAACAAAACTTCCCAGGCAGTCAGCCACCAACCAGTCATTAGTATGAAGAAAAGCTATCACCGGAGCAGCAATCACAAATGACTAAGCTGATCCTGAACTCAGCCACGTGTCAGATGCACCGATCAAACACAACTTTCCCTCTTCACACCACGCGGCTTCGCACTCCGCCTCATTTGGGTAGAGCAGAGGTGCTACACTGGAGCTGCAATACCCAGCCTTCACTTGATATTTATCTCCAGGGCAGAAAATAATTGGATGTCACACCTCCTAACTCAATTTCATCCTGCTAATTATTCCTCAGCAATATCCTTTTCTTTTCCTCCCCTCATCACTGCATTTTGAATGGGACTAATGAAGTCACTGGTGAAATTATTTTGAAGACCACCGATGACATCCACGAAATACTCCCTCAGTATCAGCTCAGAAAAATCAGCACTAACCAAACAAAAGGCAGACTGATACTGGCATTTTCAGAGAACAGGCGCCAACACAGATCTGAATTTCAAAAGTTTTGTTTCAAAGAAGTTGACAAGGTGTTCATCCCATGGTAGGACAGCCCCAAGGAGAACTAACCAGCACCACAGAAGCTCTAGCTGCCTCCATGAGCCAATTTCAATTAAAGAAAGGCAGTTGTTTCTGTACCGCAGCACTCACTCTGTGCCGCACCAACTCCCACAGAAGACAGGTTTCTGTTCCTGCTCCTCAGCATGGCTCTGCAGGCCTCATGCAGGGGGAACAAACCTGAAACCTTTTGGGTCTTTTCTGTTACTTAGAAAGTATACTTAAGGGAAAATACAATTACGATGCTGTTCCATAGCAAGCACATTCTTGTTTCAACTATGACTTTTGGTAGGTTAACCTTAAGATCCAAAGGCACAGAGCATGCCACAACAAACAGAAGATGAACTGATTTGGAAAATGAAAACCATAAGGCAGTAACTGCTTATACAGCTCTAATGACAGCGCAATGCCTAAATGCTATAATCACTTCCCACATATACACAAGTGCTAACCAACTCTGATGCAAGCTGCAAACCCAGGAAGACCAAAAGGCACACCAACAAGCAAAAAAAAGCAGCAACACTTTACAAGATGTTAGAAAATAAAATTTGATTAAACTGAGTGTTTCTCCCTCCTTCTTGCGTGATTAATTTTGGCAACACAGCAAACAAAGGGATTTTTCAATTAAATAATTGGGTACTGTATCTGGCCTTTGAGACTCACTGAGAAGAGTGACCAACTACCTCATGGGCTACAAGCACGTACCAAAGCAGCAGCAGCAGAACAGGAGCCAGCACTGTGAAAACAGTGCATATTAAAATCACTCCCGATTAACATGGACAGCCATGAACAAAGAAATTCACTGTGATATAAAACATACTACCCACTGGCTTGCTCCCTGTACTCGGGTACTCCTGAACATGTAGGACAGTCTGTCCCAACACCGTTTCAGAAAATGAAAGTTTGCAATTTGTTTCTACAGGAACAGCAGTACTGCTTAAACAGTCGCCTCCTTTCATCTACTTTCCTCCATCTTTCATCAAAGTCCATGCTAACACATTTGAGTCATATCTTTATTTCTTACTTGTACATCATGCTATGCTCTCCCCTGCATTTCACTAAAAACATCTGGACTGCCATGCTGCATTTGCTCTGTTGTTCATATAATCCAGTAACCTACCTGCCCACATCAGCCTGTGCCACACACATCACTAAACGTAAAAGGATCTTTGAGTATTCTCAGCCCTTCAAAATGGGTATTCCTATGAAGCAATTAAAGATGAAGGACTACGTTTAAACTCCCTTCCAAAACACAAGCCGGCATCAACCCAATCATCTTCTCAACTGCACAAATACTTGATTCCCATTTTTCAGTCTTGCTGTGCTTACAGAAAGATTAACAATGTTCTGCAGCAACGTTCACTTCTGACATTTCTTTTTCCCTTTTAGTTCCCTGCACACATTTGTGTGTAACAGCGTTTGGCGAACTGAGACAATGTTTATCAGTACCTGAGTAGATCAAGTCTAATATTAAAATCAGTCACATTGAAACTGCATCACTGGGGCAGCACTGAGCCTACCTATGGTGTATAAGCTTAGTAATGTACCATATCAACCAACTCTTTAATAAGGGAATATTCAATATTATCAATGACAAAGAGGCAGAAAATAGCCTGGAGAGTTCAAGTAAACAATTCTTTACGTTCTCCCATGATGCAAGATGCACTGAATCCTAAAGTAATTAGGCTTTTTACATCCATGAACACATTTTCAATTTTAAAACAATACAAAGCCAAAACATTTAGTTGATCCACAGAAAATCATTCAATACTTTTCTGCCAGTTGCTGGAACTAGAAAACTCTGCCTACTCAGGAAAATTATGCTGGGTATTATTCAAGTATTTACATGCTCTCTTGTCTTTTATTAATATCATTGCACAGTTATCATAGATAATAAGTGGTAAAAAAAAAAAAAAAGAAAGAAAAAAGTTGCTTCTGGCTTACGAGCAAACTGCTGAACTCCAATTGTGCACTATAACCAAAGATGCAACTTCTTTAGCACTCTTCAGAAATGTGAATATACAGACAGTCCATTGTGCATGACTTGCTTTGTGCTGCAGCTAATTTAAGATGCACTTCCTCTCACCTCACTTTCTAAAGTCACAGAAATTACTGAAAATAAAAAGAACTAAAGCTATTTTATTCGCTATTTCAGCTAACTTCACTCTAAAAATGTGACTGCTACAAAGGGGATGGGCAGAAGCTGTTTTTCTATACAATACCTTCAGAAAATACACAAATTATCTTCTTTTTTAGTGTTGTCTATTAACATATATAAGTATTTCCTACTCTTTGAAAAAATATGGGAGAAGCCTTGTGGAAAACTATTACCCTATCAGTAACCATCTGTTACTCCAAGTTAAATACTCAGAATTCTAGTTTTATGGTCTTCCTTCATAATTTTAGACACCAAAATTATTAGCCGCTGACTGACCAATATTCTTAAAAAAATATCAAGTCCATAATTTAAGCTAATAACTACTGTTGCTGAGGTTTCTATAGTTACTCATGAAAGGGTCACAACTCTCTGAAACTCAGGCAGTCTCTAATAATAAGCTGCACCGCTGTACGCTGACAGCCTCTAATGATTAATTAGGCTAAGCCCAAGCTGCTGGCATGGCACGGGATCCCAAACGCACTTGTACGTACTGAAGCAGCAAGCAGAACAACTTCAGGTTTTCAAACAACCATGGCTTTCTGTTGTGCCATTTGACTGCAGCATCACCGAGCTCCACAACCTGTACCAATTGTTCAGCACCTGGCAGCAGAAATCCAGGTGGAGCAAAGGATGGGACAGCATCTGTAAAGAGATCTCTCACATAAAAACAAGTTACAGCACACCTGTACCTCTGAATTGATGATCTAGTCCTGGCAGCTTGCTTCCCTCCTTTACCTCTCCCCCCATCTTATTCTTAACTGCAAAATACCTGGAATGACACAGATAGGTCACGATCATTAACCATTCCAGATATTAAGGTTCATATTTTCTTGGAAAGGAAGGCTGAGACACAGCTGAACTTGTGGTAGCAGATGCCACCACTGGAAAATGAAGTCTTTGCTTCCCTGAAAGCTGAGAACTTGCAGCTCACTGAAAGGGCTTTATCCTTATACATACTAAAACTCTGTCTGTGCGTGGATGCATCTGATTGCTTGCAAAATTATAGATATACACATTATATATCTAAAAGGAATTGCAGCAAGTCAACCATGCTTCCATTTTTCCTGTTTGGTCCTAGAAACAAAACTGTTGTGCTGTAAACAATGGAAAAATACATTTCAGCAGTAGCTCAAATGTGTGCCTACCATTCAGCATGCTGAACTGGCATCTTTCAAGACAGAATGCCAACTGCAATGAAGCTACACTCCCTTGCTGCGGCTCTTTGGCTGCTCTCACCTCCCACACTGCAATCAGGCCAAGGCCAGGTGAATGCCAGAGGAGCTGAGATCCTTGGTTTTGTTTTTAAGGAAAATTAAACAAAAATGTAGTTTCAATGAGCGGTCGATTTTATTTTATTTTTTCTCTCCTTTCTCAAGCTAAAAAACACAGAGCTAGTTAAAAAGTTGAAAACATAACGGAACAGTTTTTTTTAACCAGTCAATACTTCAATTTTGAAGCCAACAAGAGTTAATTCATTTCTTCAGTCCTCTGGGATGAAAAGATAAGTTCACTTTGCCCATGAATTGCTCTAAATATTAATTTTTTGCTTGCCTACTGGGACTAAATCAAACACAGTTAAAATGGTTACTGTGGTTACAGCGATGGATCGAGAAAAAGTAGAAAAGTTATTTAACCCTCAAAACACAAACTGAAAGTACACACAGAGCACTGAAGCTCTACTTTCAGTTACACAACAAAGAAAAATGTTTCACAGAGTTTTGGGGAAACGAGGTTTGTGATCCCAAATCCCTGAAGTTGACTTTTGTGCTCCAAATGTTTTTTAAAAATCTTAAAACATTGAAACATTTTTTTCCTTGTCAGACCGCAGCCATAAATATTCTGATAGGCCATCTTTACAAATCACAATAAAACAAACAAAAAAACTGTTTTGCCAACTAGTGGGGGAATGGAAAAACAAAATCAAAATAGTTAATGCTTTTCACATTAAAATTGGGCCCACAGGGGCTGAGGGGTGGGAGAACAAGAGATACCATTTTTTCTTAACCTGCCAGTGGCAAAATATTAATACAATTTCCACACGACCATTTCTTATGGTAACATGATAACATCAGAACACAGCTGTGATGAAAGAAGTATTACAAAAAAATACATTTTGAAATATCATCCTTTTAAATCAATCAGCAGTTGTTAACGATTCTGTAACAACCTGTGATTAAGCACTAAGCCACACTATTACACAGAACTGATTCTCGTATTGAAGGACTGTTTCCTTGCAGCAATGCCTGCACAATTTCTCCTCCACCATCCAAATAGAGCAGACTGCAGCTAGCTACAATCCGCAACTCAAAAGCTTCTGGACCCAACACAACAAAATCAAAACAAAGGAGGAGAGAAACACTGAGCTCATACTGAAATGAAAGAAAGAAATCTGTAAAATACAGGAATTATTTTAATAGCCACTGCAAAGACATTAACAAAGGTTAAGTTTTTACATGCATGCACTCATTTCTCCAATATTCTTGTGTAAGCTCTATAGCTGGTCTCATCTACAATTTTACCCAATTCTAGTAATTTATTTAACAGCGTGTTTATTTTACATTATTTATTTTACATTAATTGCAGGATTTTTCCCCATTCTTAAAAAAAAAAAATGATGTGTTATTGATGTTTTCGTTGTTCTGAAAATTGGATTAATGAAATCATCACTTACATCCTTTAATAAGAAGGTAGAGGATCAACCATTTAATTGCCATACAATAAGGAATAAATAAACTCCAATACAGATGCCTCGTACATACATAAGAAAAATTGCTAGAACATTAAAAGCTTCTTTTAATGAATTCCTATTTTGAGAATATTAAATTAGCAGCCCTTTTTCCCCACTTGACTGTAGGAAAAAATTTCAGACAACATATCTGTAATTTGGCCTGCTTCTTCTCAGACTGACCTTGCAGTTTCCATGTACACATGGAAGGATGGATGCAGTCTAGGGAAGCATAAATATTTCAGTAAACTCTAGGCAAAATTACATGCATCACCAGTCATCCAAGTCTGGAGCTGCACACAGCTATCTGCAGACCTGTCCTCTGATGTGAGCAAAGGTTCACCCAACCCTTACCAAAATTCAGCCTTTCCCCAACAATTAATAATCCCATTATGTCACCTAATGTCTACCCGTGTTTTATCATAACACAGCCTTATGCTATGAAGCTTAAGAAGTTCTCAATCTCGTCCTGAAAGTTTACCCACTTCATTAGTCTTTTTTGTTCTGCAGACCAAATGACAAAAACACCAGTTATTAAATGCAGGCTATGGAGGCCACGAAATTACACATCAAGTCTACATTTTTTATTGCCTAACTACAATGAGAACAAACTAGTCAGACACGTCTAGTTTTGTTTCTGACATTAACATGCTTGTTTTGAAGATAAGCCAGCTTTGTCTTCTGCTGTTGTCTGGAGATACATGTAGAGCAAATACTGTCTAAATAGAATCAATCCAATCCATTATTTCTAGTTGCTAGTTAGAGAAGAAAAGATCCAAAAGTATTTCATAAAGCAACACGGAAAGAATTCTCAATTCCACTTATGTTTATCTCTCACAATCTGTCCTGATGTGCTGCCACACCTGAATTGCTCACCTTTTCTACCTGCCCAAGGAATACACAAAGTCTGAGAGAAGACCTGGTGCATGCAAGTGAGTTGTGGAGTTCTGGGTTGTTCTGTGACAAGACACTTTACACACTTAATAGAAAGCAAAGGAACAGATAGATATACTTTATGAAAGCTGCTTTGCTTCCGCTTCCGCCCCCCCCCTCCCGCTTTGGATTTATTTATTGCAGTGTAAATTAATCCTAGAGAAAGCATTAGTAAATTGTTCACACTGCAGTAATATCTAGTATTCTCACATTGCAGATCTCATCCACAATATTCACTGGCCTGCTGAAATGCAGATAATCAGTACATCTCCAAAAAGGACAGAATTATATTCTTTTCAGACTAAATATTATACAGGCATAGAAATATTTCTTTTATTATTAGCTTTTCTTTTGCCTCAAGACAACCATCAGAAGCTCTTTCTACTCCCTTCTAGCAGAAAAGACAACCTTCTAGCATTCTGACTTTCAACTGTAACAGGAGACTAAGCAAAATGGAAAAATATGGAAAAAACTGGAGGAACATTCCTGCTGTAAATTTAAAGCTAACCACATTTTGCAGCCAAGCAGCTGATAGGGTAAAGGCAAGGAGACTACATACGTACCACTTGCTTTTCTGCTCCACCACTAGCCTAAGAGGTTCACACCCCTACAGTCAGCAGAACAAATCTCTCTTCCTATTCTTCGTGCCCTAAAACTGTACTTCAAAGCCCTATGTCTTAGATGAAATTTCCAATGGCATAGTTAGCTATTTCAGTCAATGGGACCACTTCCATTTGGCACAGTTTTCTCCATAAGGAGGTATAGGACAACATGGCTTCAGAGAAGCTCTGCAGTTTCAGACCACGTGAGTAAATGCAGTATAATAAGAAGGACATTCTTTATGTAGAGAAAAAACAGGACATTTCCAGGCTTTTCAACATGGTTTTTCAAAGTGAAGAAATCCCATAGGAAATACAAAAGCAATCAACTGGTTTGTGTCATAAAACAATTCCATTGAAAAAGGAGATACTGTAACAGGAATATTTGGGAGCTTCAGTGACACAAGCATTGAGCCACTGATCCATTGCTGCAAGAGTTTTGGTCTAAAGAGTCCCTACTGGGCTTTCCTTTATGGTAAATTTCATTAATCACAAGCAATTCAAATGAATCTTAGGTACAGTGCTCACGAAGAGGCAAACTGAAAAGAGAGGAGCACAATTCACAGTTCAGCTATTTTAGGGAGGTAATAAAGAACAGAAGATCATGAAAAAAACTTCTCAGGGAAAGCAAGAACCACCAAGAAACTTCACCCAGCACCCTGCAGCACTGCCTCCGAGCAGGAGGGCTCACAGGAGAGCAGTAAAACAGAAGAGCTTTTAAAACTCATTTCATCTTGCTATTTAAACCATCATCCTAGGATTAAATCTTTGGATTTTATAATCACTTGCCTTCACTTTTAGTGAAACAGCAATTTCCTTCTAGTCTTGTGAAATTTGGTCTCCAGGTTTTCTCACAAAAGAGGCAGCAAGGAATTCTTAGGATTTTTTGCCATTACTGTAAAGTTTTTACAGGAATGAAGTGCTGATTTGCTGCACGGTAATAATTTAGTCTTAAAGCTAAATGAATCCAATGTGCTTGTCCATCCTTCTTTCTTCAGAAGCGTTTGAAACCACTTCATTCATAACCTAAATCAACGAAGGCTGTATAAACTAAAGAAATGCTTCTTTTTTTAAGCAAGTGTTCTTCAGAGACTTAATTGGGAGGAGAGAAGGGCAAAGCCAAGAACTCAGGAAGGCAGCAGGAAGCACAGGCCCTGGCACACCAGCATCTCCTCCTCAGTGGCGGCACGCTGCCCGCTGTCACAAACAGCATCTCCCAAAGCTGCAATTAAGCCCAGCATCTGCTGGAGAAGACCAAAGCTCTGAACTACTTCACTGCTAATTTCTAAAGCTCACAGAAATTAATTTGAAGGATGAAATTAATTATGAGCAATCCAAACATCAGTTAGCTTCTGTACAGAAGAGATCAAAGACCTTCATTAGCTCACTGTTATCCTTGAAAGTTTTTTTTAAGAAATCTCTCTCACAAATAACCCAAGTTCAGCAAAATACAAATCAGCCTTTGTAACAAATTCCAATTAAGGGTCCTCCTGATAGGTCTTTCAGTCAGGGCTATTTAAGTGTTGAGTCAACAGCTTAACAGACTGCACTAGGCCAACAGCACATGGTACCCCAAAGGAGCAGCAGGATAAGTGATCAGGTAATTCCAAGGCATCTAAAACAAGGAAAAAAGAAAAAGCTTATTTATGACTCGAAGAAGTTTGACAAGTCCCTCTTTTCACTGGCAACACTTTCTTCATCTGACCTGCACATGAAAGGAGAGTCTGTAGAGGGAAGGTAAAGAAAAAAGGACACCCAAATGAGCAGTTTCCAATATGCATCTTCAAGCACTGGAGTTAAGAAACCATTGCATTCTCCAGGGCTGCTCACACACACAAAAAGAAAAAGCAAACAAAACACCGAAACAACAGCAACAAAAAAATACCTCACAAGCAATTGTCTCCTCATTTTCTCTAAAAGAACTTCCCTCAAGCGACTTCCTTGGCATCAGATCTACTGCTGGAAGGAAGCCAAAGTCCACCCAGAACCAGATAAAAATCTACAATGACAAAAAAAATACTGAGTATTCACTGTCCCAAATGGATTATGAAGTTAGGTTTGGCTACAGGCTGATTTGTTTTTCTGCATCAGATGACCTGAGGTCCAAGTACATATGCACGATCTGTAAACTACTGGTTATCTCCATTAGTCACACTCAAAATGGATTACAAAAACTATATTCATTATTTTCATGCACAATTTCAGCAAGCTCCGAAAATACAAAAGGTAACTAGCACCAAGTACTCTAGGCCTAACAGGTCATCAGGCACTGCCCCATCCACACGGCCTCTTCAGGTCCAAGGAAGGTATCAGCCATACATCTGGCATAGACAGACGGGAGGATTTTTTTCTGGTGGTCTGGATTTCAACAATCAGAACTGCAGAGAGAAGTGACTCAACTAAAATAGATTCCATTATAATATACACGCATCAATTTGTCTCAAAAACTGCTACAGATGCACGCGGTGACATTTACAACAACACGTGCCTATCGCAAGGCCGACTGCACCAAACAAGAAGGATGATGGAACATGGAAAGGCCCAGGCAGGGTGTGCAGAAACACGCAAGCCCAGTACATCAGTGCCTGAGGCTGCACAAGGTGCTTCTCCCTCCTTAGGCAGGAGATTGAATCGAAAAACAGAGGTTATATTCTTAACAAGAGCTTTTCAGTCAGTATTTCACACTGCTGCAGCACTCCTGGCTGATCATCTGATTGCCTCATTCAGGAGATAAGTGAGAGAGAGGTGAGAATATTTGCAAATCCCAGAGATGTTATTTGACACACCAAAACCCAAAATAAAATTGAAAAACATGTATTTAGTGCAGGGAGAATGCATCCCATAGACAGACACAGCAGTAGTTACCTCTTAGACCCAATTCTCATACTAACGGTATTGCTGTTGAACAGTGGAAAGGGTAAGTAATTTCCATACTAAGTGCACATTTGTGCTGCTACTGAGAGAAGAATAAAATCAGAAAAGCCCAATGGCAATTATCCTACAAACAGATATTAAGGCCCATAGCAGACTGATAAGCCCTGGGACACAATGAACTCTGCCTACCCTGTATTTCAACCAGGTAAGGACACCCAAGTGGATTTTCTTCTTTTCCTTCCCCCCCCTTTGATAAAATTGGGTAACCAAAAAAGAGTTTAAACTACTGCTTTATAGAGAGGAAAGGTCACCAAAAACTTTAAACTTTGATGCAAAGCAAGATTATTTAGTCTTACACCTTGACTTTTGTCCAGGAGAAAAGAAAACATAAAACAGTTCAGTACCTCAAAACTGAAAAATAATGGAGAAGAAGCATATGAGAATTGTATACACAACAGCTAATAGTTAAGGTACTGAAAGAACACCTTCCCATAACAAATAGAGACTCGCTTTCACTCCCCATCACCATTCCAATCTCTCATCCTTGTTCTTCAAGTAGCATCATTTAAGAAAAGATATCACTACTAGAGAATTTTGACTAACATTAAAGCAAAATAAGCTACTTAATTTCTAGTTTAAAATCCTTAAATAATCTCATTTACACAAAAGAAAAATTACTTATCGACAATGTACATAATGAAATCTCTCCCAAAAGAAAACACTACAGATTTCACAAGGAATTTCTTTATCCATACACATTGTTCCCGATGCAGAGCTGACCACATAGCCCAGTTTAACACTGGAAGAAATATGTGACAAATACCAACTTTTCCAACCTAGATGAACTTTTCCACTGAGATGAGGAAAAGAACAGAGCTCAGTTAAAACCATGGTACTTCAACAAATCTCATAGTCCCCACAGACTGTCTAGGAAATGCATGCAACCCAACTGCAACCTGAAAAAATAAGTTTTGTTTGCATTAAAAAAAGATACAAATGTACAAAACAACACTTAACACTCTACCACACAAAAGGTTACCAAAAGCTTTCTGCCTTTTTCCTTCCCTCAGTTCTCATTAAGACTGATGCAGGAATTCAGACAAAATTTCTGCAGCTGTCTTTCTTTAGGGCAGCATTACATACACACTACACGTATTGGCTGGACATCTTTCTTAGCGAGATCACACGTCTCTGAGATTAGAGCGATGGGCTCAGTTCCACACTAAACTGAAGTTATGGTTTTGAAACATCACAAAGACTGTTTTCATATTCTTGTGCAGCTTGCCTAAAAAGGAAAACAAAACGGCAATATTTTCCCATTTTTCCATGAAATGGTACTTCACCGAGGAAGAATTTGCCACACAATTGCACTTCAGATGACTGAAAAAGTAAGAAGCACTTCATAAAAGATTTCATATGCAGGACATGAAAAACACCTGTAACTGAGCATTTCCACCTTTTTTAGACATTATCTCAGAAGGCCTTCTGATGAAATCACCCACAAAAAAAAAAAAAAAAAAAGAAAGGGACAAAATGAGCATATTAATACATAATTTTAAAGGTGAAAACTCAATTGCTGAAGTTGAGGGGTGTGACGTGTCAAGAACTGTAGCATATTCAGGAAACGGTAACTCCTAAAACACGTGGCACAGAGCAGATCATTACCTTAAAAAGGCACAGATAGGAGCACAAATCACTCATGTATGGGCTACACCACCTCACTCCTCTAGTAAGCCTTGCCTTTTCATTTTACACTAAGATATGTACTCACCCATGATTCTGTCATCTGAAATGCTCCTGATTTTTGTTATATGTGCTTAACACCACAGCCTGCTGTCAACAAAAATCAGGATGGAACAGAGCAAGTAGTGCCATCCGCAAGCCTGCTGCTTCTGAAAATAAGTTATTGTGACATGCCTCACGTGGTTTGATTTTTTTTGCCTTCTCTTACACTGGCTCATGTGCAAAATTAGACTGATGTTTAAACAATGTCAGGCTGTCAGAGGGAGAAAACACAGTGCTACTGTGACACGAGACATGACAAGAGGAAAGATTAATCACTTACTCAGAAGTGAAAAGTTGAATACAAAACGCATAGCCATGTGTCTCAATTTTCTTACAGTATGTGAAAGACTAAGTGCTGATCCCAAGATATGCTTCATAAACTCCAGTTAACTGAAAAAAAATTAATTACTCAGTAAACATACCTTGAAAACAAAGATAATAGAGTTAAAAGTAAAAAAAAAAAAAGTTCCCTAGGGCAATAACATGATCAAAGAGAGGGGAATGTATATACTTACACCTGAAATAAGCTCGTTTCCTCCTCAGCACAGGAAAAGAATTTCAAAAGAAGAGACAATTCAGTAAGAAGAAAGGAGGAGGTCAGAAATGGCTATAAATAAAGCAAAAGAAAGTCACAAATATTTCAAAATATCAAAATATTTCAGCTGTTTATTCCTTTCCTTTATAGGAACTTTACTGCAGCAGGACGTACACCCAAAGATTTTTCACATCTATTTTCATCACATTTCAATCTTCCCCAGAAACACATTTTTAACTTTGAACACATTTCAGAATGTTTTCTCATTTTTTGGCCAGGTGGGTCACGCATTAGTTTTGTTACATTTAAAGATCTAAAAAGTTTAGTGTGCTCTGCTGTTAGTAAACAGGTTAGCCAACTCTGCTGAGGAAACAAAACAAAAGGAGAATGTACACACAAGCTAATGTCCCCATATCACAAATAAAGTGATAATCCCAATTTTGTGATTAAGGATTTTTAATTCCTTAAGCGAAAGGGTATTTTGCTCCTAACTGCAGCACACTTTAATTTCTCCACTGGAGTGAAAGGCGTAACAGCAAAGGATGCAGAAGATGACTTAACAATGATGCAGCAAAAACTGATGCAAAAATACATCCCATCATTAAAAAAGGGGCCTTGCCTCCCTGGCCCAAGCGTATCTAGCAGCTCCTTTATATGCACAGTTGTTAAACTACTCTTTGAAAAATAGTTCCCTATCAAACCATTTTCCTTTTCACACATTTCAACCCAATTAAAGACAAGAAAGATTAGTGTGAAAGAGAGAGTTAATTTTAGAAAATTTATGCATAAACCCAAATGTGTTTAATTACTTCAGTATTTCCCACATGTAGGAAAATCATTTTTAAGTAGGCTGTAAAACAGTGTTTTAGAAAGTAAAATCAATGACAGGAGCAGTTCTGTACAGAACTATCAAGTGGATATCAAATTAAAATTTAGCTTCTCAAACACTTATTTCATTTTTAATTCCACTTTTAAAGAAGACCACAAAACATACTCAAAATCGTTTGCTTACGTGCTTATCATGAGGACAATGGAGAATTCTGCAACTCATTCCCTTAAGGCACAACGACATTTTCTCATCCTTGCTTTCTGCCCCCTGCCCTCCAACCCCCTAGAAGAGGGACCAAGGAGCAAACACTTGAAACACAAAGTAAAACCCAGCTCTGTTTGTTCCTCTCCTATACCACTACAGAACAGCCATTCCACTGCCCACATGGACAGCACACGAAATGGAACCTGAGAGCTGAAGGAAAGGAATTGGAGCTAATGGGTGCACGTAGATCTTGCTGCTCCTTCAAATAGGACCAAAAACACGTATTGGCAGAAATGACTGAGAACTCTCTTTTTTTTTTATTAGTTTCCCTCCAAACAATGCTGACAATGCCTCACACAGCACCAGCCTTCATTCAGAAAGCAGATAACAGATGACATAAAATTTTAGAACACTTTCAGAACCACTCAACACTAGAGTGCAATTCTTCCGAACAGGAGTTTTCCCACAGCTTTGTTCCCAGCAGGGAAAAAGAAAAGGGGAAGAGGATCAAGACGATGATCAAGTTCAAAGGCAAAAACCAGTGCTTGTAAATAAGGTTTGTTAGGCCACAGACTTGAGAACTCTAATGCGAAGGATATGCATTCATCCTTCGGGATTCCTGTAGCGCCAAGCCTTCAAGTGTCAAAATACCATGTTATTTTTATCTAGAGAACGCTATGTAGACCTAACTACTTCAATTACCTATTTTCCCACACCCAAACTATACATGCTCCATGTTTTTAGTAGTTAGCAATCATTTGAAGTCACCTCAATCTCTAAAAAAGGGAAGAGCTGTTTAATACTCTAAAGTTACTAGACTTAAACTGGTGGAAACTTGGGACTTCTGCTCTTCAGTCATGTATTTATATGACAGAAGCAAATTTCTTCCTTTAAAACTGCCCTTGTCATTTATTTTTACCACCAGAAACATATCAAGTGCCTTTATTCATTCTAAGTTACAACACAGCCCTTAAAAATCTTGCAAGTCAAGTTGTGCATCATTTCTGTCAAATTCACTATTTGCCTCAGATCATAATAATCAATGTCTGTTCTGAAATGGTGTCTTTAGAATGTATGGGAAAAAGATCACATGATACAATGCACAACATGAATACTTGCCCAAATAATCCATGGGCATGGCCTGAAGGTATGACAGACAAGGATCTATACTGTTTAACTGTTATCACATCTGGGGATCTAAAGATCCTAAGTTCACCTTAAAAATTTCTTTTGAAAAGAGCCTTCCATGGGCTTATACTGTTTGCTGCAAATGCAAGCACCTTCTACTCATTCATTTAAAAGGCTCCCTTCATTCTGTTTATTCAGTTCCATTCTTTCCTGAAGCAGAAGCTTTGAACTACGCAGCACAAACTCCAAACAGAACAGAATTAAAAGAATCATACTGCAAGTCACTGGCAACTGAGTAACTCTACCCTAATATCCATCCAGACAAACAACTGAAGAGATACCACCTAGTTATAAAATATGGTTAAAAACATAGAACGCTACCTAAAAAACAAGGAACGTGATTATTTAACTGTTGGGGTTACTTACATTTTGTGCCACCGAAAGCTAACAAATGCAGTAACAAACTATTAAATGGAAATTCACAAAGGGAAGAACAGATCAATATCTAATTGTAAAAAATTGCTTTTTCTATTAAGTTAAAAGAGGTGTCTCTTAGACTTGCTATAAGTAGGTTTGTTACAAATTCTTCAACACAAGCAAACTAACAGAATATTAGAAGTAACTCGAAGTGAATAAAAAGTGCTAAATGACTCCAAAGAGTTTTTCTTTCTTCTCTTGAAAATGCTTAATTGTTTAAAACACCTGTGCATTCGGCACGCTGAATATTACTCTGCCTCTTATCTCAGTTTTCAAGCCTTCTTTCACCAAGGTCTCTCTGTGGATACACTGTATGTATGAGACAGTTCTAAGACAGCACCAGGGCTTTGCCACAAGTCATGACAAATTATTGCCAACAGTGAAACAGACTGAAGGGGGCAAGTAGTGGGATTTCACCAGCGCTCAAATACCAGATACCAGGTTACGGAGGAGAGGAAAACAAAGTGGAAGGAACAACCAGGTAGAGACAGGCAGAGGAGGGCTGAGCGCCCCCGTGTTGCACATCATAACAAAGTGAGCCCTCCCAGCCCTTGCACTGCCACACTTTGGGCAAGGGGACCGACCCGATGGCCAGCAGCTGGGCTGCTGCAGCTGCTGTAAGCTACTCCCACTTCCCGCGAGGTGTGCTGCTTGGCCTATGCACAATTTGCTCAGTGATTTACAAGGCTGGTAGGTTGGCCACTAAATACAATTAATATCCAGTGTTCATATCTGCTCCTACTTCTTGTACGCACCAGTCATAGTGCCAAATTTCCCAAAGTCAACATCAAATCTCTGATAGGCACCACCAGCAGAAAAACAGATGAAGAACTACACCTCCTACCTGAGATGCAGCGCATAGTTCTCATTTAGCACTCGGTAACAAAATATAAACCCAGAGCCTCAGTTTACTATCAGTGGTGATCCCATTCATAATGGAAGAGGACTGGCATGACAAAGAGGTGCTGCAGGAGAACAGTCACAAAATACAGACAATACTGACGGCACTGTAGCTAGATTTGTAGCTCACCTTCACACACAGTAAACTTTACTGTCACAAACACTTCTGAGCTGGTTGTGGCCACTTTCAAATACTGCCTGCCTCTTGCAATTCATTCAGCTCTGCACCTACCTTCTTCCATAAAGCACAGGTGATGAGGTTTAATAAATCTGTCAGTTGAGAAATGCAAAACAATTGTTTAAGATGTTCTGTATGTGCTTCAATACTCTGCCAAAATAAATCAATCTCCTGTAAAACTTGGCAATCTTGGATAAACGGTTGTTGCCACTCTGACAGAGCCTCAGACTTTGTGTTAGACTTCAATAAAGAAATTGTCTTGTCTGCAATATGTTCATCCAACCATATATCCTGTAGCTTTCTTTTCCTGGCAAGACAGCATCTGGAAACAATGAAATTAAGATGAAAAAAATCAACAGGAAAAAGAAATATGGCTTGCTTATTCGAAAAAATGGGATGTTTTCTGAAAGCACAACACAACGAGATTTAGCATCAGTAATGTATCAGTCAGAGAAGAGCTACTGCCTCTCCACGCTGGTAGTTCATAGCATAAGGACCATCTAATCCAGAAACGAGATCCAGCCCCCTAACTACTTATGTAATAATAAGCTCAAAATGAGCCAGGAAATACAAATTCTTACACTTTTGGTCAACATTTGTTTCCACAGTACGAAGACCAAGGCTACTACCACACCCTTATGCCAACCATAAAATGGAACTTGCAAGGTATTTGCAGTATTAAACAAAGAAAAGCAAGCTCTCAGGGTTGTACGATTGCACTACAGAGATGAAATGCATCAAATCTAACAAAAATCTGCTAATTATTCTTTTCTAGGTCAACTAAACAGGCACTACCGTCAATTACATAATGCAATAGTGATTTTGGCCTTCTGGTGTTTGGTGTTTTTGTGTGTTTTTTTTTCCCTCTGTCTAAACAGCAAGAGCTCTAAAATCACAGCCGTTAAAGAAAAACCAGCACAAAGCAGCTTCAGAATGAAAGGGAAGTGACCAAGTTAAACTTCAGAAATCCTGCCACAGAATACCAACCATGGAAGTTCCCATGAGTTCAAGAGAAGGCCAGACCAAGTCCTGAAAATGAAATCCATTACCAGGTCCCACAGACAAAAAAGCCCAGCCACTATAACGATGGCCCATACACCTTTTTTTGTTTGCCTCTTTGCCTGGTTGCTTTTTGTTTTTGTTTCCTTCCTTCCTTTGTTTTGCTTTTTAGAAAAGGTCAGAGATTGTCAACTCTTTCTTCCATCTCCAATACATCTTTTTCCTAACACCTCCAACAGCTCTTGCTAAATTCTTAAAAGTTCCAGAGAAGGTATCAGCAGCAAAGAGCATCCTATTTTGTTACGTTGCAGGTTTTGATTTTGCAGACCTCACGTAGTAGAGCTGGTTTCCGTGTAAGTGCTCCATGCACTTACAGAGGCTATCCATCTATCAAAGATACGCATATGTCAGAGTCACCACCTGTTAGGCAGACACGAGGACCAGCCACAAGGATCAGCTAATGAGTTCCAACTAGAGTGAGGACAGAAAATTGAATGAGGCCAATGGAACACCAGGAGGAGTTGGGATGGATGTAGCAAACTGGCTTAGCCCTGGCAGAAGCCGCTGTGCAAGCAGACTCCTCATCTATCTGTAGACTCCTTGCATCTCCAGACGTTTGCCAGCTGGAAATATTACACACATAAGTGGTCATGGTAACAAAATCACTTGTTTGAAATTCCAGGTAAGTGTACTCAAAAAGCTTTATTCCTACATAAAAGCTAGGTTGTTTAGCTACTTAAAATTACACACATCAAAGCAAAAGCTACTGCAGTTATAGATCACAACTCCACATAAATGTAGACCAATCTTGACACCCTAAATAACCTGAAAGAAACACTTAACTTCCCGATAAATTACACAAAACACTCCACAGATAAAAACCTAAGCCCAACAACCCTTTGCTTTCCGAATTTTAAAAAACGCACTCAATCGTCAGTTGCCTAAACGTGATGTTATAAAGAAGTGGTACATCAGAAGCCACAGGTCAGTCTGAGAACTCCAACCAAGACTGTGTTTCATACAAAGCCTGGTGGCTTCACAGGTGAAAGAATCTTGTTACAGATGAAACATTAACTAACTTATAATTAAGAAGACAATTCCCTCAAAATTCTCACTCTGCAGTTTCAAGGTGAATTAATTAAGTAGCCTAGGAACGTAATTACCATGAATCCAAGCAGTAAAACCAATTATTTGCACAGATGCAAAGTTCCAACAAGATTCTACTGCTTGGGACAAGGGACTTTGGTTATTTTGTTTTCTTCTAAGCGTTTAAGCACACAACCAGCTGATTTTATTTACTGGCAGAGTTTCAAACATGCCGGCAATTTCAAAAGACCTTACATAACCAGTTCAGATAAGAAGCAAGGTACGTTATAAATAAGGAATGGAGGGTGGGTCCAATGGGAAGCATAGCACCTGAAGTCCTGGCAGCTAGGGGCAAGAAGCAAGAGCACACGTAGATCACAGAGGGATGAGACGCCTCTTCTCATATCCCAAACAACAACAGAAAAGCCAGTGTTTTTGTTTCCCAATGTTTGTGTTTTCATAACAGTATTAGAAATCAACAGTTCATCACCATTAACCTCTGTTTTAGACCACAGTCTAACGTGTCTTCCATTAAAATTATGTCATTGTTTCTCACCATTTGAAATAGTACTGCAGAATACATTCACTAGGTGAGTACATCAGTTGATAACAATTCTGTTATCAGGGTGGGTGATAACAATTCTGGTAGGGTGGATTTTTGTTGTTGTTTTGTTGCTTGTTTTTGCTTTGTGGGTTTTTTGTTGTTGGTTTTTTTTAGTTTTGTTATAGAGTTGGAACAAGCTGGGAAAAAAGCCACGTACTAACGTCCCAATAACACCCCTGTTTACTACTCAATCAAATGTTAACACAAGATTAAGATACTTCACATGCTGTCTGTTACGCTTCCTTACTTCTATCTTACATGACTGAAAGAAATTTGAAATTTCTTTTTTCTCAGCCATCCTCTGTAAAGTGGCTAGCATTACTAATGAAACAGCCATGGAAGAAGGGACAGGTGGAAGTATGTATTCATGTGCTTTCATTTTAAAAGGAACCATATTCTTCCCTTGACTAAATTTTTACTTTTAAAATATGTAAGCCACAAAAATCACCACATGAATTGTCAAAAGAGTCTCATGGTATATGTTCCCATACAGGGACAGAGGAGTGTAACTAGGACTAAATGAGATGCTCTGCTTTTGCCTACCACTATGCAGGGCACTGTCATCTTCACCTCTTCCCTTCATCCACAACGAGGTAAATCTGTTACAACACCTGTAAATTAGCTTCCAAGCCCTCCTCTTCTACCAAGAGAATATAGTTAATTAAAGCAGACAGGCATGCAACCCACAAACACCTTACATCTCATGTTTACAGTGATCCCGATCATTCTGAACCCTTTGATATAATTCTCCCAGTGCCTGCTGATCGCTACATACTTTTACTTTTTGAAACAGCTGTTGATCAATTAAATAACACAGCACAAGGATATTCTTTCCTGTCAAACTACAATCTCTATTTCCAGTTCTTATAGTACGTTTTTACACCCCAAAATTATAGAATTATTCATAACCACATTCGTTTTAATGAGGAAAAGCTGGTGTTCCAAATGCTGCAATTATCAGCTCTCCCTCTCGTGTATGTGGCCAGTCATCAGATTTTCTGAACTCTGAAGTGGCATGGCTAATCAACATAGTTGCACAACCCTTTATGCTGCACCATAATCACTTCCACATAGTTTTACGTTCAAGGAGATGAAGACCAACTCTTCTGCAGTATTTTTACTTTCAAGAAATAGGGCTTGTTGATTGCCTCTATCTAGATGAGACAGCAAATAACAATAATAAAAGCCCCCACATCTACCCTGAAACCTAAACCCTCATTTAGCAGCACTGCTTGTTAGGTAGGAACAGATGAGCTACCCAGCCCACAAGGCTGATTGAAACATCATATTTGATGTATGTGATTAATTGCAAGACTCTTCAAATCAATTTGTTTTTCCACCCTGAGTTTTTGAACCAGAAGCATATTACACAAGGCTCAAAAGAATTCTAACTATGAAGATGTTACTTGAATTGCCATCAAGTGAATGCTTATGTGTAAGTATTTAACACTACCACACAGAAAGCTGGCATATCTTTAAATGTCCCAGCACTTGTAAAGGAATAATTTGCTATTAATATTTTTGTCAGTTTAAGAAAAAAAAGCAAGATTTTGCACTTTGTCAGATTGCTTCAGAATACAGATCAAACATTCTCTGATAATTGATTTGGAGTGAGGTGGAAGAAATAGAGAAAACACCCCAGCAACATATGTAATCAGAGCAAAAATAAGAGGGACATAGTAGCCGTCCTAAGATTCACCATCATAAATAAAAAAAAAAAATCAGGGTAACCTACGAATACACAAACATGTTATCGCCAAAGCCTTACCCCTGCTCTGAAAAGTCATAGGAAGGGATATATGGGACAAAGGAAGTGTCTTACACTGCTTCATAGAGCAAAAGGAAAAGCCATATGCTGCTCAAAAACAAAAAATATTTTTGGTATGAAGCAAACATTATTAACATTCCGTTGCTTAATACAAGAATTGCCTTTGGGTTTTAGGTACTCGTCTTGAAATGTAGCCAAAGTTCAACACTGCTGGTCACCTGCCTCATTTAAATTTGACCTACGTTCCATGCTGTTTGCTAAAATGATACTCCAAGCCCTCTCTTATAAGCATTTCCAAGGCAGTAATCAGGCTGCGATTATGCCTGTGGAATGTTAGTATTATTTCCACCTTTCCATGCTAGGTTGTTCAATCCATAATTACAAACTGCTGCACTCTGCTTCTGGATAACCAAAGGGCTCTGTTTTCCATCACTGTGAGTAATTCAATCAATCTGAATATTCAATATAATATTTTTTTGAAGTACAAAAAAACGCTTAATCTATGGCCATGCACAAGAAGCCTTTTGAATTTGCTCTACTTCAAAGCATGGATTAGAACTTTAAGCTGCATTAGAATCGTCTTGAAATTACCTAAAGCCTTTTAGAAGCTTTGACAGAAACCCAATGAGGAATGCCAGGGTTATTTGCATTACATCCCAAGGCCAGGCTCTGTTCTGCAGAAAGTAAAAGACGAACACGCAAACATCCACAGGGCAAGATGCTTCCTCAAAAGCAACAAACCCTCTGCATAACCAAGTATGACACTTTTCCTGTCGGAATTATGAAGAGATTACGGTCACTGCATACAATGTACCATATCTGCACAAGGGTAAAGTGTCCCCACTGACTCCATGGATCCAGAGACATCTTGGACAATTCACAGCAGTTGTCTCCTGGGAGCTAACTGTCACAGGCATCACAAATAGGAAAGAACAGACTTTCATTACCATGCACGTTGTTAAATGAACACCTATCACTGAGCAGCACATACACCGAGCAGCAGGCACAATAACCACTTTCTCAGAACCAAGCACCACACTGAGCAAGTGTTAATAATCATTTATTTATTTTATTCAGCTAGCAACAAGGGAAATTAACCCTCACTCTGGAGAACTGACAGAGCCGTTCTGAAAAACAACATTCAATAGTAGTGCCACCGTATTCTACAAAACCTGTCCAAGCCATACAAGTGCTCACCATGCTGACCCAGTACAACAAAGGTAAGACTTGCTATTACAGCAATCGAGGTCAAAGATTAAAGGTTCACACAACAGTAATGACACACAAATACCACACCCTTCAGGGACACTAAAGAAGTCATCTGTATGCTTCTTTATACAGCTTATAAATGTTTTTCTTAGCAAGCCTATCAGAACTCACAGCCAACAGATCCCTTTCTCCTGTCAACAACCCTTGACTGTGAGCATGGCAATAAGAAAGTCACGGGAATAGCTTCCCACTGAGAATTAAATTATTTAATAATAAATAATTATTATAATTAAAGTATTTAAATTAAATTGGTAAGAAGTCCTTCATTTAAAATAATTTGCTAAACAACTCGAACAGTATGTTGCATCTCTCATATGAAATCCAAGGCTATTCCATTACACAGAAGAAAACTCACTGAAATATTTCCATATCCTGCCTAAGAACCAAAGCGTGCCCTTCCTCCTCTCCTATTCCCCAACCTTTGGTATCACACGGCCGTGCCACCCATTGGCTGATATCTACATAAGTTTCAACTCCAAAGGTGCTAAGAGTACTTGGCAGGAGCCAGATGCATCTTTAATATAAAGCCTTCACAACCACGCATGTGGCCTAAAGGAATTTTTGTTACAGATCAGAAACACAGAGATCGGGAAAGATGAACACAAACATTTATTTGATGCATCTGTCAACCACCACATTGACACAGTTGCAAAATGAGACAAATGTAAACCTGGTATGATTAGGCTAAGAAAGGTATTCATGTAATAAAGAAGATAATGGAAAACATCACTGGCAGAATTAACACATGCAGTTAGTGAACAGCGGTAAGTTGAAAAACTACTTCAAATTGCAACAGATGCAACCATGCTTGGATCGGTGCTGGCTTAAATACCTGCCTGCTAGTTAAATATCTGTTTGTCAGTCAATCAAGCTTCTGCAGAAAGGTGGGAGGTAAAACTTCTAAACCAGAGGTCAGTCATTTTGGAACAAGCTTCTAAAAATGATAGCAAGGGAAGGGAGAGAAAAGCAAATGTTAACTACTTCCAATATGAAATACAAGAAAGGTTCAAGAGATTTCAAGATGGGTGTATACAACACAGAAGAGGTTTAGACTCTGCTCAGAGGTCCACTCAGTACGATTCTTAATATAAGCAATTCAGTGCTCTGAGTTCAAGATCAGGAGCAAAAGGAAAGGACATGTCAAGGATGATACTCCCCATCATGACTGATGGTGTCATTTTTCCACTAATACATATTGCTTTTGTGGATGAAAGTGTAAGTCAGGAAAACACCTTCCATTTTTCTGTATTTCGATAAAACATACAAATAGAGATTAAAAGAACCAACAATATACAGTACACTGCAAAATCGAAGCAGGAGAAAAAGCAGTCATCTGTGCACTATGCTGAAAAGTAAGCGTGAAAGCAGGAATAAAAGGATACCAAATTTTCTTTTTTAAAATAAGCTTATAAAAGAATACCTTCTACTCTACTCATGTCAAGCAACACAAAGCTGATTTTGAGGAAGAAGTTATGCAATCTTAAAGATCAGCAAGGTTTTAAAACAAAAAGAAACAACAACAACAAAAAAACTCACAGTCATCACTTAATTACTCATCCCAGTTTTGAGGGGCAAAAGCAAGAACTTCAGTTCCATGCAAGGAATATTAATGAGTCAGCAGGTAGTTTTAACTGAGTATAGATCTGTTCTATCTCAAAACTAAATCTATCACCCCCTGTTATCAAAGTTCTTCTCATAATGTATTTCATACTTACTCCAGCAGTTTGGCTTCAGTGCCACAAAGGTGCAGCAGCACATCCTGTTGCTGCCTTGTTTGTTCATCTCATTATCATTATTCTATACCAGGCTCTGGGAACCTCCTGATCATACAGTTTTTACGTATAACTTTGATTTTATGGGGTAGATATTAAGATATAAAAGAAAGATTGGGAAACCTTCCTTAAAGACTGAACATTAAGCGATCTAAGTAACATGCCATCTGAGAAAAACTTTTCAGAAGTGCTAATATGAAATGCATTAGCACCATATGAAAGACTCCTCACATTTTGAAGTTATAAAACATTAAAATCAGGAAAATCTCAGTACTCTGAAATCCACTTCTTTGATTTCTTATCAGTCAGCCATGCCTGTGTAGTCCCAGGAAGGCAAGCAATCAGAACTTGATGTACCGCTAATAGGACCTGGGTCAAGCTAAACCCAGCAGTTTAAGCTTAGAACCTCAATCAGCGGTAAATGAAGACATTTCTTCAGCAAAAGAGCAAGTCTTCATCTTCTCTAATGGAGGTTCTTCCAAAAAAAAAAAAAAAAAAAAAATGATTAGCAACTTGATTGCATTAACCTGATTGCAAGATCTACCATAGTGTATTTTATTATCCTCTTGAGAATTATACCTTAAAGTTAAAAATGCACTGGAAAAAGTGTTTTTTTTCTTCTAACCACACTAATTACCATAATTACTAGAGGCTGCTAAATAATCATAAGAGCAGAACTTGAAATAATCAAAAAGTTAGTTCTTATTTTTAAAAAAAGACATAAGAGATTGATTTTTTTTAAAAAAAAAAAGGACAGTAACAAAAAAAGCATAATTTAGAACTATATGCTTTTAACTAGTCAGAAACCACATACCACATGAAGAAGTACAACTCTGCAAAAACAGTGGTATAAAGCCATGTACTATTTCTACACATTACTATACACTGCTCTGGGAAGCCACATAACGGATCTGCACATCTCACTGACCAGTCCTTCGTGCATTTCCATCCTACATTTTGATTGTTGCTTGTTTCCAGTTCCCTTTTCAACAAGATGTAATAGAAAAAGCATCCACAAATGAAGCCTCCAACCAAACTGTAGTATATAGGTCATTCCCAAAGTAATGCCTCCTTTTTATTTCCATGAAAGCTACAACAGATTCAAAGAGCAAAGTGAAACAATTTGATAGAGCAAATTCTCAGCTACAAAACACTGTTTTTCAACACAGTCACCACCATTAGCTATGTGTTTTCACCACTGATGAACAAAAACCTGCATGTTGTGCTTATGAAAATCTGCACCAGCTGAGGTGACCCAGTATCACTACTGCTGAAATACACCACCCACTGCCTCACTGTGCTCACATCCACTGTTTGATCTCTAGAAACGTTCAGCAGCCATCAATGAATGTCAATGTGTGCCACTTTTTTCCACAGGGAGGAACTCAATTCCACCCCTTTGCTTCATCCATGCTTCTACGTCAGACTTTATTTTGTCAGACCGCTCCTCTGCTGCCACCTGTCACACAGCAGCAACATGTAACAGGATATTAGCTGGAAGGTTCACCTCTACTGCCATGCCACCAACAGCCACCTCTGATGCTGTAGGCCAACACAAGAAAATAGGATGCATTACTTTTGGAGCAATCCTTGTAATATGTACATCAACTTCCTTACTTAATTTACGTGTACAGGCACTGTGTTGTGGCTCTAAGTCTGTAAAACTGAATCCTCTTTAATAAGCTAAGCAATGTTTGACCAGATATCTGTTCTTAAAGCAATAACCTCATCTTGAAGCACATTGATAAGCCTGAAGTTTACTACAAGGAAGCTTCCACTAACCAGGACTACATGATAGCATAATTGCACACAACGTAATACTACACTTAAAAATGGTTATTTTGATGATTACACTAAGGAGTTCTGAACTTCCAACCTATGTGGATACAGTTCTTTAATTACACAGCTTGAAAACCTCATCAGCAAAACCAAGTGATTTGGATTTCAGGAGCATTTTATAATCTTGAATAATGCATGGCACCTCTGCAGCAAGAAATTAAAAACAAACGTCATAAAAATGCAAAGCTTCACAATCTCTATTCTAAAAAACTGCATTACCAAAATAACGTGTTGCTTAGTAGGCGCTAATGACAGCGGTTTTTTTTCCTCCTCCCTCCGGTACTCACAGCTCAGATCGCTTCAGGAGTAATCAGACCAACTCCTACCAAAATACCTTTATGCATATGTAGGTATGTGGTGGCTCACATCATTACTGCACAAGAGTTACTAAGCAGATTTTTTTTATCTCAATGGCTCAAAATGGCATAAAACCTGAAAAGTGTGCATTTGGTTTCATTACTTGTTATAAAAAATAATTTAGAAAAACAAAAGGAAATATAAAAGGGCTGCAGCTTGACTGGCCTGCACACCATTCCATCACCAGCAAGCACGAAACTCCACCTTAGTTCAAGTGGTCTGCAAACCAAGGTCTGTTTTTAGTGACTGCCTCCCAGTGTGATTTCAAAATAAACAAATCAAAAAATGCAGCCACCTCTATATAAAGCCTACATCAACTCAGCAGGTTTCAGCAAAACGGGTGCGGTCCTCTGGAACAAATCCAGTAGTTTTAAGAAAGCCTGGGACTCCTGAGTAGGAGAAAAGCCATCACTGCAAGTTAATGCAAAAGGACAGCTGCTCTGTTCTATTCCATCCTGCTTCAGGGTTCTTCCTGTATCTCACTTCTTTCTTCCGTACTTTAAGGCTTTATTCACAGAAGCGTTTTTGTACTTCCTTTGCACAAAACTAGCTATATTTTAGTAAACACTACTGTCCTGTTATTACCATCAACAGTAAGAATTTCATATCCCAGCTACTGACTGTGGAAAATCATAACTGGAACATCATACTACAAAATATTTTACAAGGAAGAAGCAGAATGCTCTGAATGTACCAAAGCTAAGCACATAATCATGCTTTTGAAGGTTGTAATTACACTACTTAGAATAAAATTAGATTTACTTCAATCTCTACCAACTTAGGGTTTGACAGAAGAATGAACTACTAGCTATCCTTTTTGTTAACTAAATGTTAAGACATGCATATCTATAGGATCTTGTTACTGATACCATAAGATACAAATGCAAAAATCAGAAGCAGGAATCATCAAGTACCGACAAATATTCTGGCAGTTACTACACAGCCTGAAAAGCACACTTAAAATCAATATTAAAACCAAACCCAAAAATACAGCAGCCCTTACATGCCAGCTTTGCTGAAGTTCTGCAACGTTATTTTTCCCTATCTGAAAACATCCTAAGGTTTTGATGCACTAATCCCTATCTCACCCCATTAGCACAAAGGAACTGATGAGCACAGGGACTGGCTGTCCCTGGACTGTGGTTCTCTCCAGCAAGGCATTCAGACTCACGGAAGCACAGCCAGATCTCCACCAGTAGTGCTAAGTATCTCAGGTCTGCGGGGTTTAGTTGCTGCAACCAGCCCATGAAAGCATGTATATTATAACTGTAACTTGGCCCTGTTTTTAAAAACTAAATGTCATAACGATGCACACCATGTATCAAAAATTTTGTCCAGGAGCAGCAAAAACTATCTTTCCTTTTTTTTTCTTTTTTTTTTTTTTTCCCTTTACCACATGCTTATTTTTCTGCAAATTTTATGAAAGATAGCATTTGAACTGCAACACCAGTACAGACCAGTCTGCATCAACTTCACACTTAAAACGTCACCTCTCCTTTACAAGAAACTACTGTTCTTAAGTTGCCTTCTGTGCTACCAGAAATATATCCTACATACTTACCCTTAGCATCAAAGCACATTAAACAAACAACAAAAAATCCACCCACAGCCTCTCCAGGGAAGCTGAATGACATATGACAATGTGAATAACACTAGAGCAGCCTGCATAAAGGCACCGCAGCGTTTGCTTCAACAGTTATCGCTGTTGCTCTCAGCTGTAACAAAATCTTACACAGCTTACCTTGTTTTTTTCTGTACCAGTGTAACACACTGCCGAACAACTCACTGGAGTTTTTCATTCTTCATTCTGCATTCCAGTTATCAGAAAGTTACAAAACCCAAGAGAAAATACTAGACAGCTCAATTACACAGAGGACTGGAGCCCGAATTAAATTGCTCTATTAAGTATGCATAATTGGTATGGAACAAATATTTGAGTATCAGACTGCACCACAAAACGATGGGTGAAGCCTCACATGTTCAGACTGTGCTGACCCACTGGAAGCTAACAACTAAGCCAACATCAAGGCCCCTGCCACCGCCTCACAGGGGAGTTTTCAAGGCAGCAGTGCCGTAGCTCCCTGCTGAGAACTGTTCCCTCAGAATTCCACAGCCCGCTGGTATTGTATTTTATTTTAGTACAATCGAGATACTCCCGTCTCCTTGCCTTTTTATTTTGACTTCATTTTGCCATTTATCAACCTGCCTGTAAAAATCATTTCCTTCATCACCTCGGGTACTCTTCAGTCACACCTCCCCTGCTTACATAAAAGTTACTTCAGTTCTGACTTCCTTCTTCATTTAAAGAAATGGATGGTTGGCAGGAAGAAAAAACGGTCCAAAAGTGAAATCACCTCCACATAACTGAAATAAACTTCTCACCCTCAAGCTCACCATCACCTTGTCTCTGGAAGGACAACTTGGCAGCTCTGCAGACTTCTGCTCGGTTCACAGAACGAATGCAGTGCAAGCACAGCAACCACTGAGCACTTTGTGATTAGCCTACCTGGAAACAACAGCAAGTCCAGAAGCTGCTACAAGAAAACACGTCTGAGGTGCTTGAAGAGACCTTTCCTTTGTACAGTTACATCTACCCTGGAAGTCTACATTCTGAAGCCAAGCTTCCTGTAGTTTTGCTGAAGCAACCTCTCCAAACCAAGCTCCATCCACAATATGATCATGCTTTCAACTCTTCACTGAGACTAGAGCCACTCACAAACAACCCTGGCTAAACTAAGCGTTAAGAAATGACTTAGCATCCTCCAAGACTACACTGCATAACTAGTGTAGTTATTTTAGTATCAGCACAACACTAATCAACATCATCACAAACCCTTTTTCTTCAACCCCTTAAAAAAGACAAACAAGGTGACGGACTTGCTAACAAACAGGGCTGCAGGGAGGCCAGACTTACTGCAGCACCCTCAAGGCTGACTAGTGGAGATCTTCTGCCAGCAGCACTGATCACAGAGCAGTGCCCTCCTGCATAAGTTCACCAGCTCTGCTGGCTGAGTGGCAGATACTGTAGTACTGCACTTCAGTGTTACTCATGCTTGCACGGGGAGCCTTGCCAAGGTAAAGCAAATGAACGCTTGACAGAAAGCCACCACATCCCACTTCAGAAGGGCTCTGCTGATTGCAGCATACCAGAAAGCCTGTTTTATTTGTCTTTAGTCCCATAAAGATGTGAACTGCTCTTGACAGTTAAAGTTAGACAGAAAACTTTATAGGAAAAATACAGTTTTTATATAGCAAGGACTGTTCTGCTCTTGAAAGTTACCAGCAGTTTAAACTCTTCTCCTATAAACTCAGCAAATTTTAGCTTATTAACACATAGCTTCACTACATCCTTTTGTGTGTTTATGCACATTTGAAAATATGACTCCATATAAAATGGAGGAAAATCTAGATGGGCACATTACATTTATACAGTTAAGATGTGCCAAACTGTACACAGTGATACCAAGGGAAATGTTTAGTCTTCGCTTTTGGTGCAACAGAACTTTTCCTGTCACATTTTTTTCCTCAAATAAAAAAAGTCATTTCAAGTGAGAGATCTCTTTAAATAAACATATTAAAAAAAAAGGCCCCATTTACAGTTTCAGCTCATTAAAACCAGACAATTCAAGCAGCCTCTTTTTTTTAGTTCAAAAGACAAAATTAGATTTTTTGAGTTAATCTATCATTCAGAGCAACCAGGACACAAACCACTTGGCTAGCCAACTCAGTGAAAACAAAATTATTTTAAAACTATTCAAGGCTTGCTTTGACACCCCATTCAGACCATGCATTATTGCTATGGCAGTAACAGCAAGAACAACTCTTGCCATAAAGAACTGCCCAATCACTCGCTTATAATACTAAATTAGGCTTGGTTTATATGCACATAGAAGTTACCTGCATGCAGAGCCAGGCAGCTAGCCACTATTAACTCCATCTACAGTGCTGCCTGTTATCCAGCTTTTAATTGTGAGATCAAAAGGAAGCCAGGAAGCCAGGAAGGGCTCCTTCCCAACGAAGCCACAGGCACCCAGAGCCCCTCACCCTGCCCTCCATGGCCCCCACCAGTACCGACCCATGGCAGTGCTTGGCTGCTCTCCTCTCCAGTAGCTGTGCCTCCTTGCCCGCCTGTTGGTAAGGACTGTCAAGAACCTGCGAAACTCAAAAGAAATTACATCTGACAGCTCTCTCTGGTTCCCTGTTTTGTTGGTACAGTGAAAGAATTCCAATAGATTAGCAAGTGCATTTTGCTTCGCAAAAACAGTGCTAATTTACTGCCATCAAACCGTGATCTAGAGCAGATTAATGCTCAAAGAAAATGAACCAGTTAGCTCACTCTGGCATTATAAAGGAGCTTGATAGGCAGCAATGCCAAACAATTTTGTTTAAAGGCACAGAGGTTAAGTTAATGCTTATTTTATGTATAGAATGACTGATTTTGTGAGACTGCATTAGTGCCTTGGATATACAGGAAAGCATGACAAGGACAAGAGAGCAACAAAGCTGCGGCCCGTTCATTTATCACTCCGACAGACAGCCCCCACCAAAGGGAATCAGCACACAAATACACCTACCAAGGATCATTTCACCTATTTAGTGACTTTACACACCAAATTAGATATTGGTTCTATTAGATCTCAATACCTCCACTCATTTTTCGCAAAGCTTAAAGGTCTACCAGCCAATATACTCCGCTGGAATAGGCCAAGGCTCAAAGGTTAATAGGACACAATAAAACTATTAAAAAGTATATTTGTAGCCCATTTATAGGGTTCATTCTTCTTTATGAGAGCACACTACGTGCCTACAGGTTTCTGTACGTCAACAGCTCCAATACTCTGGAGATGCCATGGCCCAATTCCACTCAAAATAATATTACGACCCCTCAACCAGCAGTCTGGTTATGTGATTACATGCTTCTTCTCTAGTTTAAAAACATATATACGTCACTGCAGCTGCTGCTGTTCAGCAAGTCTTACATATCACCAGTTCACGAAGGCCTTCTGAAGACAACAGCCACAAAAAGCATCACCTCGAGCCACACCTGCACATATCTTCCTTTTGTGTACCACGTGTAATTGAGGCATCACAGGAAGGGAAATAGAGAAGTTTGCTGCATTCCTAAACCACCTCAGAGCGCTCCAGTGAATAACATCCTGCTTTCCTGGGCTCCTTCCAAAATGCAGCCTCACAGCCATAGAATCCCACCTGGCACTTTTGTAACAGAACATGCAAGAACCTGTAATGTGAACTAGAAATTTCATCAGCAACACATTCTCAGCCACAGTGATTCCCACTGATAAAGAATAGTACAGCTTTGGGAACAAGTAGAAAATTGGATGATGTATCAAATATCCTGCAAACTACTGCTCACATCTGCATGAATGTGTGTCCATATTTCAAACAGAGGAAATCCTGGGTAGATGTGTTATTTTCTTTTATTGACTGATGACACCAGTAAGCCATTTCCCTTAACTCCGATTATTTGATTTTATGACATCTTGCGTCTTATATAGCAGTGTTAATCCTCAGAAAGCAGTCATTAGCCTCCAAACATCACCAGAAAGAAGGCTGTATGATGTTTTAAGCACACTTTCAATAAATACAGTCAAACAAGAAATGCTAATTGGACATGAAAAAACAACATCACCACAGCTTCACTGCTTTTAAGAAATGCTCATTAAATGTCACTAAGTACCTCTTAGACAGTCCAAGGTACTGAGAAACTGTATCCCATTAACTATAACCAAAATGATGCACCTTTTATTAAATCACTGAACAACCAACAGCGTGCAGAACTAGCATTTGTCTGCAGAACTATTTTTGAGCTCACCAAGCATATGGCAACTTACGGAGACAAAGCTATTTGTTTGAAGCTATAAACATATACCAAATTTAGATCTTCAGTTTCAAGTCACTAGACATTTGTTCCCTCTGATTTTTACAATAAAACAGCTAAGTATTATAAATTATATTCATCCTCCTCTATGCTGAAATAAGTCACCAGTTTCTCAAGCAGATTTTTTCTGATAATTATAAAAACATTAAAAGGGACTTGTTTGCATCTATTCCTTTACCTAGAAAGGACACCTGTCTCATTTGAATCCAATGTTACAGACTAATAGCTTGTGAGATTAATGACTAGTCTACTTAAATTTTCATTAACAAATCACAGAAACTCCTCCTGAAATGCAACACATTTGGGACAGTTGTTATTGCCATCGTAAGGTTTGTTCGTTCATTTTGTCACACACTTAACCACGACATTTGAATGACTCTTGAAAAAGCTTAACTCTAAGCAGAGAAGGAGATCATCAAAGACATTTAAAGTGCTATTAAAAAAAAAAGATGTCATGTAAAATTCTCATTCCTTCACCAGTGTTTTCATACAACAAGAAGAAACACAAAACTGCTTGAAAAAGTTTTAAGTTCTACATCAACTGCCAGGCTTTTCTGATTATCTTCATGGCTACAGTCATGCTTTCCACCTCCGGTCCCCACATTGTAGAGCTACAGCACCTACAGGCAGATGTGTTTCACTTAAGAATATTCAACACACACCTCATTTGCCACAGAGCCAAGAAATTAGAATGTAGCATTAGTTATTTGAAAAGACACAGCAAAAAAAAGCAAAGGTAGTGTTTTTATTCAAGCTCTACCTTATCTTTGTCTTCCACAACATCTGCCAGCACATCGTCAGGGTCCAGGATTCCTCCATCTGTATACTCCAGGTGGTGAATATTCACCCAGTAAGTTGGATCCTGTAAGAGAGAAACAAGTTTTCTCAACACAACCTTGCAATGTTTTATGCCAACAGACAAAGCAGCTCTGTATCCCACCTCTTTGCCACCAAGGTGCATGGAGCTTCTCTTAAAATAAAAAATTACTGAACAAAGAGAAAATTAAAGCTGCAGACATAAAACTACCCATAAAATACTATGCAAAAAAGTTTTAGAATGTACATTTACATTGCCTTACACACTTGGATTTTGAAATTAAATACTTAGCTATTGGACAGTGCTTACATGGTATCAAGCTCTTTTTAGCTGCTTGTGCTGCCCTGCCAGTGAGGGGTAGAAGGGGACGGTCAGGACAGCTGACCCCAATGGAGTGAAGGGATTTTCCATGGCATGAGCCATAGCACCCAGCAAAAAAAACAACGACAAAAAAAAAAACGCTGGGGGAAAGAAAGAGAAAGGAGGAGCTGTTCAGCCACACACACAGCTGTTGCTATGCCTGTTCCTCTTATCTCAAACCAGGAGTTTTCTTAATTCTAACTTTTCACTCCTCTTCACCATCCCACCAGGGGGAATGAGAGAGTGGCTGTGTGAGGCTCAGCTGCCTACCAGGGCTAACTCACAACCCTTTTACCCCCCATGCTAGTTGGAGGGTTAGGTATTCATGTGGCTGGATGACAGCCACCTGACAAAACACACAGAACATCCCTATTTTATCTGAAATTTACCCTTAACTACAGTTATTTCATTTTGCACTGAAACCACCCATTTGTGAAGCAGCAAGATATTTTGGGTTGTTTTTTTTTTTGTTTGTTTTTTTTTTTTTATTCTAGGTATCAGGTGTTCAAAACTCTAGGTTTTAATAGCACGTTCTCATCTCTGCAAAGTGATGACACAATCAACTATTGCAGCTCAACGCTCTATTTTTAAGCTCATGATTTAACTATTTTTCCATACCCACAAAATTCCTAAGATCAAAAGGTAGAGAGGAAATGTATCTCTGTGCAGCAAGCAAGCAGGTTAACTTAAATCCAACAATTTACTTCATGCTCAAACCTTGTGAGTGTCACTTGACCCTACCAATAAACCCACTATGCTGGAAGTTCCTCTCAAATCAGGATGCATGCCAATAGCTGCAGACATTCCTCCTGAACCTTTTAACTAATGCAGTCACAAAAGGTGTTCAGAGATATTAATACTGAACCAACATACTTGTTAGCCACAGAAGTTAGTCTAACTAAGAGGAGTGAGTTTTATTTTTGCCCCAAAATATATTACAACCTGTTGTAAGTATTATGCCATTTAAGAGTCCCATACACAGAATAGAGCTGATGTGAAAGAAAAACAAAACAAAAAAAAACAAAACAAAACAACAAAAAAAAAAAAACAAAGAGCTGATTGGAACGTTTCAGTTTCAGTATTTGCTTCTATTTGTGATTCCGTGGCTGTACCAACCCAGATGTGTCTTTGAAAGAGAAACAAAGGAAAAAAAAGAAGTGTAAAAGCTGCATTGTCCTAGTAGAATGCAGCAAGTTGGCAGGAAACAAGCTCAAGACAAAGGGCCACCCTAAATTCCATCGAGCTTAATGAAATCTCAATCTTCCTTTTACTGTGGGCCACAACAAATACAGCAATTTAGTGCTTTTGTTAAAGGCCACATGAAGAGAAAGTGAAGTCTAGATTAGTCTGCGAGAGCAGGAGACCTCATTCCTCACCAATGTTGGAGCAACCAGCAGCCTCAGGAACCACTTTTTTTAACGGAAAGGAACAACAAATCACGCTGGAATGCAAGAACTAAAGCAGAACAAGATGCACGCGGTTCCTTTAGCAGAAGAGCACTTCCCAGCTAGGTGCTGTTCCCCCACACTCCGACCCGGACACCACACACAGCCATCTCAGCTCTTTGGGCTCAGGAACTGCCAGTGACAGCAGCCACCAGAACGCAGCACTGCCCACCTGCCCTTCACAACTCGGTTCCTCATCAGTACTTCTATAAACTTAGCCAGCACTTCATCCCTGAAAGTGAGAAAACAGCTACTAGTGCAGGCAGAGAGAGGTTATCCTTATGGAGTTTGATGAAGCAAATAGTAACTACTTGTAGATAGGCTCGGTGGAGCAAGTTAGCACAGCCTCTGTGCAGCACAACCCTCACCTAGTCCAAAGAGACTTGAAAGCCAGAGGACAGTGCACAGCCCCCCAGAACACTGCCCAGATTAATAAATCTAAATGAGGACTTAAGTTCCCGGTGCCAACAAAACCAGACCTTAAGCTTATCTCATTAACCAGCTTTGATCATGAATGTTCTGCACGCACAGAGGCCCTTTCTTCCACAGGAAAGGGCAATCAGTGCACAGTTTATTACGCACTGCCAGACATTTCTTCTGCGAAAGCAGTTTTTTCATATCTCATACCTGCTTTGCACTGCCTTCCATAACTGCAGTACTCAGTGTATGTATGCTTTGCCTGAAGTAGGGAGGGAAAGAAACCAGCTACTAAGAAGGCAGCTGGCTTCAAATCCGTGTATCTGCTCCTGCACACTCTCAATGACATGAATGGGAAGGAATCTTACTATGCTGTATGTAACCTCCATACAAAATTTTAATTAAGGTATGCAACATAAACATCTAAATATTTAAAGGAAAAACATGAACGAGTCACTTGGTACAATGCATACCAGCACTTCCTACATGAATATTAAACAGTTACAGTAATGTGCATTTTACCTTAAGGCTGCAAGTCATGTCTATGTTCAACATCAAGCCACTTAAAAGCTGTTCATCATCATTTCCTTTATATGTGGGAGAACACTTTAGGAATCACTATGCAAATATTTACCAAAAGATAAATTAAAGCCAGGTCATATGAATGCATACGTACAATGCAGGCAGAAGTGACAAATTTAAAAAGTGGATTTAATGTTGTGTTGTCACAGAATCTGAACTGTTGTCACCATACACAGTGCCTTCAGTGCTCACATCTAAAATAAACTCAGTAATTCTTCTATGCATTTGTTTCAGTCAAGAGTAAACATTCAAGTGAAAGATCAATCACTCTAAGATACTCCCATTTGCTTTATTATTTAAATACACAGATAAAAACATAGTTAATATATCAAAAACTTGGAAGGGCCACCTTGATTCCTTTCCCACACTCATGAATTTAGGTAGGAAAGTGTCTATTTTTCTGAAAACTAAGCAACTTACTTTACAAATGTTGATGCTTATATAGCATACCTCAGTCTTAATGAGTGAAAGAATACTAACAAGTTTAAGCACATTTGTGCTGGTCCATCAATAAAAGACCACCACCTACTGATCTCACAGTTCATCACAATCTCTAACCTGAAGTTTTTTAAATTTGAATATGAAAAAGATAGGACACACTGAAAAAATGCAGAAGTAAGGGAATGAGTCAGTAAGATTCCATCCACGGTTATTTCTCAGGCTGGTATTTTAGAAGCACCTCTACATTAATGCTTCACTAGAGCAATTTGATTCCAGTGAAACACAGCATGAAGAAGGAGGTATAAAAAAATGGAAGTCACATAAAGCTGCTCCACAAGCACAGAGATAGAATGAATACCAGGTCAAAGTCTGAAGGCAAACAATGGAGTGTGACTATGGTTTTTTCTGCCATTGAGACAGCGTTAAAATAGAGATTAAGAACTTGCAATCACAATATACTTCCTTATGAAGGGGACATTTTCAGTTAATGCCAAAGAGAAAGAGAGAGAGAGAATATTCTACCATTTAATCATTTTATATTGTACATATATTGCCATGTGATCTATTACATCCCAGCACATGAGTAGCTATGAGCACGATAGGCTAGGTGACGCAGCACCATCCATAGCCAAGTAACACTAAGAACCCAACACTCATAAATCACAGCAGGCAGAGCTGACTACAAACGAGATGAGGATGGTGGCAGCCTCCAACTTAGAGCAACTCCCAGCAGTCGCCTGTTTGCATCCCACAAGCACCCCCAACCAAGCCTGATGAGTCCCCTGCTCAGCATTTCAGCCAACCACCAGCAGCTGGGCCCCTTCACCACTCATACCAGAGGTGGGGTTTCAGTTCCATGGGAACATTACTACGGAGTTCCCAAAAACCAACAGATGATCAGGTAAATGGAACACTTCAAAAATAAGAGCATTCTGATTTGATACTGAATCTGAAGAACTAATCACTAAGTACGTCCCACTACCTGAACATTACTGAATACAGAACAGTGTAAAGACAACATTACAGGGCTGAGGGGTCACATAACCCACACCCTTCCACTGCACTCCAACATCGAAATTTATGAAGCGTATTTCAGCAAAGAACAAGCATGCAAAACAAAAACAGACAAAGCTCTTTGGATATATACATTTAGAAAAAGAGGTCCATAAAGACTGCAGCTGTAAGAACTATGACAAAATAGCCCCAGCTGAAACTGAAGTGCTCGGTATGCCAGGCTTTGAATTAAAGACAATCCGTGAGAATGTAATTAAGAAACGCAAACAGATTTTCATTTATAAACTAATGTCAAGTTAGTTAAGAATGTTAGCTCAAAGCATTCAATGCACCTACAGACAGCAAAACCTCAGGGCTGGCTGTAAATTCATACAGCTCAGCTTGTTGGTAACTCTACACTGAAATACACCAGATCCTGAACAAAAACTGATGAAGTGCTCAGCAGCTACAAAGAGAGCAGACACCACTTCAGTCCTGCATCTAGATACTATCTGAGATTATTTTATTTACAACTGTTTGGCTTTCCTTTGTTGAAGTGATTAATGCATTCGCAGCTGCCCCAGGACCGCTTATCAGGAGCCCTCAGAGTTCCAAATGTGCGACTGAGTAACAGCAGACTCCAATCCCCACAGCACAGAATACAAATGCCAGTGAGACAATACAGATCAGGTATGATTACATCCTCTAACACCGTATCATATACACTGAGCTTTAGACAAAGCTCAAGTAAGGGAAAAAGCCAGCAGTAAATTACAGAAGTATATCCTTAATTCCACATGGAGAGCCACAACACATTCTTTTTTGAGAAAGAGGATTTTTTTTTTTTTTCCTTCCAAACTTATGCAAGGATTTCACAGAAAGCAGCAGGGCAGCACCACAACCCTAACCCCTGCATAAGGCAGGCACTGGGGAGCGTGGTCTAGGGCCTGACTCACCTTCATGCCCCAAAAACACAGCCTTTAGGGCCAAATTTAGGTCCTGGTGCTAGAAATGTGCTAAGACACCCAGGGTAGGTTTCAAAACCAAAAGCACTGTAAGTATTTAGAGATGCAAGCTGAGTGTCTTTGAGGCAGAAGTTCATCACTGCATTACCACGGAAACAAAAAAGAAGGGAGTGGGAATAATAGATGAACTTAGAACAAGTTGTGCTGGGACAAAAATAAAGCATCCTCAGCCACCCAGGTGTTGGAGCAAGGTCTGGACCAGATGAAGCTGATACACGGCAGTTGGTTCTCACATGAAATACTAAATTAACCAGACTGTACTTCTCAGCAGCAAGAAATGACTGAGTTAAGAACGTTCTCAAGGCACAAAAAGCCGGCAAGCACTGCTAAATTCCATAAAGATTAGTCAGCTGTACTGGTTCCGGCAATTGGATGCAGAACACACACGCTGTGAATAGACCAAATGACCTCTTCAGTGCATTGGCAGAAGTAAGCGTTGGAGTCGGGCAAAACCCAAAGATAATCCTCTACTTCTTGAGGTCAACTTCCAGCTTCACTTGACTGAAACACAGAACATCCCAGAATTAATACCTCATCAAAAATTTATGCCATAAAAATGAAGTGGATATTGGCTAGTTCAGAGACGACAAAGAAGAGAATGAGGTTATTCATTCCGTCATAGAAACTCAATACCACGGGTGTGCAAAAGGGTTTTCCCCTCCCTTAACAGGAAGTGCCAAAAGGTGTCTTCCTCCCTCTCCTCCAAATACCTTCAGGGAAACAGAATCACAAAGGAGTAGGGATAGAAAAGTTTTGGAGATTTACAAGGATAGAGAAGACCTCTTCTACACAAACAAAACCACTTTCTGCTCAAACATGAAGAATGACGTGCATCCCAGTCGCTGATCTGGGGCAGCTTCCTCCAACCTCCTGAGCAGGGTGGTCTTTCCAGATCTGGAAAAAGGGATGTGCACCTAGCAGCGTTCCTTTCACAGTTACAGCCCAGCACAGCCCTGTAAGGAGAAGCTTCACACAACAGTCAGTATGAAAGTTGACTAAATGCTCTATTTGCATATACATTACAACAGTATAGAGACACCTCACAGCCTTCTTTTATTCGCAGGTTGATGCCATTCTTCACTCAGACAGATCAGCCTGATGTACTTTTCCACCATCTAACTTGCTCATTCTTTCAGTGTATGTGAGTACAGTTAAGGAGCCCTAACTCCACATATACCATGCTCAAGCATCTGCAGAAATAACATTTCCCTGAGAAATTTAATGAAAATATACATGAAGAGTCTACAGCAGGCAGAGCATAATGTAGGCATTTTTTTTCACAAAAAATGCTCAGAGCTGACCAAGTGATAGGAATGCTTTATCACAAGTATATACTGACAGCAGCACTTGCAGTGTAACATCACCTTCTCATTAACAGAGACTGTTATAACACATTTCCCCAGCTCACATGCAGACATTGGTAGAGAGCCCATGACCGACAGGTTCAGCCACAATGTGCTGTGTTTGCTGTTAGGTGTGAAGGCTTTACAGCAGAGTAATGGGACCTACTTCTGCTAAGTGGTGGTTCTATTACTATACACCAGAGCCTTGAAAAAAGGAAGGGCACATGCAACAAAGCAGTCAATTCTCATTTAAAAGAGGTCAGCAGGTAAGGAAATAGTCATTGTCCGTTAAAGGGAAAAGAAGAACAAATAACCCAATAACATCAGAATTTGCTGGTATATTGGTCTCTTAAGGTTAGTGATTTGGCCTTCTGTAGAACCTGCAACAATTCTGGCTGCATTATCAGAAGTCTCTTTTACACTATATATTCCCTTAACAAAGTTAAGCTCCAAAACATAAAAACAACAACAAAAAAACCAAACCCTGAAAATTCATTCATCTTCAGCAAGATTACAACAATATTTAACAATTAAATCAAACTGTAGTCTGCATCTTTGAATATTAAATTACACTTGTCTAAAACCATTATGTAAGAATCGTACTTCACATTCACAGCTTAACAAAATCTAGGTTTTATTTTCCTTCCCAGTTTAAATAAATTCCTTCTCTTGTGCTCATTCTTCCCCCTTACGGTGCACGAGAAGTTTCAGTTCTGAAACAACACTTAAAGAAGACCAGTAGTTCACTACAGCCTATTTCAAAGCGGCCGTACGCAACATGTTAGATGGAGCTGAGACCTGCGCTCTCAAGGCAGCTACCAACACTACAGCCTGGATTCTGCTATACTATCAAGTTGGGTTTTATTGCTCTGAAATCCCCACTGATACGCCAAACAGTTAATCTCTAAGCACACAATGCATAAAAGGGTTCATTTCAAACCAGAAAAATGGAAGACACTTATAATCACCACAGCATTCACATTTGAATGACAGCTAAACATAAAGACACATCAAGCATTCAGCCATCTGGAAAGAAGCTGGGATTTTTTCATATTGTCTGTTCTCAAACCTTTAAGACAAGAGTCAGAGGTTGACCGAGACTTCCATTTAGCGAGCTGCTCTTTTCATATCTATAGCCATTAATAAACTGCAATATGAACAATAAGCCAGGCTTCTCCACTTCCTCTGAATTCAAAAGATGGTTCTGTCATACCAAGATAAACAATGTGTGCACACTGCCAGATGTATGTTACATTTGAACCATCTGAAGTTACCCAAACAGACCTACCTAGTGCCGTTCTCATCCCTTTAAATCCCAGGTATTTAATAAAACTATGACAGTGTGAAAATATAGCATTCTTCCAGACAAGAAAGCATACACTGGCAACATACAGAACTGCAAAATTCACGTGTATTAAAACCTATATAACCAAAGTGGGTATTCAGTCTATACTCCGAGTTAAACAGCAGAGTTAAAAGTTGCTGGAAGAAAACAATAAGAAGCACCTTGCAAGACGGCAGAGCCGCAGACAACGAGACGGAAGACACAGTCCAACTTCAGTGCTGCATTTTTCAGTGCTGTGAGAAGGGCATAATTAAAAAGACAAAAAAAATACACCATACATACAAAAGCAAATTACCTACACCCTTCAGGTTCTGCCTTGTTGCAACTACTTCCCCAAGTACTAATCCTACGTAGATGGAAGATGGTCCAAACCACTGTTTTTCCTGCCTCATAGATACAGGGGTAACGCTGGCGCACTCCCATCTCACCCACCTTGCTTCTGGTGGAAGTAAACAAAGAGTAACAGCTCTGACACATTTTGCTCTTCCTGCAGGCTCAAAAATAGGGAAGAAAAAAAAAAGAAAAAAAAAAAGGATTGAATGCAACAGTAATTGTACAGGGAAAAAAAGAATCAATGTACTTGAAATGCACAGGCCATGAGTGTTCTTTCAAGCATTTCTGAGCTATGCTGGGTATTTTGAGCAAAAATTAATTCTTACTTCTGCTATTTGGAAGGCTAGCAGAGCAGTTCCTATTGGAGTCTTTCAGGTCAAATTACCCAAAAAATTGCTCCCGAAAACATTAATACAGAGCACTTCATTGGGTTTTCAAGTGCTAATCTTCTTAACACAAAGAGTTGTCACTGATCATCCATAACGCTTGTCTTTCCACTCCCACAGCTACCTTTCCCCCTACCTTTTTCCACAGACACACAAGCAAACCTTGCCTCACAACTGTGCTGCACCAAGCTGGTCTCTGTGCACAACGTCAACACATCAATGAACATTCCTCTTTTTCTCATCCAACGTAACCATTTCAGATTTCCAGCTCTTCAAGGAGTTTTCTTTTTGCACATTATAATGCCAGAAACTCTTCAAACAGTTGTTCAGAACACATTTGGTACAAGCAGCAGAGGAAAATTAATTGTGAATTGGCAGCAGCTAGTGTTGTTTGTATGAGCATCATTCTGGGGGAGCTGAGGACATTAACTCCCTTTCGTCCCTAAATATCTCAGCAAGTCTTTCCCATGTAAACCTGGGTAGATCCAGCTCTTTCCTAATCTTCCATTCTTTGGTCAAAGGTTGAGGTTGAGGTACCGGAAGCAAACGAAGACAGCCAAGTTGCCAATATCAGATAAAAAATGCTGTAGTATTTCTTTAATAAAGGAACCACTAGGAACTGACTGAACGAATGTAGTACCCAACTTCTGGGAAATATGCTGATAAAGAATCTGACATCTGCTGGAACCTGCCCTACAGAGCTGGAAGCTGAGGGGTTGGATCTAGCGGAGGACACAAAGACAATTTCTGCAAAGAAAATCTCAGCACAGTGAGTATCCCAAAGAAAAAACAGCTGAAGTTAATCAGTCAAAGCAAAGTAGGCCATATTTTTGGCAAGCTAAAATAGATCAGATATTTCCTAAAGTCAGAAAAATAAAAAAAAAAGCTTGTAAAAATGATCCAATAGATTGTTGACAACCAACTGGCATTTATTTTATTAGAAAAAAATTATACGTTAGCAAAAATCATTATTAGAGTTAACAACTTTTTAGCTCAAGATGAGTGGTTTGGAGATAAACTGCATTTTCAAGAAGAGTTCACATCTGACTGATGGAATTATGTCTTCATCTCTCTTTCCTGTGGGCTTAAACAGCCACTGATTTATTTTTTTTTTTTTCCAATGCAAGCTCTTTGGAGACTTCAGGGAGCCAAAAAAAACCTGCTGTATCACTCCGGTTTCTATGCAGGCTTTAATCCGGACTAATTCACAGTTCAAGACAAAGGAAAATAATTGATAAGAAAACTTACTTAAAGAAGTAATTAAAGCACTGAACACGAGACATGAAGATTAATTTAAAACCAGATGGTTCAAAGAAATGTACAGGTGAGATTCAGCATGATCACCTGTGCTGGACTGCAAAACCATTTGGAGCCAGAGAACCCCATCTTTAAAGGGGAATCCTAAGCCAGAAAAAATGAAGTAAAGCGATCCAGCTGCTCACCTCCACCCATCACATGAACCCTGCGATCCCACGTACCAGCCTCTGCTGGACTGCAGTCATTCATCTTCCTGCCTATCTACCATTCATATCAAAAGGATCATCCTTATTACAGCCTGGAGGAAGGGGCTTCATTCGAGAACTCTGCAGTGTTCTTTTTCATAGCAGAATAATCAATGAAGAGCAGCAGTGAAGAGGTCTCACTGTGGCAGTAGTGCTGCCAGCACACATCCACAAACCCAGAGGACAACGTGCCTGAACCACCCAATGCAGGAGTATCACCAGGAGCAAACCTGAGCACTGGAGCAGGGCCACGGCACCTGCCACAACAAAGCGAAGATGTGAGCTCTGCATGGAGGTACTGGCAGCACAGAAATGACACATTTGCACTAGGTAGTCAGGCAAACTTCGATGACAGATTGAAACATCGCAGTGGTTCACTTAATGGAGGTATCTACAGCAAAATCACTGCGCATAAGAAATAACCACTTACAGAAATAAGTCTTACATATTTCTTCTTTAAAGGAAGGCTAATGATCCAAAGAAGTCCTATCCAGTGCATTCAGTAATTCTGTACAAAAGAAAGTTTGCTGCACGTGAAAGATTTTGAAGTAAAACTGCACAAGGAATAAATTAGTGGTACGTATTAGAGAATTACCACAACAACATAGGAGGAGAACACTTAAATTAAGGGAGATACTACATATCATACTGCACAGTCCTTCCCCAGAGGTCTTGTAATGTGTCAGTTCACTAAGATTTGCATGAGGAGCATCTTCAGTTTAACAGTGTATTTAGGGCACCGCCCGGTCAGTGGTATTTGAAGCTTGTTTCTGTCAATAAATGATTCCCAGGAGCCTGTCTCATCTGGTCAGCCAGTGCCCAACATACAGTAGGTAAATCCTTATGCTTAAGCAAAATTCAAGAGTGAAATACGAAAATCACAAAGCAGAATCTGTTCTCAACGATACAAACTGCTCAAGCCCTTCAGCATCAGCACAGCCACGAAGGATGGAACGCAGGCATCTTAATATGGAGCTGGAGGGAGTTATCAGTAATGAAGCAATAGGTCTTCACGCCTAGGAATGCTGCATTTACGACATTAGCATCACTAGGAAAGCCTAAAGAATGTCATGCTCACTGGGGGAGGATATCTGCTGCTTCAGTAGCAGGATGCGAGATGGCGCGGTATGGCGCAATCCAACTGACTTACCATACGGAGCAGCTAAGGAGGACAGCAGTCACATAGCATTAACCCACAGATAAGAACTGCATCCATTAAAAAACAAAAACTTCGGGTTTTTAAGAAAATACCAACAGAATACAACCCTCCATTTCCCAATACTTAGAAAGACACCAAAATGGGATTTTATGCAGCAAGCAAAAGCATCTCTCAGTACCATCCCCTGCCAGAAGGGATTTTTTCTAATATCAAAACTGTCATACTGCACAGTACTTCCCCAGCTGGAAATAAAGATATGAAAAACACTGTTTGGGGGTTGAATTTCTTCTTCACTTCCCTACAAGACTACTCAGAGCTTGTGCACATATGGGCAAGGAGCACCAGGAATCAGCCACTACTGATGACTTCAATGGCTTCCATCCACAGCTGCTTTAACGCCCACTTAGTACAAAATCTTTGCTGTCTCTCAAGAGATAACAACTGATAGTACTCAGAACTTGATAAATCCCATCTGGGAGACAAAAATGAAAGCTGTGTTATCACACAGACTGACGCCTGACCTGCACTATTTCCAGGAGGAGTTACTCTCATTTTGCCTACTGAATTTCCACTAGTTTTACCCAGCTCTATCCTTTAGCAAAGCTTCTGCCCTCAAACAAATTAACGTCAGCTAACTTTATGCTCAGCCAAAAGCACAAGTTACTGGCAGCAGTCTGCTTCTTAAAAACAAAACAAAACAAAAAAACCTCAAAGGCATCCAACAATTTATTTTTCAAGTTACATAAGTACACGAAGTCTTATAAGACGTTTTGTATGACAAGTCTGACTTTCAGTCCAACAGCAGTTTTTGTTTGGATTATAAACACCTGTTCAAAAGAGAAAAGGAGATTGGAAATCTACCAAAAACTCATTACATCAACACTAGTAGCTATGAAGCAGTAGAGAAGCAGACTACAATATTTTATGCAGAATTGATAAAAAAAACACTTTTAACTCTCAGTGGTTCAGAATCACCTTATAAATGTAATTAACTATGGGACAAACAGAAAGCCACCATCAGCAGCTCGTATACAGTTCCCCCTCCCAACGTGTATGTAACACTCACGCATGGAGGAACACGACCAATGTGTGGCAGGTATTCAGCAATAAGCCCACAGCACACTGCTCAGAGCATTAAGTATTAATACAGCTCAAAGGACAGGGCTTCTACATCTTCGCCAACTGATCACAGCTATAGCAATCCAATTCTTCCATGCTTAAACTCATGATTTCTTAACTTATAAATCTGGAGGGCAACTGAAATCAGCAGTCTAGGACAAACAACTTATAAAGCAAGTTCCAGGTCAAGAGCATCTTGGTTCCTGTGAAGTCATCGCTTAAGAAATGCTCATAAAAACATGCTGTGAAACTTCTTTAAACTATGGAATGGTTTTGGTTTGTTTTGCTATTATTTAAAGTAGGCAAAGAGCCTACTCTAATAGCAGGCTCTGTGAAACCACCATGTTGACTGCCGAGGCCACAAAGACGCATGCCAACTCTGAGAAACTCCTACCCTTGCTTTCACCCGGTCCCCTTCCAAGACTTCAGCAACTCCACCGAACCCGAGTGGCAAACCAGCCACCGACAGAAACACACCACACACCCACGCTGCAACAATGAATCCAGGAACAGCTAAGAAAAAAAAAATATTTGTCAAAAGTATCTCCTGCACAATCAATGACAGTTACAAGTTAAGGATACAACTCATACAAAAAAAAAAAAAAAAAAAAAAAAAAAAAAAAAAAAAAAAAAAAAAAAAAAAAAAAAAAACCAACCAACTCATTCTTCTGTCACTCCAAAGTTATTTCCAGTATAAATGAAGTATCACTAGCATGGTTAAGACAATAACAGTGTTATAATAAAATATTTTGAAGTAATTGCCTCCTTCCTTTTGCCTGCTCACGTGCACTCCTTTCCTGGACACGAGTCAGTTCATCAACTCACACAACTGTAATGGAAAAGCAGCGTGTCGAGTTCTATTCTTTTTTAGCCTGCTATCATAACAGACAAACCTGAAGGTTCTCACGTACACCTGATACCTTCTGAAGAAATACGTTATGTTTCTGCAAACATTTTTGGAAGCATAGAGTTCTGAGTAAAAGCAAATTGCCATTTCCCTCTCCCCCCACTTGGCGTTTTCAGAAAAACTGCAGGAAGAAAACTACAGCTCCGTCTGCCTGCTGGCTGATTTACAACAGCAGTACATCATTCCAGCAAACCATCACGTTGTGGGGCAGACATGAATAGGGAGAAAGGGAAAGATCTACTTTTAATTATTATTTTTTTTAGTAAGAATGAGAATGTGATCTAGATGGTCAACCTGCAGCTCTTCCAATCCATCTAACTTGGGAAGACAGCCAACACCATCTAAGCAACTCACCATTTTTTCCTCCACTCACAAACACACCATTCTCAAATCAACTCAGCTGCTGTCATTACTGCTTCCCATTCTGACTGCCAACTGAAGCTACCATCACCATCGCAGAATCAACTGCTGGCTTTTGCACAGCCTCTTCAGTGGAAACACACACTCCAATGCCCAACACAACTGTTCATCAAGCCCACGCAAGACAGTCCAACTAATGTTTGACCACATCAGCGCTCCCAACAGGAGGCCCACAGACACGGAAACGGCACTCACTTGAGCAAAGAACCCTAAATACAGGTAACTAGCAAATGCTCCCCAAGGGACCACAGAATACTGAACTACTAGAAATAGCAGAGAACTGGGCTGACAAGGGATCACTAATGCTGCTGGATCCACCTACTAGTAGGAAGCCTGAGCAGACACGCTTCCCAACAGCAAAAGTAGATCCCAACTTGCAGATTCCAACAAAGGTCACTGCACTGACACACAGTTACCTCCTGAGATGAGACGCTTCTCTGAAAACTTGTCTACAAGCAGATGATTAACAAAATATTTTCTTAAATCCAAGCCAATGCACATCATGCAGTCCCAGAGCAAACATTCTCTTAGTTGATGCTGTCCAGCAAAGAGTTATATTCTCCAGAATCAGAGATTTGCTCATTCAGAACTACAACAGTACCCTAAAAATCACTGCTAAGATCCAAAACAGCAAAAAATAATCAGTTGGGTTCTTCAGCTGTAACAAAGGCCCTGTATTTTGTTTCGGTTAATGGCAGCAATTGAGCTTTCACAATGAAATTTCACCAAGAAACCAAACCGAATTGCTGAGAAAACCCAGTAGGCTGCAACAAGCCATTGCTTGCTGAGTTCTCAGCTATTTACCAAAAGTCTCATGGAAATGCAAGACTTGGCCATTTGTTGTCTCAACAATGCGAGTGTAAAGAGGTGCTGAGTACTGTAAGTCTATCACAAACAGAAATGCAAATACCTTACAATATAAGCGAATTAATATTCTAATCTCACATCTTCCCCTTTACCAGACACGAGAAATCCATTGCATGACTGCAGTGTAATAGCAAAATTCTGCTTCCAGAAGAACCCTTGAAACACAAAGCCTCTCACACACATTTCTGGGGCGTTTGACAGTACCAAAACAAAGACAAAATTCCCGACGCTTGTATCCTAGCTACCTTCTTCATTTTTCATTCTGCAGCTATGAGGGATGTTCCGATGTTCCTTACACCCATTTTCCCATTTTCCCACCTTCTCCAAATACTTCAGGCACTGAAACAATAACATTTTCCACTTTGTTTTTTAGAAGTTGTTAACGCTCAAAAATTACATAAAGCACACCAAGTGCCAACAGCAACAGCAGTATTCTGCCACAGGAAGCATTCCAAACATTCTAAATATTTTGAAAAGGAAAACAAATCTTCAGTTATCTTTCACACAAACCTGTTTGTGCGCCCACACCACTGAACAGATCTCAGCTGATTATCCTGAAATTCTCTGAGTATCCCATTCTTTGAGAGTTTATGTTGTAGTAACAAAAGATTTTAAAGTTTTGAAAATTGAATCATAGAACGAGTAGGGGAAAAAAAGAAAACAGCAGAGCACCCCACCCCTCCTTGTCACACCGGCTGGAAACACTGCAGAAGGCAATGAGATGAACTGTTTGTGGAGTGAGCACGAACTGTCAAACCAGCCCCAAATTTTAGCTCTGCAAAGAGCACTAACTCCAGATAATGTTTGATGAGATAAGACAAAAATCGATCTCTTTATCTTCTTGGCTAGTTCCACTGCAAAATGCATAGAATACTGAGCAATTAATCAAAGCATTGCCAAAAAAAAAAAAAAAAAAAAAAGCAACAAAAAACATCTGCTTAGACTTCCAGTGAAGAAGGGGGAGAGAGAGAGCACATAAGTCACCCAACTTTTACTGACTTGAACTACAACCTGTCCTGTATCTCTCAGGCCCTTAGGCTGCTTCACCCTCCCTACCTCCCTGCAAGTCCTCCTGCAAGTTGTGGGCCACCACTGCTCAATGCAATCAGTGATTTCTGACCACACAGGCCTGTACCTACTGCACCCACCCAGAACAGGAAACCAATGATGTCTGAAGTACGAACTGCAGCCTCTGGCTGTCCTACTCAGGAGACTGGATGCTTCAGACCTCACATCCTCTTACGTGGCATAACAGATGACTGTCGAGCATGAAAATCATCATCTACAACTACCACCTGAATAACAGACTGGATACAAAACCTTCAGATATGTTACACTGCACATCCCTTGAGATGCTGGGCTTTTTCCCCTATACACTGTCTGCTGAGTCTTCTGGAACAGGTGGGGCCTTGCCTACAAAAACAGAGATCCCGCTGTCCCTTAAAAACAAACAAACAACAACAAAAAACACCAAAAAGAAGAAGAGAAGAGGTTGCGGGGCTGTGGGGACGGGGAAGATGATGTATTTATACAGAAGCTTTTTAGGTCACCTTTCAGCTGTCGCCATGGCACTGACTCCAGGCCCGTCACAGACACGGGCTGAGATCAAACTTGAAATTTACGCATTCACCTCAACCATAACGGTGCTTTCTGATAACCCCCAGCCCTGAGCGGCGGTGAGACGCCCATCTCAGAGCTTTGAGGCACACATCAGTGCACATCGCACCAACTGTTGGCCGTGACAGCACGAGAACGCTACCAAGGCTTGGCAGGTATTGCACACACGCAACGTTCACCGGAAGGTCTTTATACAGAACGTGTCGGGCTGTAACAGTTAAGGCCACTGAAAGCACTGCAGACAGCGACCGCTATCAGCTGTTCTCAGCTGCGGGCGTTGGATCTAACGCATCAGCAGAAGTTTCCCTCAGCATAAACCCGCAGAGCGGAACGAGACCGTTACTCCCAGTTCCACACCGGGGCCGGCACGCGGCGCCGGGCGGAGGAGAAAG
>JAOWBP010003503.1:12532148-12595155 GCA_028571105.1 Tragopan temminckii
GGGCCGGGCCGGGCTTAGGCTTTGCACCGGGCGGCGGCGGGCACGGCCCAGAGCCGCGCGAGAACGAGCGGCGTTTGAACGACGCTCTCGGGCGTAGGGTTTGGGTTTCGGGTGCGGAGCCGGGAGCTGGCTCGGTGCTCTGTGCGCGTGACCCAGGGACCGACGTGCCGTGACCCCGTGGCCGTGCGGCCCTGGCCGCGTGAAGCGGCGGAACGAGCCGCGTGCAGGCGCCCGCCGCCCGGCCCTCGCCCGCCGCGATCCATCCCGCGCGCTGTGGTGCGGAGCACGATGCGATGCCCGCTCTGCAGCAGCGCGCGGACACACAGCCCGTTGCAGCCGCAGCCCCGTTCCTTGCATACAGCAAAGCGACAGCACGGCTTGCCCTGCGTCCTGCCTGCCCTGCTCCATGTGGTGCTGGGCAGGGCCGCGTGCCCTGTGTGCTGCTGGATCTGCGTGCCCTCGCCCTGACACGGGCAGCCCGGCACTGCTGCGGTCACGGCAGATCGATCTGCCCGCAGAAATCCGTACAACTGAAAGTCACCACAAACCAACAAAAAAGCAGTATAAAAATACCTCAAAACCACAGCGTGACATCACACGGCACATGGGGACTGCTGCTGCAGTATGAATGAACGCCCCACCGGCTCGGACGTGCGTTCGGAAAGGCAGCTCGTGTTCTGTGCTGCATGACAACCACACACCAGTGCTAGAACCACAGAAACATTGGAGTTGGAATGAGCTCTTAAAGACCATCTGGTCTAACCCTGTGCAATGAACAGAGACACCTACAGCTCCATCAGGGGTTCAGAGCCCCATCCACCCTGACCTTGAGTGTCTCCGGGGACAGGGCATCCGCCACATCTCTGGGCAACCTGTGCCCTTATTGTAAAAAACTTTTTCCTTATAACTAATAATACCTAGAGAGAAGCTGTGGAGCAGGCAGGCTGGGCTAGCCACACTGCAGCCCGAGTGGGATGTGGTTGGACAGAGCCACACAAACCCCAGCAAGCAGAAGGTTTGCGCTGGTCCCGCAGGAGCAGCATGGGCTGAGTCTGGGGCTGCTGCAGTGGCCCCAGGAACAGTTCCTCTTCTGCTTATCAAATCCTGGCATGCCTCCATCAGCCTACAGGATTTCTGAGTAAGTCACAGGGAAATAGTCTATGAGACCATACAGAGGGCTGCCCAGAGTATGGATGTGGACTTGTGTGTGCAAGTGCACAAATGTGCATCCCATATGCTCTGAACAAGGAAAAAAAAAAAACAACACTTTTTTTTCTACAGAGCAAAGAAGCTCAGAGGAAGAAGAGCACTGCTTCTTCAGCAGTGCCCACACCATTACTCCTCCCAGCTGTTGCAGGCTGACCTGTGGTGGTCCTAGCGCAGGTACGGCCTCGGTTGCAGAGCACAGATTTTGGGTTAATGATTGACAATGAGAATAAAGGCTGCTCTCCCTCTGCCCCTCTCTGTTTATGAGCAAGGTGTGACACATGGAGATCTCCTCTAAACGTGCACTTCAACCTTACAGAAACTGAGACTGTATTTAATTATCACACACCAGCAAGGGGAGGGAAGTCTGCAGCAGAGCCTCCACTGCATTCACTGTCTGACACTGCTTGTCTGGGCTGTGCGGTATCGCAGATCAGACACTGCATGCTGTGGGTGCAGCACATGTTTGTTTACTCTGAAACAGCCCCAAAGTCTTTGAAGCCAGTGGGTAACAATTAACACCTACATGGTGAGGATTTGCCTGCAACATCTCTGGGCATTACCTCTGCACAGTGGCCTGAAAACAAGCCCTGGTTGATCAGAGAGCTGTTGGGAGGCATTCTTCTGGGGGTGGGTGAGGAGGGTGCTGCACTTTCTCCATTGGTGAGCCCCTCTGCAGCACAGAAAGCCAGCAGCACAGAAAGCCAGCACATACATCTAAGAACTGAGTCATCGCTGTCCTCCTTATTTTAAGGAAAATGCACCAACTTTTAAAACAGATTAATAATGGGCTCTTGTTCTCGCTGTGCTGTGGAGAAGGAGCCTCCTGCTCAGCTCTCTGGCTGACACCCAGGCCATGCTCTGTCCTGAGACTGTCACCCTGCACACGCCACACCCTGGCATTACCCCAGAAGGATTACTGCTCCCTGCTGCCCCAGCTGCTCCTTCCCATCCATTCCCTTTCATGTGCCAGCACACACAGTTGCAGCTCTGTGCAATGCTGTAGAAAACTGATTCCTGTGATTTTTTGATTTTTTTTTTTTTCTAGATTAGTTTTCATCCAAATTGGTTCTGCAGAAACCAGAAAATCAGCAACCATCAGAGTTTGGTGCCGTGGCAGGGCGTACCACGCGTGCCGGCCTGGGGGCACGGTGCATCAGGACGATGATGTCTCCCCAGGGCTCACGCTGGCTGACAGCGCTTCGCAGGCAGCCTGGCTGCGAGGGCTTCATGCATAAATACATGTACATGGCCATGAGATACGCTCCTGACATTCACATATCAGTTTCGCAAGAGGGGATGATCGGATTTAACAGTTCACTGTCACTGCTGTTGTTCTTCCTCTCCTCCCATTGCCCTTTCCCACCCACTGCTCCTTGGATATCTCCATGAGCCTCTTTGACATACCATGCTGTGCCAGCGCCATGGCCGGTGCACACCAATGCCATGCACAAATGTAAGGCTTCCCCACCATGCTGCCTGGTGCTGGGGCAGTGCCCTCGGGGCATCCCAGCCCAGCTGCTGCAGCTCCCATGTTAGCACGGGGCCAGCTGGCATGCTACATGTAAGGCTTTCCAATTCATAGTCGTCTAGGCTGAATGGCCCTTGCAGTTTCTCTGCAGTTTCCTACTGGAAATGGCAATAGGGTAACTGGTAGTTTGTTTTTATGTCTTTGAGACCTTATCTGAAGATTTCCAGTCTGCCAGTGCCAGCAAAGATTCTCAAGCATTGTGCCAGCAGACATGGGCTAGTTGAGCAACTTGCCTAAGAGCACAGAGGAGATGTTCCTCATTTTGCTGCTAACATGACAACGCAAGCTCTGACCTTTAATTTCTGGCTCTCAGTAGCGCCTCTCTCCCGTGCTGTCACCTACAGGCGTGTTGCTGATTGACGTCAGTGGCCATGGCTCCCAGAGGAGAAGCTCCTGCAGTGCTCCTGGTCGGTCTCTTTTCCATTGTTAATAAACCATGGAAGAGGGACAGAGCGACCCTTGAGTGCCATTACACTCAAACATGCCACAAACGTATTACTGCAGGCACCGCCTTTGTTCTTGGTCCCCAGCTAGTTTGGGCTTGGGGATTAAGTTGAACCAGACGAAAAGATAAAACACTATCATTGAAATCTGCCTCGTAACCTCTGGAGATCTGATTTGTGATTCTTCAAACTTTTCTTCTGTTAACACAGTTGAATACATTTGTTTGCTCCTTCCTGCATGTTGTTGCCAGCAAAACCTCCAATTACTAAAAGCAAAAAAGGTCATAATTCCTGCTGTTTGTATTTTGCATTTCTCCTAGCCTGGATAATGAAAATCAATAAAACCACTTTCCCTGCCAACTCTCAGTGGTACAATGTTGGTGAATAAAGGCAGAGCAAACTAACAGCATTCTTGAGAACTGTGATAGAATTTAAAAAAATACAATTAAAAAAACCTATCTGCAAGCTACTTAAAGTCACATTCTTCCAGAGTTTAATCTGAGCCTCATTTAAAGACGAAATAATAAATAAAGGAGTTGTGATATAGACTTGCAAAGTAAGATGATGCTCAGTTTCCATCTATGATGCCACCCTCAGTTTACTCTGAATCTTCTTTCTGGTCCTGTAATGATATTGATTGAGCTCAACAAAGAACTTTTTAACACCTGTGTTCTGCAAGGGCTGCACAGCCAGCCCTACATCTCCTGAGCCACAGAAATAACAGTGTGGAACCAGATGGGGGAAATACAGTGTCAGTTCACTGAGGTTGGGATCACATCTCCTCTGGCTGAGGAAGGGCACGTCCCACTGCCATGCTGGGGGTGCTCTGGCTGGCGGGCCTCCTGCCCAGCTGGGGTCACAGCCACGCTCCGCCTGTCCCCATCAGTGACATTATGTTAGCAACACATCAGTGCATCCTGCTGGGCTGCACCAGCACCCTGCTACCTGTCAGCATGTGTGTGCCCCCATAAGAAACAGCTGAGTACAGAGCTGAGTGCTGAGGGCTGAACCCACTCTGCAGTATGGAATGTTTTGCTACAGTGGATGATGGGTACACTTAATTAAGTGTAAGAGCTGTTGATAACAAACTGTTTATAGTATGGGCAGGGGATGGCTCCATCTAAATAGGTCTAAATGCTCATAAAAGTTAGACAGGTACAGAAATTAGTCCCTTGAAAAACACCAAAGGTATGTTCAGAGAAATCCAAAGGGGAGGGAATGTCTGAACAGAGCCCCAGAGGAGGCTTAAGTACATGAGTTACACGTTTGAGATGCCTCTGAAACGGTCCTCAGCCACAAAGCATGGTATGGACCTCAGTGATACGATCTCTGTCTCACAGAGAGAAAGAGAAGCTTTCTGAAGCTGCTTTCAAGCATAGGTTGATACAATCCCAGATTTATTTTTTACTTCTGTCCACGTATCTCAAAAATCTTCCATGCAATGTAACTTTGCCTTTGGCTGCTGATGTCATTCTCACTCCAATCTCAGCCCTGCTTTGAGAGAAGGGCAGTTTTGAGCTCCCTGCCCAGCAATAAGGCCATGCTCATCACTCCTCGGGGCCTCACCTGTGTTCCATCTATGTGCAGCATGGCTGGGGCAGCCTCCGTGCCAGAACATCTGGAGGGAGCAAGGTGCCTTCTCCTCCACAGCAGCATGGAAATCCACAGTGCTTTGCGAAGGAGACGCTTTGTGTCAGCAAATATCTGACAGTGAGCTGGGAGGAGGCCTGCCCAGCCCTGAGGTCTCTGATGCTCCAAAGTAGGGCTGAACTACAAGCTGGAGGTTTCTTCATTAGCTCTGTGATAATGTCAGCTCTGTTCCACCACTTGGGATGTGGTAGGAGCCGCTCCCCGCAGTGACCTTGCTCATTGCCGGGTAGCACAGTGCACATGTGGAGAGTGCAGCACATCGAGGTCGTGCAAAAGCTCACAGACTGCGCTGAAAATCAGTCAAGCTTACTTTTTTCTCACTGGGATTTTGGACAAAAAACTTCAGCAGTTGTACTGGAGGAATACAACTCTTGAACTAGAGAGGAAAATGAAGGTTACCACCCTTTCATTACACCACGGACTGAGCAGATTCAAGTTAAGATCCTAGGGCCTGTGAAATTAGTTCTGATACAGAGCAGAATGTGTTAAATATGCAGTTTAGAGCCTTCTTGACCATGGGGCCAGAGACTCCTGTTCCTCCCAGAGGACAGCTGCTGGTTCCAGCACACCGGCACTGCTGCAGAGATGGCACACAGTCACCCACTCCGCTCTCCCCACCCTGAGGCTGCTCCTGTGGCAATGCAGAGTGTTCGTCTCTCCTTGCTCAGAGCTGTGCCTAAAGGCACAGTAAAGCCTTTGATTATCTGAGAGAGAAAAAATCAAGTTTTCAAGGGCCGCCACTGGTTTCTATTTAATAGTATGTCGTTTCCAGACTTTGCATACTTCCAGCTTCTAGCACTGACTTTTTTCATTTTGTTTTATTAGTATGTGGGTTTCATTCATCGTTCTGTTTGCAGCCATTATTTGGGCTTGCTAGCAGCAAATCTATATTTGCTGTGACCTGACAAGCATATATAATTTTAATGAATATACGCAATTTTGAAATGCCTATTTTAACACAGAAGTTAGGAAAGGACCATTTACATCACAAATCTTCATCTGCACGGTCTTTGAAACAGATTTTCACCAATCCTCAGTTTTCTGCTTATACTTTCTTTCTCCTCCTCCCTTTCTTCCTTACAGACTATTTCATACTGTCCAGTAATATGAGCTACAGATACTGAAAGTTTTTATCCATTTGGTCCCTGGAGCTGAAGGATTTGCTCTAAGCATGGAGAGATGAGGGCTGCCAGGCCAGAGCAGCCAGGGTGACCTCAAGGATGGGAAGTTTCAGTCCCTCAGACCACAAATCACCCTCCAGCAGTGCAGCCGGGAGGGACAGGTCTCAGTGCAGAGGTGCCGCCAGCAATTCTCCCGGCGGCTGGAGGAGTGTGAGCGGCCCTTCCCTCCCTTACCACAGAGGGTTTGCTGAAATGTGGTGCCAGTGAGAGGATGAAGCAGAGCCCTTCCTCTCCCGCCCTCCATTGTTCTGGGAGGCAGGGAGCACAAACCTTCCGTTCCTGGAGCCTGGCCTCACCCAGCAGTGCCGCTCTCCTCCTGTTTGTCTTTCCCTCACTCTTTGCCATCACTAGCGAAAATGATTACTGAGCACTCCACTAATTGCACTGTGCTCTGCAGACGGTGCCTATGGAGCTATCTGGGTCAGGCATGCCAGGCACCCGCCTTCCCTTCAGTGCTTCACACGGATGCTCCCTCACATGATCCTTTTTCCAGATGGTCCCTAATCCCTGCACATATCCAAAATCCTCCAGCTATGATTTCTTGACCTCCTCAACAACAGAGATTCATCTCCTTTGTATCAGCACATAGTGTTCTTTCTGTTTCTATGACACTTGGCAATATTTCCCAGCAGTATTTCAAAATTTTCATTCCTTTTCACTCTCTTCCAACTTTCACACCTAAGGCTGCGGCCGAACGTGAGTGGAGCCAACAGTGTATCAGTCTGACTCCTAGAAACCAACACACACCTTTCCTTCCACGAGGCACTTCATTCACACAGATGTTTTCTCCAGATGCTTCTGGAACAATCCCAAATTCACTGAAGGTGAAATCTAAACAACAGCAGTGTCTGTACTCTCTGACATTGCCACCAGATTCTTCCAGTGAAACCTCAGGTTCCCATCCACTCTTTTCCTTCCACCTGCTCCTTTCTGCCCCAGAGCCTGAGCACTCTGATCCTTTCCCTTCCTGTGGCTGCACAGCGCAAGCACACCTTGCTGGCACAGTGCTGAACTCCAGCCCCCAATTGGGTCCACTTAGGGTGGCAGCTGCTGCTATTGGCCTTTTCCAGCCATCATATCCAGTGTTTTCGATGACAGATTAACTTTCCTAAGAAGAATTTTCCTGCGAATAGTTAAAACTTTCCCTGATTTTCTCAAGGGCTGAGATTTGGCCCTAAGCATGTGCAGCTACTCAGCATTCTGGCAGCGAAGTGCATTTTGTTGCTATTTGTGTGCTATCCAATATCCTGTCTTTTGTATTCTCACCTCCTTCCCCTTTCTTTCCAAGGTGCCCAATAATGTATTCTCCTAACAAGTGTATAATTATTTAGTTATTGCACTGTTTTATGATTGCATTGTTGGTAATTGCTCAATATTGCAAGCGATTTATTAGTAATTGCAGGGTCTTTCAGATCTGTCTTCAGTAGGAGAACAAATAGCATCTTGCATCAATAGACATCAAAGTCTTCAAGAGGGATTTTGCTTTAATGATCTTTTTTTAACTATCTTTCCTACCACAGTCCAGAGGGCTGGAGTTTCTCTCTTTAAACAATAGCTCAAAGTTTCACTCCCACCCTGCAGTGGAAAAATACATTACATCAGTCTTTGAATAGTTTTTTTTGCTGTAGTGCAGCTACCACCGTCCTGTAGCTTCATGTGCTTCTCATAGGATTTGCTCTGTGTACATGCTGGCTGCGTAACTCCTCAGCCACCCAAAATCTTCATGCAGCTTTTTGACAAGAATTAATCTGTGAGCAGCTTTCAGCTATTCCTGTCCTTCAGGCCATCTCAGGCTGACTTCAGAGGGAATTCACAGGTGGGGCAGATGGGAACTCGCCTCCCCTCTCATTAATACTCGCACGTACCTTCTGGTCACATCTTACCGCCTGTGTGCTGAACCCACAGCCACTTTCTCACACTCTTCCTCCTGAGGGATTTCTCAGCTTCCCACCAGTTACATGACAAACTCGGCCCGCCCCAGCCTGGCTGTGTGGCAAACAGGAAAGGAATTTCCAGCTCTTGGAGTGCCTGGCACTGTGCCCTGAGCTCCACCGCCCTCCCTGTGTGGGCACAGGGCTAACAGGCAGCACCACCCCCTCCGCTCTGCTCACCCTCTCTGCAGGGAGAATACTGTTTTGACAGCTCTGAGCTGGACAGAAATGAGTAACCCCTCACTAATTGGGTGGCTGTGTGGCAGTACTGTGTTTTTCCCAATTAGTGTGTCAGCAAAGCATATAAGCACATGGATGGACAAAAGGGAGAAACCTCAGGTGGGTGCCCAGTGTCTTATTGGGACCTAAAATACAGTTCAGCTTTCTGCCCTGCCAAGCGCTGCTCTGCCAGATGCCTGCACACCCAGGGCTATGGAGCTGTGGCACCCAGAGGCCTCATGTGCATAATCCACCAGCTATAGGATCCCACAGCTGTAAATAAACAGATCTAGGACAGAAATACTTCTAGCTCTGGCTTTCCCCATTGTTACAGGAACAAACTGATCTTTCCTTCATTCAAGAAGAAAATCGTTTCCTACTGAAGTCACTGCTTTGAGTGGGATCCGCCTCTGTTGTGGGCTCTTCCAGCACCTCCTTTGAAGAGGTTCCCAGCAGCTGACTGACGTGTGTCCCTGAGGACAGAGCTGCTGCCAGGCATTGCCGTGGGGCTGCAAGCACTGCCCCACTGCTGAGGCGCAGTGCGGCCGGGGGGTGAAACCGACAGCTGAGAGCAGAAAAACAAAGGGGAACAGAACAGCAAGCCACACAAACCAAATCTACCATCCATTTCATTAGATCTTATGTCTGAGACTAACAGCATTTTCCCTTTGCTATCATTTAGTTGGGATGATGAAGGGAGAAGCTGAAATTCGGGGGTGAAGTGCAAATAAAGTTCTTGTTAGCCAAAAGCGCAGCTGAAGGGATTTCAGAAAGTAAACCTAGATTGTGTTTGTTTGGTGAAAGCTAAGTGCTTAGCAGAAGCTGGAGCTGCTTAAAGGGAAACAGGAAAAAAAGGACTTAGGGTTCCAGTCACAGTAAAGCTAATGCTGGAGGCCATTATATTGATATTTAAAATAAGATGCGCTGTTTAATAATAAATAGTATTTTCCAGCTGTAATTATTTTGCCCCAACATGTTTACACAATTTGCAGAGATCAATAGGGATCGAAAATAAAATCTTACATGCAATTGAGTTTCACTATGCTTACAAAATAATTAAGAAACACGGCAACTTAAGCAAATATCCTTTGGTGCTACTCAGTCCCACCATGCTCCCTCATTTCTTCTCTTTCATCTCCCGCAGATGAAGAGCTCAGTGTGTAGAAGCCTCAGCCCAGCCATGCTGGCTGAAGTTTGGGAAGCTGCAGAGCGTATCTGCTGGTTTCCCAAAGCAGCTAAATTTGGTTTTCCTCGAGGTTTGAAAACCTCAGTGATTTCTCCCTGTGCTGAGGACATCAACCCAAGAAGCTCAGCAGCTAAACTACGCACAGCATTCTTTGCTGCTATCTGTGCTCGTGTTTGTAAGCATGGAAGGGAAGCCTTCCTGCTGGCACCAAGAGCAGCTTCTCACCCCTCCAGAACTTGTATTAAATGGATGGCAAAATGCTCTTTTTGTCCTCTGTGAGGCTTTGGGAATAAAATACACCCACTAATTCCATAAGGAAAAAGGCAAACAAACAAACAAACACATGCTGATTTCTTTTGCTTGCTGTTTCAACAGCTCATTTGAATTTTTAAAAATAGACTATGATTCACTCGTACCGATTTGGTTTGTCCTTAGATTCATCATTAAATAACTTTGAACACTGAATAATCATTATTAATATGATGAAATAACATTATTGGTGTTTTTAGATGCTTTTCAGTTAGCGCAATAAAGTGTGAAATTTGTTATTGGTACTGCAGCCATCCCTTGACATCTCTCTCCCTTTCACCATGATTTCTGTTATAGATTCTTCATCATAACGTTAACAATTTGGTTTTCATCTGTTTCCACACGACTTCCTGCAGCAGCTATCAATTTGGCCGTGAAGTGCATTTGACAGACATGTGAATGCCCATTCCTGAAGGGTTCTAGATGCCTTTGGCAAGGGGCTGAACATCACAGTACGGCACTGCAGAACCTGGGAGCAACGTAGGAGCAGAGTGAATGGGCTTTTCTGTAGAGCTGAGGGAGCTGAAGTACAGAGCTGTGCCCAGGAGCTGCCGCCTCACTGCCACCCAGAGCCCTGAACTTGGCATTTTGAACCAAAACTGCCTCTTTTGACTGCCAAATTTTGTTGATTTCCTAGTGCCTGCAGGCAGAGGGTGAGGGGGCAGCTTCTGGGCTACACCATACCATGCACACAGATGACGGTGAGTGTGATGTGCCCATCCCATGCACCCTTTGCCTCCTTTGCTCAGTGTAGCTTAAATCACAGAGTCCCTTGGCTCCCAGCTTTTACCTGGAAACACCTTTTAGTTTCAAAACAGGACCCTGTAGGGTGGGAAGAACTGGCAGAGGCAGAGGAACCTCTCTGTGGCCCAGTGAGTGCCAGGTGGCTGTGGTGAGCTCCTCCAGGCCTGCAGCCAGCCATGGGCCCAGATAACGACACGCACGGGTGGGAGCACAGGGAGCAGCACCGAGGTGTGCAGGCACTGTATGGTTTCAGCAGCCCCATCGGACCTCGGGGAGGCCGGCTGGCTTTGTTGGAGCTTTCCAACCTGACAGCGGGAGATGGAGCTGGCACAGCCTCAGCGCATGGAAAATTCCAGCCGTGTGTGGCTCTGCTCAAGTCGAGGCTGCTGTGAGCACGGGGATCTTTCCTCTCCGAAAATTTTGCAGCTTCAGTTGTAACAGCTGTTACCAGGCAACCGGCACAAACGGGAGCAGCGGAGCCAATAGGGTCCGACTTGTTTGGGTTGCTTGGTGTCTGAATACCACAGCCATGAGAGCAGCGCTCGGTGGCAAACACGCAGTAATGGAGAGGCAAGGAGCTGGTGTGAGGAACAGCAAAACACAGCATGGCTGACTGCAAGCAGTAGATGGGGACTTTGTGGTGCCACTGGCTGCTGGCAGCGGTGTGACAGGAGATGTGCTCAGGGCTATGGACGTGCCAGAGACTGGGCCAGTTAAATTGCCGTGTCCTGCTCTGAGTGCCTGCACTCCAAACAGCTCCTAACAGCTGAGGAGAGTTGGGAGGAACCTCTGAGCTACACAACCTGTGTCATATGCAGAGATCCATGAAGCTCTAATGACACTGGATCTGGGCACGGTGGGCTAGCACCTATGAGACACGGCCATCACTGGAGGAGACAGCTATTTAATTGAGTTGGAAAAGAGTGCAATGGGGTCCGGTGGGCAGAAGCTTCATACCACGTTATCCATGAAATACCAATATAATAAAATAATAATTTCCCCATTAAACTTCAGCTCTCCTAATGGAATACATTTCAGTAAAATCAGTTTTGTGGAAGAAACCTGTAGGTGTCGTATTAGGAGGTTTCTCATGCGGTGCATCACCGTAGGGAGTACACTTCAGAGACTGATGACATTATTTAATTATGCCAATGTGTCACTGTGCGCTCCATGTTACCTGAACAGGGTATTAATGCTCTGCCTTCCTGCGTAGGAAGCTAAGCGTGGCAATGGCACGGGCTGGAGCTCAAGGGCAACTGCAAACAAACATTTTTTAGCTTGGAAAAGGCTGCTGGTGAGCAGTGCTTAAGCACGCAAACAGAGCTTAATGATGAGTGATTTAGAAGTGGTACATGAAAAGAACTGCAAGAGGGTGTTGTATTTTGGGTGCTGCAAAACACTAAAGAACCTGTCTGAGAGATTTTTTCAGTTTTGAATGTCTGCTGCAACAATTGAAACATGCTATGGAAATCATTTAGGTTTTTCTAATTTATCTGACAATTTTACAGGGAAACATGTTTTTTAATCATTAAGATTTTTGAGGTAATCACATAATGCCAGGCAGATAATTTATGGTCCTTTGAATTTTTTGTTGAAATTAGAATTGACTCAGCTGGATTTGTAATACAACATTTTGAATAATTTAAAGCCACCCACTTGAAGATTTCAAATCAGGCTGCTCTCATGTGATAAAGAATTTCCTTTTTGGTGGTTGAAACACTGTGAGGTTTTAACAGACTTCTTAACTCTTTTCCTCACAGGATGCTTTGCTCTCAAAAGGTCCTTGGGAAGAGGAGCTCAACCACTAAGCTGTCCTGACACACGGAGGTCACAAATAACTTGGGGTCTGATGCCCAGAGGGTCCCTGAAGGCAATGTACAGCTACCATTTTGATACTTTTATTGAAATTCCTCAAGAAAGCCATGACAGAAAAATCATATTGGTCAGCACTATGCAGTCTCAGGAGGTGTAACCTCATTGTTAAATTTTGAAGGGAAACTTCTATTCAGAGATGTCCATTACCATAGCAGGGAGTTCAGTGCTGTAATCATCTGCCCCGTCTGTGCTCCCTCCGGATCTATTATAGAGTTTAGAAGCATGTCTTCTTTTATTGCTTCTTGTATTTCTGGTGAAGGCAAAAGCTTATGAAACCATAGGGATAGCTTTGAAAATGAAGTATTCTTTTGCAATTGATGCTATATAGTACACCTGATCCAGTGGGTGTGTTTGAAATATTGCTGGGTAACTTTCCTTTCTTGAGTTAGTCAGTTTTATGGTCCTAACCTCACAGCTTGTGGAAATTCCTCCCTCGTTGGCTGGCAAGCTCAACTTCAGATAAAACTGTAAGTGGGCAAATCTGCGTATCATGGAACTTAATACCCTGTGTTCAGCCCAGCAGATGGAATAAACTTACATACAAACATTTCAGCTTTCTTTAAAGAGATGAGCAAGCAAGACCTGCAAGTAGTAAGGCCAAAAATGTATGAATTCACAAGTTTGTACTGTGTTATAAAGGCTTAGCATCTAAATAGCAGATTTTCTTTGTTTTTAATAGGAATTTTAGGACATTTTCCATCTCCTGTGATCATCATGCCCAGTATAGAAGTTTTAGCAGTTTTTTGCTTGAGTGGGGTTTTTCTGGTTCACATTTTTCTTGCCTTTTTTTAATCCATGCATTTGTTTCAACACAGACACACTATATGCTAGATATACTATACTAGATTTGTGAATAACCTTCTCTATTTATGCATGCCTAGGTGGCAGCTAAAGGCTTTTTGCTGTGGAACAGCAGCACAGGACACCACCAGCAGCGGTGGCAATTTACATCCTTTCTGCCAGTACTTACACCAACCTGTGTCTCAACCCCGTGGCCCTTCTGGCCCTCCTCCAGCTTTGATCCTAGAGGAGAAATCAGTGAGAGTCATTTCTCACTCACAGTAATGTATTTATCTCTGCTAAGTCTGTCCCTTCAGAAGCCACCAACACTCAAGGCCTTCCTCCAAGCAGCCCTGTGCTGGGGCCAGCTGCTTCCAGGAGGGCTGCAAGTATGAAGGACAGGAGCGAGGGCCTTCCAGCTCAGCCCTGCTTCCTCTGCTCTGCAGGCCAATCTCTGACTGGCTTCAGCAGGATCAGAAACTGTTCGGCTGCTCTAGAAATCAGCAGCTTGGTCTTTTCAAGTCCTGGACTTTTAAGCTACTTGTCACAACTCTGTTCCCCCCCCATAGCACACAGCACTGTAAAAGTGCAATGGTGTGGTCGCCCTTCATGACCCTGCAGCTGTGTTGCAGCAGAACGGGCCCACATTCAGCTGCAGGAGGGCTACAGCTGGGCACTGCTGCATGATCCACGCGTGCACAGGTCATTTCTCTGGGTGCCTGCTTACAAAGAGAGCAGGGCACCTACGCATGAGCACAACTAGCACTTATGCAAATGCAGTGTCTCTCAGCTTCTTTCTGTGGGACATGCTCCCCAAACGCCTGCAAGCAAAGCAATCTCAGCCCTGGTTCTGTGCCCTCTGCACCGCAGCAACTTACACTGCTGAGTGGCTGCCACTGTTGGCCTGTGCTTCCCCAAAGATTAGGATGTCATCACTTGTGGTTAAGAGCTCCAGGGACATGCTGAATTACTCTTCTGATATTATCTTTACATTTTTTCAAGAGCTTAGCATATTCCAAGCATTAATCTTCTGTGCTGTCTTGAGGCAACGTGACCAGAAATTGCTTTGTCAGCTACAGTTGTGACAAAAATGCCAGGAAATCCTTGAAAAATAAATAAAACAGATCTCCCCCACTTCCATCTCCGAATAGTATTGTTTGCTTTAGATGAGCCTGTTAGTGCAGCCACAGCACTTAGCAGTCCTTCCAGCCACCCAGCAGAAGCCTGAGCACCAAAGTGTCAGAGAAATGACTCCTTCTCACCCTAGCAGAGCACCCATGGTACATGTACAAGGACCGATGTGGGTACAGTTCCCAACTCCCCCCCCCTTGCAGGTTGTCTTGTCTTCTGATGCACCAAAATTTACTTTCAGGATTGTCGATACGCTGCAAGGTCCCGTACCACTGTCCACCTGCAAGGTCTCAGACAGCCACCCGCAGTAGGGCTGTGGCCCAGCACATCCACACGGCAAAGGCTGAAGAAGGAATGGCAAGTGTGTGCTCACTGTGGGCACCCCACCTCTTAGCTGACAGAGTGCAGAGCTGCTGCATCAGTGGCAGTGTGGGTGCCCCAGAGCTTTGCAGCTTGTATTCCTAGGGCAATAGGCTCTAGCATGGTGTCAGAAGAAGACAGTGACTACTTACATTACCCCAGCATCAACACCATTACCCCAACATCAGCAGGAATTACTCGAATGTTCAGCTTTCCCCTCTGTGTTTAGTGCTACATACATCAGCTGAGATATTGACAGTTCCTAAATCCTTCACACACAGGACAGCAAACTTTAGGCATATGCTCAGCCAAGCAGAAAGAAGCAATCCTGAAGATTAACAGCCAAATCTGGCAGCTCTTCAGCACCCATAGTCTGTCAAAGTTCTCATCAAAATCAATAGGGTTTTTAAATGGGGACTCAATCGCGCCACTGCTCAGAGTAAGGGCACAGCTCATTACTGCAGTCCTGGGGCAGACTGCCGGGGCTGTCGCTGTACAGGCCATGATGCCATTACCTGTGAGCTGGAAGCCCAGGCATGTCAGACTTCTGTGCATGATCCTAGCTAGAGTATTTATCCAGATGTGCACACCTGTATCTCATATTCCCATGCCTCTAAAATTGCCTAGGTAAGAAACAGTTAATTTAATAATGAAAGCTTTGAGTTAGGATAATGCAGTTCAGTAGGGAGAAGCTGGATCATAATATAATTGCTGTGAGTGAAGCACAATTGCAGGGGGCAGTTTCCAATAAGAAAGTGACTTGTGCAATTTTGCTAGTATTGCACTCAGGCTTGAAGTAACCTAGCCAATGGCAGGTGTTAAAACAAACAGAGGTGTTTTTACTTAAAACTGGGTTGTAAACACCTCCTGGAAGGTGAAATTAGCCAGAAAGACAACCATCTGCTAATGGGTATAGGTAGCTTTGACAGTAAAATTGAAATTAAACTGTAGATGGTAAACAGAAAAAATGTCAGAGAAGTGAGCAGCACAGGCAAGAGTGACACCCACCTCTGGAGAACACGTCTGTTGCCTCTCAGGCATGGTGTGCATCCTTCCAGGGGCTCTGCAGTTCCCACACCCCCCCTGTTGTATGCATCAATGCTTGAGCAGCTGAGTGACCCCACAGGCATCTCTGCCAACAGTTACGAAGCAATACTGAGCACCTCCTCCTCCCCACTGCGAGGGACTCGGTGTGCCTAGGACACCTGCTGTTCCCAAGGATGAGCTGGAATAACTGGGCTAATACCAGCTGTGACATAACTTTGCTTTCATGTTTTCTTTAGTATCACTGCAACACACAATGCAGGCTTTGCCTCAACAGTGCAGTAAAAGCTCAGGTATTCAGCATATATAATTTAAAGGCTGTGGTTCTGGCCTCCGGGGCCTTGCTTAGCTGATGATAATCCACTTGACAGCATGATTTTTTCCCTAAATGATTCAGCATATCACATCCCTTTTGTCCTGCTTATTCAAGGAGAAAATACCTCACTGAAACGAATAGCTTGTGTGGAAAGAACAGAAATGCTGGCTCCAGCTCCCTTACTGGGTAAGCGGCCCTGCGTGGGGCACACAGCCCAGCAAGGCTGATTCCAGCCATACATATTTTACGCAACGTGGCAGTGCTCTGCCTTTCTTTCAGACTGGCGATGTGGATAGTACTTCAGTGGCAGTATTGCTGCCTTCTGTCCTGGTGAACAAAGGTTGGCAGTACCCTCACATCTGCTCTATGCCTACACGTGTCTCGGCGCACTCCATTTTTGCAAGCACTGGTTTGGACGATGCACTTAAGTAATTCCTGTTAGACATATCTCCGTAAATGACCCAGATTCAGAAAGCCTCTTTGTTTAAGATTGTTATGCACACAGTTAAGGATGGGCTTAATGGCTTTCTCAGATCAGGGCCACATCAAACAGTTGTGTTAGTGAACAAGGAATGACTGTCTGCATTTGAAATAGCTGCTCCTGCCACTAAAGGCTTGTCAACAAGGTGCAAATGCATCTAAGGATTTTTTTTGTTGCTGCTTAGTCTTTTAAATTTTACATCTGACATAGCCAGTGTTTTTTTTGTTTTGTTTTGTTTTGTTTTGTTTTTACTATTATTATTTCAAAAATAATTTCAAAATCCTTGGAATTGCTGCAAGCATACAGTATTGCAGGCTTTAATCTGGGTCTGGTGTGACTTCTCCCCCTTACAGTGGCAGGATGAAGGGACAGCTCAGCATCTTCTTTGCATGGCAGCAGCTCCTCACGGCCACAGAGCCCTCAGCTTTGCCACTTTTCCCACAGTTATACATGATGGTACCAGACTGAAGTGTCAACTACAAGAACTCGAGGAGGGTTAGCTTGGTGCTGCTGCCTTAATGTAATTGCGAAGCGGAATCTGGATACTTTGCATTCAGTTTATTCCATTCAGTTCTTCCTCTTGCCTCATACTCATTCTGACCATTTCCCACTGTTACGCATGGACTTGTTACACAGTGATGCTGCTGGGCTCCAGACTCTTTCTTACAATACTTCAATTAGAATTCTCACATGGCTTTGTGCCATTTCTTGACTATTTTGAGTTGCGGGTAGGAGCCTTTATGTGTTCCCTAGAACAGTACAAGTGAAAATCTAAGCAGCTAGTATTCATGCCAAAATATTGCTGTACCCACAGCTCATCTTTCCAAGGGCATACTGAGATCGTGAGTAGATATCTACTGGCATGACAAGTGGCTGCAGGGTGTGTTTTGGCAAAAGGGGTGGTCTGTTAGCCTAGTGGAGAAAGGAGCAGCAGAATATCAGAACAGCAGGTTTTAACAACTTTGTTAACAAACTGTAAAGTAGCTGAAAGTGTAATTTCACCTTCACAACATCCATTTATTTTTAGTTTTGCAAGTTAACATGAAGTGTGTCACAAATAATTCTTGATGAGAAAGGAGGAAGAGAAGGGCACATCAGGACAAGGAAAGGATGCAGTTTTGTTCCCTACAAATGCTGCAAATAATGCAGAATGTATTCCCTTCTTTACCAGCAATGCTCAAACACTGCAAGTCCCACATCCCAAGGAAGTATCTGCCACCAGCAGAGCTAACTTGTCTGAGCAGTCCTTTTCCTAGTGATAACTTCTATTATATTCATTAGAACAAAAGCTCTCTGGTGCAAGAGCTAAAGCCCAGGCGGCTCAAGCTGTGTGCATGCGGTCTAACCTGGAGCCTCTGTGCCTCTGCATGAAGTGCTGCAGCAGCCCCAGGTACAGTGAAGAGCTGCAATCTCCCTCAGAAGGACTGAACTCATGCTGCTTAGTGCTTCGCTGGCGGTTCAAAGAGGTCCCTGCTTTGGCTTTGCCAGTTCCCAACAAGGATATGAACTCACCTCTTGACATTCAGGTAAGTGTTCTTAGACACAGAGCTACCGAGTAAGGGAATAACAACACCACTGCATCCTCACTCTTCTGAAAATCAGTTTTTGTTTCCTCTTTTTACAGACTTTTTTTTTTTTAATTGAACTAAGAAAAATTTTGGGGAAGGGAAAGTAATTTTGTTCAGCAATAAGTCTCATCTAAACCAGTTTTAGAAATGAAAAAAAATCCGTTATCCCTGTGACACTAATCAGAAGACATTTTTTGAACTCATCATTTTCTACAGTCGCAGAGTTCCGATAAATGTACAGGTGCAAATTTAACTGTCGAAATTGGCATCCTGATTCTTTGTCATGGCTACAGAGTTGCTGAGAATGCTGTATCTTCTTTGGAAAATTGGATTAGATTCAGAGACTAAAATATGTGAATGAGAGTATGTAACTAAGTCTGAAAATATTCACATAGAGGAACAAGTCCTGCGTTCGTGTGCCTCTTTGCACATTTATTCCAAACAAAGCCACTGTTCCACTTGAATCTTTTGGCTAACTCAGACTACTCCACACGCAAACCCGGGGGGATGTGTGGAGAGGGAGGCATGATGTGTTATGGCTGTCCTTATGAGTCTTGGGTTCAAAAACACAATTGCTTATGCTTATTGGTGCCAAGAAGCTTGCAAAATCCATCTCAGATTGAAACTATTCATTCCAAAATTGAAAACATATTCTTCTGACTGCACCCCAGAACAAGATAATCAAATAAAAACTAAAAATGTAAAAGCACTAGAAAATGTGATACTCACCCTTTAACTGCAATGAGTGAAATAAAGCTGTCCCCTCCTTCTCTAACCCCAGATATTTAGCTCAGGCAAAGCTGTGAAGAATTGGTACATTTGATATATCTGCGGTCAGGTCTTAGACTTAGAACTGCAAAGTTAGTCTGTAAATCTGTTCCTAAACGATGGCATTTTCTTGAATCGAGCTGCTTGACCATGAAGCTAGATGAACTCAGTGCAGAGTAAACACAACCTCTTATTTAATAATTCTCTCCAAAATGGTGCAGTCAGAGAACAGTTTATATTAACCTATAGGCTTGTGATAATTTAATAATGTTACTGCTATTTTTGCATCGAAGAAAATGTAGATGAAACAAACTAGTATTATTTTGTTAAAGCACAGTTATTTTTCCTTAATATACATGCACATCCTCATTCTGCTGTGGAAATTTGAGTTAATATCATTCCTAAAAATTTAACACATGAATCAGGATCTATTCCTGAGAACAAGACCCAACATGGTAATAAGTCTCTTTTCACCTAGAGGCACTCCTTCTCAGTTTTAATAATACAGAAGGGAACGACTGCACATCTACAGAGGAAGGAATGAAACCTGACTGTACATATGAGAAACAGGCAAAATACACTTTATGGAAAAAATAGTTAAAAATCTCATACTGTTTTCTGCAGTCTCAAAGAACGTGCCCTTAGCTGGACTATGGAATAAAATAAACATGAATATCATTTCATATTTTTATACGGGAAGTTTTCATCACAGCAACCCATAAATAGTTGATCAGGAACACATTGTCTTAGTGACCCTGGTAAGCAGTGCTGTCCCTGAGAGGCAGAGGCTCACTTTGGGAACCATCCCCAGGTGCAAACATCTCCCCTGCACCGAAATGGCCCTGCACAGAGCTTTGGCTGCAGAAGTGCTTCCATTTGTCCAGCCATTTTTATCTCATTTATGACAAAGTGAGAGTCCTCCATCAGCCATGCAAAGTAACAACAACAACAATATTAATAACAATAATTCCACCCTAATTCATGGAACTGTTTCATTTCCAGCACCTTGAAAAGAATCTGTAGAGATTCAGTGAGTATAAGGCCAAGGAGGCTTCAACAAATACCTAATCTGACCTCCCACACAATCAAACAACTCCTGCTGTGGTTACCTTCCCCCAGAAATACACAAAATGTGCAACTTTCATTACAAGAGCTTTGTAGTGTTCCCTTTCTTTCAAGAGAACCTTGAACAAACAGATTATGGACATAAGCGCCAGCAGTCTCTATGAGGTAGTTCTGACTTCAAAAAAAGGTAAAGTAAAAATGTCACAGGGCAGATCTGCACATTGTCACTGTTCTCTACTAAATAAGGATGGAGCAGGAAAGACCGAAATTGTCAAATGAGGCCCCTTCTAGTCCTATGTAGATTCCTTATATCTTCATTGCACTTTGGCAACCCTGGTATGGTTGTTATGCTAATAGCTTTTAATTGAATTCTATTGCTGGCAATGTAAGTGAAGTGCTTATTACATACAATTGAGTTACCATGCTCTGCAGGTCTTTCAGATGTGACCAGATACTGTATCTTTTCCTGTTGTTCCCAGCTGTAAACTTCAGCTTATCCATCACTGCCAGAGCAGATAGGTCCTTAATGCAGTCTGTGTGGAATCAGATATTCCAACTTCCTACTAGCCCCAGAATGACCCTAAGGCCAATGGCAGGCAGGCTGCAGCTCACTCCTTAAGTCTAATAAAACATAATGCCCAAAATACCAAATTAGCATGCTGCTGATGTTCAGCCAACTGCTTTCCCACATCAGTGCAGAAGCAGGTCAAGCAGCACCTCCCCGGGTGTGCAAGGTCAGTGCCTTCCTGCTCCCTCTGCCTGCACTGTGTGGCACACCATGGCTGCTGCAGAAAGCCTTTTCCTGTTGTTTGAATGGCAGAGCCACAAGAAGGGCTGGGCACGCTGCAGGCTCATCCACGCATGAGCTTGTTTCCCTGTAGGTACTGGTGGCAAAGTACATCTGAGCTACCAACAGCAGAGTAGGTAGAGAGCCTCTGGAGTGCAACGCTCAGGGTGCTGGTGCTACTTCCAAACCCATTTTTCAGCATGAGGGCAGAGATAAGAGCCAAACAATGAACAAAAGAATTGAAGATCTGAATTATTCTGGGTTCATTACCACAGAACATCATCTAGCATCCATCCAGGACATCTTGAATTCATGCTGCAAATGTTGCCAGCTACGTGTAATAAACTAGCAGTTAAAACACTGGAGTAGCAGGAGGTCAGTGGGCTATTTTCTTAAAACAAGTTTCCAGATTTCAGCTTCAGGCCTGCTTTCAGAAAGCTAGCCTTTCATTTCCTCAAAACCTTAGAATGTTGCAGGGCAGAAACAAAATGAAAAGCTATAAAAATAATGAAACTGAACATCGGGGCATATTTTAAAGCGCATTGAACCATGAACAAAAAGTGTAAATTGGGGGAAAATAAGAGACTGGAGTGCTTATACAGTCAAACGAATGTTTTCTTGGGCTCTGAAAAAAAAACAGTCTAATAATAAATGAAAACTCCCTTCTCAGAGCAAAGCAATAATTTAAGCCTAAATTTACATTGTAATTACCCTTTCAAAAATGCAAAGAACTTCAATATAGATGTCCATTAATAATCTCACTGCAGTTGGGTAGCCTGTTCCACCCACACACGCAACTTAATTAAACTCAGAGTTCCTCATTCATTCAAACAGACGGTTATGAAGAACAGGTGGCTCCTAATTTAAAGATAATGGATAAGCAGATCTCAGTATATCTTCAGAGCCTCAGATTATCTCATTTAATGTTTTTCTTGTATCTGAGGATTTTATTTCAAGCTTAATTTTCTTTTTCACTTACAGTCATGACGCAGCCTATCTATAACAGAACACAGCGTGTTTGTCTTTTAATAAAATGGCATAGATCACTGTCCACAAAGAGCCTTGAAAGCTGCTTTACACGTGCTCACCAGTTAACCTGTAACATGCTGTGTTTTTGAGGTGACTACAGGGCTAATGTTCTCACACACAGACATACATCGGGTAAGAGCTTGGGCATTCAGAAAGTGTTAAACCTTTCCTCTCCCTCTCTGGGATTGAGAAACTCGAATTTCCAAAGATAGCATTGTAAAATTGCCTTCTCACACAGCAATGAGTCTAAGCAACGTCTTTGAGGTAGATCTAAAGGAAAGATGAGAAGCTGGAGGATGGTTTCCTACTCTTTTGTGGCCTGAATAACCTCTTACCCCGCAGACCGGCCATTTGCAAGACAAGCTGCAGCAATGTCAATAGCCTCTTTGCTGCAGATGAGAAGTATATCAATGGGAAAGCTGGTGTACAGCGAGGTCTCCGAGGCTTCCAGTAGCTGGAAAGTCTCCTGCTGGTCTGCAGGATATTGAGCTCATCCTCAAAAGACTCAGTGAAACTTCAGCCAGCTGCTGGGAGAGCTTTGTACTGTCAGAGCAGCAGAAGAGGGAAATAGAGACAGGTCATGGAAAAATCAGAAGTAGCCACCGAACACAGAAATCTTCAGGCTTTGTGCCAGGCATGCTGCCCTGCATGGAGACCCAAGAGGTGAAAAAAAAGTCCATGTAACACTCTCAGGATCACTCGTGGTAAGTACTTCGGTGGCTCTTTGCCTGCTGTCAGTGCAGGCTGCAGGCTCAGGCCTTGGGCTGCAGCAGCATTGCTGTACCAGGCTCCATCTGAGCAGGCTCTGGATAGAATCACTGAGGATGCCCCTTAATTAATTGGGATTCACCCTAATTAATTAACCACATGCTGGGCTGTCTGTGCGTTGATAAAGCACATGGGCTGCAGAACGTTTATAGACAGATCTTTGCCTAGTAGTTTACATCTAGAGCTAATGCCAGGACTGGAACAGTTAGGGGAAGGAGGGTTTTACTCCAACATCCACATTTTAAAGCACCCTGTGTGGGGTTTCACCACCCTTAGCTGACAGCTTGTGAAATGCAGGAAGACAGGAAAGAGCCTTGCATGGGACTCAGGTCTCCCAACACCTTATTTGCTTGACAAAAATTGTTTCCCTAGAACTGAAGACTTTTTCTTGTGGAGAGTTATTTCAGAAGTCCTGGTGCCCTAGAAATTCAAATTGCAGCTCTGTACAAGGGATGGCAGTAGTACCTTTCAAGCTCTTTGTAAAGCCATCTGAATGTTCTCCGGGGTGCCCAAGAGTGAAGGCTGAGGCACCGCTCCCAGGCTTCACCCAGAAATGCACCACACTTGGCATTTCAGCTGTGCAAACTGCAGTGACTAATTCAAAACAATGAAGCATTTAAAGACAGAGACTATCTGTAGTAGAAACAAATGGGTCTTTTATGCCCAATTCTAACAGCCATTTAAAGAGAAAATATAATCACAGTATAATCAATGGAGTGAGTAATATTTACTGGTTTAGTGATGAATGGCTCTCTCTGGAAGAAAAGATATTTTTATGTATGAATTCTGACAGCCAAGGTAGCTGTAAGATACAGTCTGAAATAAATAGCTGTTTTATTTTAAGCAAGCTGGATGATTCAAACAACGCAGGCAAAGATGCAGTAACTCACACCTCCACTAATAGTTTATTCACAATCCTACAGTTACTTTTGTTTAACTCTGTTCTACCTCCCACTGTTATTGAGGCAACTTCTATTTTTCAGAAAAAGTTTATTTCAAGATCATTCTTAAGTAGAAAGGACAAAGAAATTAAACAAACGTGTTACAGGTTGCCTCCTACCAGGTCTCTGTATACAAGTTGGTAGATTGGAACTGAAACAGATGTACATTGGGTTGCAGGGCTTTGCACCATAAGGCAAGTTTATGCTCCTTCGGTATGGGCAGGGTTAGGAGTGCACAGCCAACAATTCCTGCAGTGCAGCAACAGGAGAAGATGCCACTTCCCAGCTGTGAGCCAAAACCAACTTTACTGATTTTTATGTGACGAGACTATCCCCTAATTACATATATTCAGTAGTATATTCAGATGAAATAATCTGCCATACTGAATATTCAACCATGTAGCTATACCTTGAGAAAGTGGAGAACAGATACGCCATAGGAACCACGTACATACATGTGGGCAATATATTTTGAATGGGCCAGAAACTGGGAGAAAGATGTTTTCTCTCACTGTGCTCTAACTCAGTCAAATGAAAGGCTGATAGAAGTTCAAATGCTAGGGGTTTTTTGTTTGTTTGTTTGTTTGTTTGTTTGTTTTTAGTTTAGTTTTGGTTTTGTTTTTCTGGAGAGTAAAGGCTGTACTCAGAGGTATTTTTCCTGCATGTTTATGCTACAACGCCCTTGAAGCATGTATGATCTTTAATGTGTCAAGAATACTGAGGCCTTTACTGAGAGTCCTGTGGCTAGTCCACACCCTACACTCTACTTCTAGATCATCCATCTATCTAAAAATCAAATAAATCTTACATTACACAGCAGTCACAAGACAGGCAAAAACATAGCAGCTAATGCTAGTAAGGCAGATGTGCATTCAAACTCCACTGTCAAACTATAAACGTATGGCAAAGGAGGAAAGCGCAGATTGTCTCTTTTATCTTAAATTACTGCATGTCCAATAGGCGATCTCTGTTCTCATCTCCTTCTTTCCCACCCCCGCTGCTGTCTTTCCCTAATATATTTCTCTAAGTTTTGTTCTTCCTGTTTGTGTATCCATACACTACAATAAAGCTGGCTGGAAAGCTCCAATTCATTTTAGCAGAAACATGCAAAACCAAATGCAATATTTTGGGTTTGCAAGATCTCTTAAAACAGTTGTATTCTTGTCTGTAGGTGAAGATATCTGCTGCTATCACCCTCCTTTTTTAAGCAGTGGTTAGGACAACCCTCTGGACTGCAAAAACTTCATGTTTAAGTCTGCTCTAAAACTTGGTGTAAGCAATAAGCTGTTCATGTAAGGAAGTAAGGAGTTCAAAATCAATAACAATGGAAAAGATATTTGTTAAATTCTTTTTCTTTCCTTTTTGGGCAGGTCTTCAAGAAGTGCCACTGAAGCCTTAGAGAAAAGAAATTCATTTGCCCCCTCCCCATCTGTATATATATTTTATACAGTAGAGTAGATCACCTCTCCCTGCATGTCCTCACTGAGATAGCTGTTTTTTTTCTCCATCTCTGGTCTGACAATCCCTAACCTCCCCTTTCTGCATTTCATTACTTGGCTGGCTTTGGCCCTGTTGAACACAAGCTGTGATGTCTCCTTTCTCTCCTCTACTTACAACCCTATTGATCCTTCTATCCCATCCCTTCATATAAACGTCTCCCTAAGGTCTATGTGCACAAATCCAGCAAATGTCTGGCTTCATGCTTACATACTACCCTGAACAGAATCTCTTTCTTGAACGGGGGCCTCATTTTGGAACAGCTTCAACTTCCAGTCCAACAGGCTCTTCTCTTTTTCTCCTTCAGAGCCCTCTTTCATATAAGTGCTCATTTCATAAAGCTTTCTGCAATCAATTTCCTCCTCAATGTCATCTCCACTTCCCCCTTTATTTAAACTATTGCCCTGTTCTTTGCTTCTGTCAAATTTAGAGCCTAAGCACTGTGACCAACTCTGCATGCCTTGATGGCACTAATAATGTATCATTATATATAATGATGTAATCAGAGAAAGTTCAAGAGGCAGTTCAAGCATGGGAGGCTGGAACCAGCCCATCTTCAGATGTGTAGAGCCTGTCATACAATTTGAGATAAAAGGGAAATATGTAAATAAACAGTTAAACTACGCTGGGAAAAGGCAAGGGGAAAGCCAGTCCTAGTGCTAACTTCATGTTAACATTATACATATATTGGGAATCGAGAAGAATAAGTAGATCTGAAGTTTCCAGTTTCTCCTAATAGCGTTATACCACTGAACATTCTGCATGGCACTATTGCATAATAGGAAAAGCTTGTGCTTGCAAGGCACATTCCAGCAGCAGCCAGCAAGAAAGGCACTTTGTGTAGCTTTCACTTTCCCTTGTCAGATTCTCTGTTATTATTTTAGGAAGGCACAATTACAGGCTCACAATTTTCATAGATTTTTGAAAAATGCCCCATTGATTAGATTTTACAAACTGCCCAGAAAAAGAGCTCCAGAATTAATGGCAGGCTGACACAGTCTATATTAGTTTGCTCACAATACCTCTTTGTAACTGTCAGCTTGCAGACCCCATGGCTGGAGGATACACTGTCAGTTTCTTAGAAAGATGGAAGACCATCACCAATTCATTCTTCTCTGTCAAACATTTCATTTATTATTGAGTCCTTATGCAGGTTAACATCTCTTTCCAGCGCCAGCACTACTACAACAATAACCATTTTTGTATTTCACCTGCTAGCTATGTTTCCACTACCCTCGCTCTTGCACAAAGGAGGCATTCCTGGAAGTATGTACTTAATGAATGAGCATAATTAGCTTCAAGATGTCTCAGAGGGCTGGGGAGATGGCAGCACTGTGAATTGCTACATAAAACATAAAGCTAAATGGCTCCCACACCTGGAGCTGGTGATAAATAAGACCACACAAGAGTTTTGCAGGTCTCTTATCCTTCCCATTGGAGCTCACTGTGCTATGGACTGAAATTTGGAGAAACCCTAAGGCAGCAAACATCCCGCATCTCTGGGGTTCAGTGCCTGGGGGCAGTGCTCTCTCAGCTTTGGCAGAAGCCTTCAAGAATGCCAGTGACCACCAAGTCTTAGATAATAATGTTATCCCTTTATCTGTAGCAGATTCAGGAGAGTGTAGAAGACACCAGGTCTCACCAGTTCCAGCTTACAGTCTGCTATCTGAGAATAAATCTTCTTTTGCAGCTGATTCTAGGCAGGGGATTGCATGGAAAAGTGTCAGCTCTGGGATCGCCTCACATTGTGAATGTGCCACACAGGCAGTGACCCCAGGCTGGGACAGGCAGCTGGAGAACAGCCGCCTTGTCCTCTGCAGCCAGGTGTACCAGAGTGAAACTGGAAGTGTAAAAAGAAAGAAAATAACTAGGAACAAGAAGAGTACATCTCTACTAGTGTAAATCATGCTAGTAAAGGGAAGGCAACATTTTCTGCACTTGGGCACAGTTCCAGGCTGCTGCGCTGTGCTGTGCTGCTGCCCGTGCCATGACTGTGCCTGCAGTACACAAGGCAGCTCTGTGTTGGTGGGTGAAACCAAGCAACGGGAGATTGCTCCGAGTGAACACAGTCCAAATGGAAAGCTGGGCAGGTATGTAGGAACACGAGAACTGGCAAAGCAGGCACAGGTATCACTTCATTCTGGTTAAAGACAAAGTGGAGCGGAGCTGAAACCAAGGCCTGGACACCCCTTTTTGCAAGCATTTTGATGAAGATATGTGTTTTGCAGGATAAGGTGCATTACCACCTGGCTTGTTCAGCAGATATTTGTGTGCCTTTGGTGCTGCCCAGCCCAGTTAGCTTATCCTGACTGCAAAGTCTCCGTGAGTGGTCACACCAGGATGCCTACAGAGGAACAGTGCAGGTGAGTGTGTGGGCACACGGCCATGTGTTGGTACACCCCCAGCTACTCTGCGGGGGAGAGAGCTGGATTATACTCTGAGTGTTGCATAGTCAATCACATCCATATTCTGGGCCTTTGTTACGGGTGATGTTGTAATAAGCATAAAGAATGCAGCTTGCAGTTTGAGATCCCAGGATGAATTTGCGGTGCCGACAGCCAGAGAAATCATCTCTTGATTTATAATCAGAGGAAATTTGCTACAGGAGTCTCTGCGAGAGGATAAATATGTCATTTTTAGAGTCACTTTGACTATAACCCCACTTTAATTGCAGAAAATACGAAATAAGTGCCAAATGGAAGTATGAGAAGCAATTCTTTCCTGACACAAAATAAGCCATGAGCTTATCCTTTCTGTCTGTAAATTCAAAACACCCTCTACATTCTAAGCCTGGTTTTCCTAGAGTAAGAAGTGAAACATATCTGCATATTGTTACAGTTATAAAGCTCCAGAAAATAAAATCTTTCTTTTCTCTAAGTAAGACTGATAGGCGTTTTCCACTAAAACTTAATTTCAAATGAGAATATAAATTATAATTTTATATGTCTGCCATGCAGTAGGAGCTTGAAAGTTCTTAATCACCACAGACATATTTAAGATTGTTCAGGAGACAAAAAGGAAGGCCACGGTATTTAACAATATTCTTGATAAATCGCAGTCCTTTCAACTGTGTTTTGGCAAGCAGCTGTACCTTGCAGAAATCAAGTAACCATGGTGTCTGGTCATCTTTACATCCTTTGGGATCAAATGCAGTTTAAATAACCAGAGTTAAAAACAGCCGCCTTTGGAAAAATAGCACAATTCAGCAAACATACCTTTCTGGTAAGTGTGGTGTTTTTCTTTTAAAAAACAAATAGCTGCTGCATCTTACCTCTGCAAGGGAATTTAGAACACGGAAACTGGATCTTCAGTAATAAAATGTGAGATACTATCTTGGCTACTCAAGTTTTAGACTTGTTTGGATTTAGAAAATTGGAAGCATATGGATCAGTTAAGAATGAATTAACGTGACATTCCTGCACGAAAAAAAGATGCTCAGAAACCAACTGCAAAATCATCAGTTAAAAATGTCACAGAAATTGAAAATGGCTCATAAAAGATCCAGAGGTGAAACCTGAAGTCAAATAAAGCTTAAAACTGGCTTCAGCTGGGGCCAGGTTTTCAACCTCAAATATTTTGACTTCATAGCACGCTTGCCCCAGCTTTAGCAGCAGACCTCCAGGGTAAGCAAAATCCTTGAGCTACCAGTGTTTCAGCATGGTGTTAGAGTGTATAACCTGTCTTTGAAGAGGAACATTTAAAGGAGATCAGAAACAAGTGGATATGGGACTGGAGATCTCTATTCATCTCCAGTTCACTGTGGCTGAGAAACCGGAGTCCTGCCTCCCACCCTCTGGCTTGTTTCTGTCCCTTTTCTTGAGGTAGGTTTTAGCAGTATTAGGACTGTTGCCTTCATGTGTTGTTTTCAGATGACTTCAACCTACATAATCACAGGAACCTACACTTTGTATATGCCTGTAGCAGGGGGTCTGGAACTAGATGATCTTAAAGGTCTCTTCCAATCCAAATCATTCTGTGATTCTATGGTAACATTCTATGGTAACATGTCCTGGCCATCCCTTTCCTCCCTGTTGTCCTTCACAAGCCCATTTCCGAGGAAGCTCTGTCCCTGCAAACATGTACACACCTTTGCACTTGAAGACAGCCTGTGTAAGGCCATGGCCATCAGTTAACCACATAGGCGCTTCTTTCCTCTCAGCCCACCTCTTCCCACTTGTCCCTACTCCAATTTCCTTCCTGACACCCTAATTGGGGGCTTGAAGACATTAACCCTTTAGGTTACAAATTATATCTCCTTGTGTGTTTGTGCATTGCCAAGCAGAAGAACAGCTTGCAATTGCTGGTGATCTCCTGACACCTTTTGTAAGAGAATGGAAGCTCCAGAGGTTTAATTTAATTTTAGTGTGATCACATTCTACTTTTCCAAATTCCTCCTGCTTATCTAAATTCTTTCCAGTGTTACAACCCGATGCCATATTTCTCTTCACTCCCCACTCCAGCGCTGTGCGGTGTGACTGCGTGCTTTTACACAGCTGCTGCTGTCCTTTCCCAGAGCTCCACTTCATTAGTGATAATGCATCTTCTGCCTATATTGTTTGTGATGTGAAACACGCATCTCTCTGGATTTGTATGGATGTATAGAAGAGAGACAGAGTAGTTTATTAGTATGGATTTCTTTAAAACATGGAATGAGACACTGATTCTTATACTACACTCCATGGAGCACTTGTGGATGGCCCATTAAGAGCTGGTATGTCACATGGTGCTGATTTGCTCCTTGTTTCCAGCTGCTAAATTGCACAGTGACATTGTTAAATATATGTTAAATACTTTCCTAATGTTACTTAAGCAAGTAAATTGTTTCCATTGCCTGAAGGAAGTTCTGCAATTGCAAGCATAGGGGGAAAGGAAGGGAGAAGGCGATCATCAAGAATCTCTTTAGTTAATATGATCCATGCTGTAGCAAATTCCTGCTCTCACTAACAAAACTGTCCTGTTTTAGCAACTGTTTAGGTGCTTTTGGCACTCTTTAGGGCCCTGTCCCTCACTCTTTAGGGCCCTGTGTTTTGGATGCTCATTCTTTGCTCTGCTTCTCATCAGATGCCCAAGTCTTGTTGAGGTGCATGGCACTCCACCATAATTGAGCCACTCTAGGGGAGGGGATGAAGGTAGTTAGCCACAGGCTGAGGTGTACAAAGTGACAGAAGGCAGAAAATAAGGAACTTGTTGCTAACATCTGGCTTATCTGTCTCTCAGTGTCTACAGGGAGTCTCTACCATTGTAGAAACAGCCTGTGCAAACAGCACGTTTGTTGTTCGACTGTATGAATACATACTCACATGTACAGCTCTGTATGGACATGCCATGGTAGCCAGACCAACTGTGTGCTTGTGTGCTGCATGTGCTTGGACAACACAGTAGGTTTGGTTGCCCAAACCATCTACATTTTCCTGCTTTTGGCAGGTTTGTGCCCCTCTGCTTGCACTAACATCAGAACACAAACTTGGGCTGTTCAGAGTAGCTGTAGAAGTTATTGTCTTTAGGTGCCTAAGTGAGCAGTTGGGGTTTGTGTCCCATTACAGAACAAGGACCACAGATCAGTAAAACGAATATTTGAAGCTTGTACACTTCCACTCTCATTATGGTGTTTGTCACAAAGATGAATTAATGTTGTGCCATTTTCAGTTCTCATTACAATCTTTGTCATGAGATGAAATATTAGACTCTTAAAGTCTCTATGAATCATAGCAGCATGCTCTACTATGTTGACCTTTTCAATATTCTGTGCTTGGACTGGCTGGCATTTCCTCTCCTCTTCCTCTGTAATAGCCATGCTAGGCTCATGGGCAGGCTGCACTGGGCTTACCAATGAAAATGCAGATTCTGATGAAGTCAGCATTGCACAGGAATGTCTATATTTGGGAAATTCATTGCACAATGTGAAATGCAGTCACAGTGCTAACAGAGGGACTGAAAAAGCGGGCCCATGGGAAGTCCTGCTTGCTGCATACGTGCATACACATGCTCAGTGAAAAGAAAGTAACTTCAGAATAGTTGTAATAAAAAAGAAAACAAGTCCCTGACTACTAGATCTTGTTTGAAAAAATAAAAAAAACCAGGTCACTAATCTGTTGTTAAATGTCCAGAAAATTGTCATCCAACTTCTTTATTTTCCAGTGCCAGATGTGGAATCTTCTGCTTTCCTTACACTAGCTAATGTAATGGTATCACACAAACAATGGCTCACCTGCAACTCTGCAGAGTGGTTCTCCAATGTTCTCTCAAAGCTCCTGGTTGAAATCCGTCTCATAAAAACACTTCCAGCAGCTTGCCACTGCTAAAAGAACTAAAAGAGGTTTTCTTTGAAGAAATGAAAACATTACAAGCAAGCCAAGAAAAAAATGCATTGCCTCTTCATGTTATGGTGAAAATACCTTCTGCAACAGTATCATCATCCTTTTCATGGATGCTTGTATAGAGGAAGGGAGGAGAACAAATATGTTGCGATGAGGTGAACCTAGGGCTCTGACTTTGAGGGAGCCTGTAGCTGCTCTACAAACAAACCTCTCACGGTCAATGGGGGGGGGGGGAGATGGGCAGCATGCAGGGTTTATCATTAGTGGTATCAGTGGCCTGGGAAATGAAAGGTACTTATAGCTCATGCAGATACTCCATAAAGGAGAAGGCCATCTCCCCTTAGGCAGGTCACTTCAAAGGTAGCCATCATCACAGTCTCTCCCCATCTGGGACTCCTCCCTGCTCTCAAGGCTCTAGATGCCCATTGCTCCAGGGGTCCTCAGACTCTGCGTGAAACATTTTGTTCTTGAGAGGACTCAACTGGAGATGCACAGCCACACTACTTGCTTGCCTTTGTGGACCAAGAGGACCATGCTGTCTGCCTTTGGCAGCCGTTATCTGTCCCGAGATTATGCTCTCACACACTACTCATGTGTAATGGCTTTCGCTGGGATGGAGTTAATTTTCTTCTCAGAAGCTTGTATGATGTCATATTTTGGATTTTTGATGAAAAAAGGTGTGATAGCACACTGAAGTTTTAGTTGTTGCTGAGCAGAGCTTACACAGCACCAAGGACTTCACTGCTTCTCATGCTGTCCTGACAGCAAGGAAATAGCAGTGCACAAAAAGCTGGGAGGGGACAGAACCAGAACAGCTGACCTACACTAGCCAAAGGGATATCCCATACCACTTGGCATTATGCTCAGCAATAAAAGCTGGGATAAAAGAGGAGGAGGAAGAGAGGGACATTTGAAGTGACAGCGTTTGCCTTCTCAAGAAATCACTACGCATGATGAGCTCCATGACTGAACATCTGCCAACCCACGGGAAGCAGCAAATGAATTTCTTCCTTTGCTTGTACACACAGCTTTGGCTTTTACCTAGCAAACTGTCTTTATCTCAACCCATGAGTTCTTAAACTTCTACATTTCTGATTGTGACCCCCATCCTAGCTGGGGAGAGTGAGAAAGAAGCTGTGTGGATATGAACTGCTTGCCAAGTTTAAAACATGTCAAATGAAGCCTATCTTTCTATAAGGATCTGCACACTCTGCTGGTATCACCACAACTGTTTGTGTGATACCCTGGACCTTTTAGGAAAACAATGGAAATTATTCTTTCCCTTAGTTGTCACAGAGGAGGGCAAAGGTTTCAGATGACATTCAACCATAATAGCTCAAGACACACAGCTAAAAAGTCCATTTGTACTCTCCTCTTCATTGTAAATTTATGTCTCATCCCTGCTGTCAAGCGAGGAGAAAAGTATGTGACTGAGGACTCTGGATAGTTCAACATCCCTCATAACTGTGCGTGTTAAAGGGTGTTTTAACCCATGTGCACTGCTGAGGCCTGTGGACCAGTGTAGTGTTAGAAGGAATCCAACCAGGGGTGCAGGAATGTGTCCTGGGACAGGTCACGCATACCCTGACACACAGGCAGAAGCCCTCCCAGAGAGGCTGAAGAGCTCTGGCCATGCAGAGGACTGGGGCTGCATTTCCTCTGGTGCAGGTCTCAACAGCGCCCTTGGGCCCAATCTCATGGGAGAGGCAGGGGAAAGCTGGTCCACGGGTGGGAGGGAAAGACAAGGCTTGGCTCAACATAACAAATTTTGAGATTTTAACTGTCTTAAAATATGCCTACATATGTAGAGTGCTACTCCTGTTGTTAAATATCATGTATGTCTGTGCTTTCTGGTCCATTTGTCATGTTTACAGATATCAAAAGCCTTTAAAAATAGGAAGATTTATTTATTGAACATAAAAACTGTAAGCTTGCCAAAACCCCACTATTTTAAAATGTTCTGTGAAGTACAAAGTTAAATGGGTTGGAAAATGTATCATTTTAGTCCTTGTGAAAAATCAGAACAGCAAGAGGGAAAGGTCCACCTTGCATCTGTGAGATAGCACAGAGGTGGCACAGGCTGTCAGAAGCTCAGCGCTGGCAGCCCATTGCTGGAGCACACCTCACACACACCTTTGCAAGAGGCCTTCTCCACTGTAGGGTCAGTCAGAACCTATTTTTTCTGGAGAGAAAATAAACTATGCACAACTTCCAGCAACAGGGGCTTCTCTTTCTGTGTGAGCGGCCTGAATCAAACCAAAAAGAACACACTCTTTTCAGATTAACTGAAGTCAAAGTTCAGTGTCTTCTCAGAATTACCACAGATCTAATACAGAGACTGAGACGTCACTGGGTAGCTAAGTTAATGGCCACATATATTTTCAAAACAAAAACTTCGGCTAAATATTTTGGTTCAATGCAACATCTTTCATATAAAATCTGAGACCATGGATTGCCAGTGAGATCACAGCTTAGGGCAGGTAAGCAGGTGATGCTCTGGATCACACTCTGCATCCTCAGACTGAAACTCCCTCCTTAACTTCTTCCTCTCCCAACTAGCACACAAGGTTCAGAAGAGTGTTTTTAGACTATGCAGCTTCAGTATGCAATAGCAGCTAGACTCTGCCCCACGCCTTGTCCTGCACTTGGAAGCATCTATTGGAAGACATGTATAAACCCACTCCTCACCTGAGAAGGGTCCATTCCTGTATGTTACAGATCCTTTCATGAGGATAACAAAAGATTATGTGAGAATGGCTGCTTGCAATAGCACCCATGATCCTACACATTTTCTGCCCTGGCTGGGAGCAGAAAGTGAGAGATTGCTCCTTCCTGAAGGCTCTCGCCCTCGTTCTGGGGTACAGCCAGCAAATACAACCTCACCTTTGGACTCAGTGCTTATGGTATTGTATGGAAATTTTAAACTTATTTTCCTAAGGTCAGCCCCTCCTCCAGAAGAGATGCAGGGATCTGACGAGAACCTCTGTAACAGCCAGAAGGTTCCACTGATCTCTGCCGACACCATTTCACATCTTGGTCCAGAGGTGTCACACACAGTGACCTTGACCATCTGACAGCACGTTCTCTTCTGCCAACTCTGCTGCGTACTGCTGTGGTGTAACAACAAATAACTGTGAGGTGATAGCCTCTTAAACCTGCCTAGCTGAGAAACATGAATCAGAGCATTTACCTCGTCCAGCTGAGACCTGCAGCCTAGCAGCAGAATGCAGAAATTGAATTAAACTGCAAAGCAACAGTAGAAGCAGTGTAGGTACAGGTCTATCCAGTCTAAGAGCTTTCACTTTGGTTGCTCTTCTTGAAATAGCTGTGCCAATACACCATTTCCTGTGGATGAATTCAAGCAATTCAGAGGTACCTTTGATGGGCAGCATATTATCCTTAGGAAAGTGTTCCTGCAGGATAGGTACATCAATATACTCAGCAGAATCCTTATCCTACTTTTCAAATTCACATGCATGGGACAGGTTTTGAAAAACACAAACATTTCTTTGTGCTGGTCTCTGTGACTACTCCTATGTCCCAGGAAGGTTGCTGGCTGGACTCCTTATCAGCCATTGCTATCCACAGCGCTGGGCTGAGAAGCTGCAGTACACTGGTTTATTCATAAGATGATTCACTGACACACATGAGGAAATCAAATGCTTAAACACTACGTCAAAGCTACGCATAGGAAAGCTGTACCTGCCTCTAGCTGTCAAACCAGAACCAAAGGCTGCTTCTTGGTAGCCTATGGGAGCTCTTTATCACAGGAAAGGAGACTGGCTTCCTTACACACACACACACACACACACACACACGCACACACACACACACACACACAGATATATCAAAAGTTGAAATCCTCCTGCACGAGCCTGTAGGACTGGCATTGCTAACGAGGGGTTCACATGAAACCCCTCTAGCTCCACAACAATGTTTTCTATTCTAAATCCAAACACATAGCTCAGTGCAGCACTAGCTGTGAAGTAATTCTTCCCCCTTAAGCAAGCTCTGTCAGTGTTTTCCTTGTTTTGCAGTAACAGACCTGAACATATAAACAAACTCACGGCATGCTCCGGGTTAGTCAGTGTCAGTGAGTGAGAGCACCCCTCCAAGAAGACACTGCAGAAAGAAACACTTCTAATTTAAAATCCTTGTAAGTGTTTGAGACATTTAAAGCATTAATCAGCAATTAATACAAATAAGAAATTCAATCTCTCACATCATTAATACTAATTATACTTTATAGTTGCATTTTCTGAGTAAGATGACAGGCAACATGCATATGGAGGAGGATGCTTGACAGAGGTGCAGAAATGGGAGGTGGCTAAACAGGAAGGAGAAAGGAGAGTGTCAGGCATATTAAAAGGTCCTTGGTTTACAAATGCTTTGGGAAGGAATTTCTAAGAGAGCTGGAATCGGGCCCACAGGATGTTCAGGAGTGCAAGGCAAAGGGGCACTCAGTGTGGATGTCTCAAGCAGTCACTGCCGAGAGAGCAGCTGCAGCTGTGGGGCTTGGGTACCCATGGAACCCAGGCCCAGGACATCTCCACTTGGTTATCAAGGATCAGAGTAATTTTGGAAATGCTGGCTTCAGCTTTTGCCTCAAATAATGTGACACTGAGGGATCTGAGAATATCAGTGATGACGCTGAGGCCAAAAGAACAGAAGCAAATCCAGTATTTTCATACTCTGCTTCTTTAGCAATGGATTTCCTGTCCTGCATGGTGAACTTCACCAAATACCACCAAATCCCTGTAGAAAGAGCTGCAGTCTTTTGCTGGGAAGCTGGGAGCTTTTTCTCTCAGTGTGTTTGCTCATGAAATGGTGAGCAGGACAAGGACTGTTGGAGAAACTGATCCCACAATATTGTGCTAATTTACAAGTTCCTACTGCCCTGTAGCAGGAGACTTGGAAGGGCATTTCTATCTAAAGCAAAGCAAACACAAACTGAAGATTGCATGCATCCCACTTCTCCAGTTAGGACTGCTCCTCAGCACATAACTCCCTCTCTTAATCTTGTACTTTCCAGGCAGTCATTACTTACTTCAGCTCTGATCTGATGCACCAGGTCACGTGAAACTGGTAAGCAAGAATGAGCAGGGAGTTTAAATCAGTTATGTTAAGCATAAAATCTCAGCTTAGTAGTTAGACGCAATCTGAACCATACATGTGACAAATGCTTTCTATCTGAATTCCCTGTTGCTTCCTTTGGTCTGGCTCCAGCTGCCTGTTCTGACAGGAGCAGACTTCATTCAGAAAAGCTAGCAAAAGCTGGAGAAGTCATTAGGCAGCTTGTCTCTGCCCTGCCCAGTGTTGTGCTAAATTATACCTGTGAGGCTGCAGAGACATTCGGCTTTATTTATTTTACCCCAGCAGGGAAGAAAATTCTGATCTGGATTAGCAGTGGCATAAATATAACCTCTTGAAAGATGGTCCTAAACACACATATTTCAAGTTCACGTGCAGTCTCTGGCCTCCCTAGGCAAAGGAAAGATATTCTTTGCATCATGAATAAGTACTAAAGAACAACACAATGAGAAAGACATTTTGCCAATCAATAAAAAACTGCTAGTTCAGTTAAGGAGAAAGGAGAAAGGGAGCTCGTTATGTTCCATGGTTGGCAAACACTGGATCTAGTAGTGGTTACTTGAACGCTTCAGAGAACATAGTATGTGCACAGAGACTCTGTCTGGTTCCAGGACTGTGCTTACTCTCTGGTGTGACAGTAGGGCTGCCGGATCAGTGATAAGACACTGACAGGGCAGCTGGACAAACACACACGGTGTGCCCTGTGCTCACATCCCATGAAAGCATTGCAGTGCTCCTTTGCAAATGGTAACATCCGCCACTCCACAGCACAGCAGTACTCCGCTGCTGGCAGCGGCCCTGCAGAAGACTGAGAGCATTTCAGCCTGAGAGTAATTCTGTACGCTGACTTTAGGCAATAGATATCATGCTGGCAAGAAGTAGCAAGGCTTCTTATTCTTGGCTCTGTCACTGACCCGCTGTGTGACCTCAGGCAAATCACTTCACTTCTGTGTGCCTCATCTACTTCTCTCTTTCATCCCTCTTGTCTGTTTGACTGCAAGCTTTGGGAGGGGGATCGTCTCTTACGATGCAATGAGTATGCAGCACCAACCACAGGAGAGCTTTAATCTCTGTTGGGACTCTGAAGCACAGTGCAAAACCTACAGCTATTCTGTAGTCCAGATATTATCATTTTGCACAGAAGTGTTGCAGAGTGGTCAAAATGTGCCACTGCTCCAAGGTTTGCCAAGTCAGCACTTCTTAGATCACCCAGCAAGTACCCAGACACTCTGCCTACCATATGGCTAAGGCATGCCTCCTTGCAGACCTTTTGTATTTTCATTTATGTTGATTGTACATGAAAAGTTAGACTTTGAACTGGCTGCTTTGCCTTGACAATATGCTTTGAATGTGCTTTCTTAGTGCAACAGAACAGGTATCCTGTAAGAGGGCTTTTCCTACATATGACCATGCCAAATATGAAAGAAAACAAACAGTTATTTCTACATTTCATAAAAGTAACAATTTTGAAAAGGGCAAGAAACACTTTCATTATTGTTAATGTGATGCAAATGCCACACATATACAAGGTGCTCTACAGATACATAGGCCAAGAAAAGACCTGACAGGCTGATGTCCTAATGAGATAGGATTTTATGAGCTATAGAGGATGCACACACACCACAAGTACAGCTCAGATTATAAACTCAAGTGAATGGGTGTCCATATGTTTATGTGTGTGCGTGCACCCACACAGGGAGAGAAGAAACAAGAATGAGAACAAGACTGAAGACAATACATGGAATAAAAATCAAAAAGATGGGTTCCACAGGCAGAAAAGTCCAGTTGCTACCTAGGCCTGTTGCTTTCCAGATTTTTTAAACATGTCATTTCTGCCAGATTTCCTTGCAGAGTCATTGTTCAAATCCCATACTTTTTAAGCATTCATCTGTGCTTAGCTTTCCTTCCAGTTTTCTAGAATGAAGAATGTGATATGTCTCCTGAAATTACTCCTTTATGATCCAGAGCTGACTGAAAGTTCAAGCTGCCCTCAGGTGGCTTGGATCAGCCCTATGACAACTGCAACACTCCCCTTGAAGAAACTCCCAGGAAAGCATAACTTTCTTTTCTGTTATTGCATGCTTTGTGGTCTTCCTATACAAAATACACTTGTTCAAACTGTAAAGCAGCTTTCGTCTTTGCTAGAACAGCTGTCAGCAAAGAGAGCAGCTTGTGTTATCACACAGCACAATACTCTGCACCATTATCATTTTGCAAGATGCACTTCCCTTTGTCCCATTTGTGAAGGTGCTTTCTGGCTTTCTCTTTCTCTGTTGTGGCAGCTTTTGTCTTTGCACCACTGGTGCAAAACTAAAGAGATCTCTGAATGAGGGAGCAGTTTTGCCCTCCTGCAACATAGAGATATGCTAACCTTTTCAGATGAAAAATAAAATATAGGCATGTTTTTGAATTCCCTTTTGTTTTTTCTAAGTTTTACAACCTTACTTATCTGTAAATAAAATCATTATATATATATATATTTTTCATAGCACACTGCATAAATACAAGTTCATGCATCTGGGAAGCTGACAGCTGCCCTGTGAGATAGAGTGTGACAGTTTAAAATCAAGGAATCAATCACCGAGATATAGCGCCTGTATGCCATTTCCACCAGGATGTATTGCAGGATCCAGGAGCTCGCTATTTGAGATATGCCATCATAACTCTGATAGATTAAAGCACCACATCCAGGAAACAATTGTGCAAGAAAAAATGGTGTCATAGATCTGCCAGGTTACAGCACAGACTCCAAGAGCCAACCAGTGGAAGGCAGAGCTGTATCTCCGCTCCCAGAAGCTGCCAGAGCAGTCTGATGACAGTTCTGTTCTCAAACAGCCCCATTATGACCTAATTAGCATACATGAATTGCAGATTTAAAGCATTAAAGTGATGTACAAATCATTAATTTTTTGTCAAATCCATGTCAGCCTTGTGTATGCCTCCCTATTTTAATGTTGCATGACAGTGAAAAGAAGTCTAATCCTCTGTATATAAAGAGGAGAGATTTGGTGTAGCTGATATAATGAGATCTATTTAAACAGTGGATGTTTTGCAGCTTTGAGTGTATCAGCTCAGAGCAGAGAAAATGCCATATTTGTCCCATTAGGGTTAATTGTGAAAGGATGTAAATATATTCAAAGCCCCAAGGGCAATTCTACATGTTGTCTGTATTAAAGCAGAGATATAAAGCTTGTTTTCTATCAAAACTTCTTTTTAGCTTTGCAACAAATAAAAAGAACCACATGTTTACACAAGATGGACTTGATTTTCAAAAGAGATGAGTGGCCACAACTTTGCTTGAAGTCACCAAGAGCTCCGAGCACTTAGAAAAATCAAGCCCTCACTTTGACAATCACGTCTGAGCCATAGTCCCAGGAATGGTATACAAAAATGTCAAGAAATCAAACATACCGAAATCAAGCTCAGATTGACTCCAGTGTATGCAGAAAATCACAGCAAAAAGTGTGAAGGATTACTTTAAAGTGACTCTTCCTAAACTGTTTGTGTTTCATGGTGTCCCTGGGAAGCCAAGACATTGCATGCAGGCAGTCTGTGGTTAGCTGCTCCCTGAGCCACCCGTTTGCTCCTGTTTTGGGATAGGTCTCCATCTGCTCCAGTTTCCGGGGTTTACTATGCTATGTCATACCCTCCCCCTTGCCTTCCCCCTTTGGTTTTAAAAGACGTCTTGCATATTAAACTCAGAATAGATGCTAAAGCCTTTGTTCTGAGCTCAGATCACCATTCAACATCAATTTAAAGCATCATCCGAGACTTCTTTCACTGAACCAATTATTCCTCCACAAGTGGCATTTCATAGCACTACCAAACAGCACTATTCCACCAAACAGGTATTCCTATCAGACCGCCTGCAATGCAGATGCAGGAGCAGAGGTTTTTGTTGATGGTCTACTCCATCTCTCACACATCCTGGCCTGGGAACTGATCGTATTCTAGGGACTTGCATGTGAGGTAGGTAAGAGGAATGGTTTTGGCCATTATGTTTAAGTATTTCATGCATTAAAACTGAAGTATATTGGTGCATAACTCCAACAAAGCACAGAACTCAACTGGGATTTTCATAGAAGATAACATAGATAAGCACCCAGTTCCAAATTATTTTCTGTGGGTACTGGAACCCTCACCCTTAAGCCTCTTTGAAATTGCTTACAATCTAAAATCATCAGGTTTGGTCAAGGTGTGTTGGGATCTTTGTTTTAGATCTGTATTTTTTGCAGTTGACAGCACTCCTGGGCAGATGATTTCTCTTACAATTCACTAGAATGACTTTCCCAGCAGCAAATAATCAGCAGTATAGCTCATCTTTTCTGACAGGAGTTGAGCACAGAGATGGGTCTCCTCAGGCTAACAAAAAAGGATATAGAGGAATGAAAGTGCCATTGAGAAATGTGTTGAACAAAGAGGCAGCCCGTGTCAGCTCCATACCTGCAGAGATGCTCAGCGTTACCTCTGAGTGTCACTTCAGTAGCTCAAATGTCTGCCCGTTGACATGCTGTCCCTGTATGACCTGTGTAGACTGCCTCAGGCCGGTTTCATGGTCCTTATCTTCTGGAAAAATAAAGAAACAAATCCATAAACTGAATACACCATGATCTTTCTGCATAGAAATGTTGAACATTTACCAAAAGATAAAGAATGGCTTTCAAGGGCACATCCTCATATTCATCTACATAGTAATAGCACAGGTTGTCTGACTTCAGAGCCAGACTTCATTTTCCACCCGTGGCATTAGCCAAAGGAGATGCATGAAAACAGAGGAAGATGATGTAAGTTAGAGATAACTTTGGGATTAACACACTGAACTGGTCTGAAGAAACTGAGACAGCAAGCAATTTCTTTTTTTTTTTTTTTTTTGTTAACATTCTAGGAGTGCTACAGAGAATGGGTCCTATGCAGACTTGGGAGAAACCTTGATGTGTTCATAAGGAATCTATCATCAGCACACAGGAAACTTGTCCATTCATCCCCACACTTTATTTAAAGTTTCCTGAAGTCTTAACTCATGTGTTGTCTGTGATGAAGAGATACCTGAGCACAAGAGTATTGGCAGCCTTGGGTAAGGAGAAGGGAGCAGGTGAAAGGCTCCATCGCTAAGGAATGTGAGGAAACATTTGAATTTCATTTTCCTTTTGCATTTTGTTGGAATGTAGGGTTTCTGAATACAGTGCAACTCTCCAACTTCTTTCCAAGATTGTTAATGCAAGAAGGGTTATTTGAGAAGTGAAAGGCAGGATAGGGAGCATTTTGGTAAGGAATATTTTACAGAACAGTGTTTAGGACTCATTTGAAGCAAAAGAATTTATTTTGTGCAGGATCCCTCTGCCTGTGACATTGATGTGTTCTGGTTCATTTGCAGCCTGCACGCTGGTGCTGTGATTTAAAGTGAAAGAGGGAAATGGAAATTACACAAATTCAAAGACTGGGGACAGCAGAGGCCATCTCTGAGCAGAGCCAGTTCTCAGTAGTGTGCAGAACTCCAAGAAATGAAACTAAAGAAGTCCCACAATTCTTGTGAAATTAATTCCTGTGCAAAGGGCTAAGGCAGCCAGGCAAATGCTTTTGTTACAGCCTTCCTATAGCCCTTGAGGGATACTGTGAGCACATAGAGCTTGCTGGGACTGTCTTCCTCAACCTGGAGCCCAGGGGAATGCAGCTGCATGGATTGTCTCCCTGAAGAGACACTGTTTTCAGAGCGTATTGGCAGAATGCAGAACATATGAGCCTCGCAGAGCCAGCTTTGGCCTAACCCCTGCTGCTATGGATAAGCTGCTTGGCCTCTTCACAGCAGTGGTCTCGTTGCTGCTCGCTGCATTTCCTGCCCTGCTCATCATTTGCTTCTCTGCACTTGCACACACAGAGCACTATACAGGACCTCGCCACATAACCTGAGGGAGCAGTTGCAATCCCTTTCAGCTGCTTGGATTTTAGGTTTCACCTGCACCTTTTCCAAATTCCCTGCTCTAAAATGCTTCTTTGGCTAGAGATCCTAGTTCAGGATCTCTTGAAGCTACAGGAGCAAGATCAGAACAAAAGATCCACTATCGAAGCAGCAAATTCAGGAGTTATGTTGGCTGACTCCAGGGGGTTGTTTAATTTCATTAACTTGATAGTAGATGCACTAATTGGTATGTTGATCTTGTCCCTGAGCTACAGAATGAAAGAGGAGAGCATAAGATCTCCATTTCATCCCAGAGCTCTGATGAACTTGCCCTACGCTGTACTCTGTTAGCGATCTTCAAAAGGCATTATTTATAAAACTCGCTTTCTGGGACGCTGTTCAATCCATGCCCATTATCCATGCAAATTCCTCAAGCTGTATCGGGTTAGATAGCTGCTGGTATCATAGCTGGAAAACCAACCAACCTGCAGAAATCTTTGCTTAATTCTTTACTGAGCACAATGAGGTCAGGATTAGTCAGTCAAGGCATTGGATTAGCAGTGCTGGTAGCCATAGCAATTTCCATTTTTGTGACAATCCATGCCACCTTTCCCATTAAAATTCAACTTAAAATACTTATGAGAATCCCACAATCCTCTTTGAATCCCAGGAATATCACATTGCATCGTTCAAGCTAGCACATCTGAAGCTTTATTCAAATAAAGGAAAACCACAGTAAGTTCAATTAAAGAAGAAAAGCATTAAAGCCTGAGAAATGAGCTGTGTGTGCACTGATTCTGTTCTTGGTCCACCAGATGTCTTGCCACGATTCCTTACATTTCTAAGTCCTACCGTTGCTGAAAATAACAAGGAGGTTGTTCCTTCTGGTTCCTTTCCCACAGAGATTGGCCTGGAAGGCCAAGCTTCTGCCTGAACAGAGGAGAGCATGTCTGGTAAGTGATTCAGTTAGCTGCCAAAGACGCTGCTTGTGGCTATTGAGGAGCTGAAGCACCTACCCTGGCACCCTAGCCTGCCTATAACCCATGATGCATTGCACACTCTGTTTTTCAGATATAGGGTGCTCCTCACCTCAAACCTGTCAACTTTTTCCTCATTTTGCACAATCACCAACCAATTATTATAACCGTGTTGCCAAAATTACTCATGTGGGGTTGGAATTTGGACAAACTGCGTTTGCTGCCTATTAAGGTCTTAAGCATGGAAATGGAACAGGAGATGATGTCTTTCTGCACAGCCTCCAGTCCTCTGCTCCCTCCTGCTGACCTCCAGCTGAGGCAGGAACAAGCAGCTGCAACCTCCTTGCATCTTGAACGGCTGCAGCTGTTTGTGGCTGAGCCTGGATGGCTGCTGGTCCTTTTGCAACCAGCACCAGGAAGAGAAAAAAAACACAAATAGTTGCTTCAGTGCTTCCCATGGGAATGACTGCTTTAATTCACTATGAAAGACTCCTGCTTCTGAGCCCTGCCCAACAAAAAGGTCTCTGTTTTGAAATGCATCAAGTGCCTCCTACTAAAACTCTGCATGCAGTAGCTTCATTAAAGGATTGGAAGCACACTAATAGGATTGGCTTCATCAATCCGTAATAAGCAAACACAGCACAGGCATTTTTATACACTATTTGTGTGCTGTAATATTGCAGTTACCACAGTGGTCTTCTTTTAAGGAAGTGAGTATTGAGCATTATGAGTTTGTGTGGAAATGTCTCTGTTAAAATCAGCACCAAGGTTATGTATTTGTTATCTACCTCTGAGTTACATTATTGTTCACTGGAAGGGAAGGCCTGAAGAATGAACTTTCCACATCATTCTCTCTCTCTTCTAATATGCTGTTGCCTAGAAGCTGTTCAGTATACAGTGCTTAGAGATGCAGTACATCCATATGTACCAAAAAGAAAAGACACAGAAAGATGCTGTGAATGTGCGGACTGGACTGATTTCACACCTGAGCTGAGTACTCCTTTTTCAGTTGCAAGGAATCAGACAGTGCAGCCACTCTACCCTGCATGGGCTCCTGAAGTCAACCATGCCTCTGCTTCGCAACCTGTAGCAAGCCAAGGTGGCCCAGTCTGGGGAAAGTGCGGCTGCCTGTGCCATTCCTAGAAACTATGGCAGATTTACTGCTGGAAGCAGAACTCATTGTGTTTTCAGATATGTCCATTTCAATACTTCTCAGACACAGGCCTGTATCTGCACAGTGCAATTTGCTCTTGGTTTATACCTTGAACTTTGCTTCTCTTACTCTGTGTCAATAGGCAACCATTAGTTCTATGATCCAAACACTGTCCCATGCTGTGCAATTGCGCGTAAGAACCTCCTCCTCCAGATTTTTGTTGAGATTATTTTTGTAGTCCCATTGCTAGAACAGTCTTACCCTCAACTATAAGCTAAATCAAACAATTTTCTTGCCATCAAATATCTAAATCCACTGTTCTCGCATAGACTGAGAGGGATGGAGTGAAACATGGCTGAGAAAAAAAACAGAAAGACCAAAAATCTTTATCCTACATATACTTCCATCAATAACTTAAAATTATGCAGCTGTCCTCACATAGATCAAGCTCACAAATAGTGCAGCTCTCAAATGCAGAGAGAGAACCTGATGAAAATAAATTGATTTGAAAATATAATTGCTTTTTATATTCCCAGATATTTCCTGAAGCCCAGGACTGTTTGGACCACTGTGAGAGGCTGCAAAGCTGTGAACAGTTTTTCTTAAGTGGCAAGTGAGGTAGAGGGGAAGTTGGTATGTTATGTACTCAAATGAAAGGCCTTTTTGAAACTGAGCTCAAGTGAACTGCAAATTCAAATCAGCAGGGTGCCGGTGCCCTCTGCACTTGCTGCCTGCATCCTTAAGAACGCAGAGTCAAAGACTTCCAGCGAAGATGTGTGATCTTCATCTTCTCACTGCCTCCAGCACTAGCAGGGATGATGTGTGGTTGCAAAAGCTGTGTGTGACTTGCAGGACACTGAGTCCTCTCCAGGCTGCTTACCTCCCTCGTCCAGCACAGCTGCAGCTGGTGCCCATGGCTCAGGCTCATTGCATGGCCAGCCACTCCAGCATGCAGAGGATTCTCTGCTTCTGCCACTATGTGCTGTTTGTGTGGAGCTCAGGGGGATATCCAGCAAGTGGAAAGGCCAAAAGAGCACAGACGCAATGAGCTGGATACCTAAATCTATGATCTGCGTCAAAGCCAGGCAGCCATTCCTGGGCCAGCAAAGAGTCGAGAAGTAAGTGGTAGAGTGATAGCTTGCCTCCTTCCCTTGCACCCATTCTGGTCATATCCCTGCTCCTTAAGGGCAGACGTAGGTCTAGGACTCTTGACCAAAGGGATATGTCAGCAGGTGACTTGGAGGATTAGTTCACCTCTGTCACCAGGTGCTGTTCAACCATGTTCTAAAGGCTGTGAGCACAGTGAAGGACGTGTCTTAAAGTCCACTCAGAAGTCACTGGGTCACATTATCTCCAGTTCGCAAGCTGCCATTGACAACCATGAATCCTGAGTGTTTGTTTTTTTTCTCAGCAGTGTACCAGCCAAGGGACAAAAAGGCTAAGCACCAAATATTGAAAGTCTTCTAAAAAACTGCAGTGGCTGCGAATGGTATGAGGGAATAGCAATACCGCTCACAGAGATGGAGCTAAGAAGATGAAAGAAAACTCATGGTTTGCCTTTCAGTGTTTTGTCAGACAAATTAATGTTGGTTATACACAACTGCACACTGCTCTGAGTTCAGCTGTATGATTTGGTAACTATTTCTAGTGATGCTATATGCACAGTCTGAAAAAAAAGGACTGGCAAAGCTACAGGAACAGTGTTTATTTTTTGGAGCGGAAGGAGCATGCCTTGAATTTTTTATTGGAGCTGGATAAATTATGCTATTGTACACTGACAATGGATGCGCTTGGTCTTAAGTTGAAGCGTCTGTTGAGGTTTTGTATTTACAGAGGGCTTTAGTTACTTCTGCAAGGAAGAATTAGTCTGCTTAAAAGGATGTAGCAAAACCTGGCTGATCACCATGCGCATACTGTACCTGCCCGGAGCCAGACTCACTGACAGATATATCTGGGCTATTTCACCCCTTCTTTGGTGACACAAAACAGATGCTAGAGTTTACAGCTGCTTGGCGTCACTGGAGCAGCAAACAGACCATGCACAGGGCAGTGTGCAGACCAGTGAATCTGGATTTTCGTGAAAACGAAATAATTCAGGGGAAAATAATTCTACAAAGGATAAACTATGCAAAACTATCTTCTTCTTGGCATTATTAATATCTGTGTAGTTATCAGACTGCAAATAAATTTGAATCAAATGCAGCAGCACTTTATGAAAATAGAGTGTATATATCAATGTACATTGTGTATAATTGGTGCCATTTGAAATGATGAAGTGCTACTAACTGATCTTCATAAAATAATACTTTGCATTTATATAGTGCCTTCCATCTGAGCTCTGCGCAAACATTACCAAGTTAACTCTCTCTGAGCCCTCTAAGCTAGCTGCTGCTCCCCTCGGTCTGCAGCTGTGTGGAGCGAGGCAGGAGAGATGCAGACTACACGAGGCTGTGGGGCTCTGAGGGCAGGCACTTCCTTATGGGTAAAACAACACACGGCTTTTCTGTTTTGAACAGAAGCTGTAAGCTTTCAGCACCTCTGAAAATCAAGCTACTTTAGCTGCTCTTTTGGAGACAAATGCCCAATTTAGCTTAAATGATTCCTTCAAAGTCCTCCAGGAAATGTGTAGGAGAACTGACAAAAAGGATCCAGAAAGCTTGGCTCAGGGCCCTGTGCTTTGGCTGATGCTGTTCCTCGCATACTGCCTGACCACTGTGTGCAGTCAGTGAGATCTTGTTGTGCAATTCTGTGCCTCCCTCTATGCAACCTCCCCAAAATTTGAAGAAGAAAATAGCCACAGCTTGCTAGGGGACAGCTGGAGGCACTTCAAGGCTAAAGGACCTGCTGAAAGCAGGCAGGTCAGATGGTCCCAAGTGCACCATGTTTTTGAGGAGCTTCTTCAATCAGATCTAGTCAAATTAATCAAACTGGCTAAAAATTCCCTCTGAAGAACCAGTCACAATGGTTGGTCTGAGAGAAGAACAGGACACCTACTTGGTGGTATGATGTTGGATACAGGACCAGCAGCTGGAGGACAGCTGGAGAGGCACCAGGTCATTCCTCTTGGTGAAGCACAGCCAGGACATACATTTCTTTCAAGAAAGAAATTGGGACTTTGCCTGTGATATCCATTTGGACAGACATCGATGTCATGCCTTGATGCCTTCTACTTTCCATCACTCAATGTCTTCCTCAGATCACTGGAGGCTTTTGAGAGGAGCCTCACTTATTAAACTAGTTCAGGGACACGAAGTGAGGCTCAGATACCTGAGGATGGACACGAGGCTCTGTGAAGGTGCGTGGCTGGATTGTTCTCTTTCTTGGCCCCAGTGTTCCTATGACTGCAGGGCTGGTTCCCCCAAGCCCTACAAGAGAAGAGCTCCATGCTGGCAGGTTGCTCTCTGTCCCAACTTCAGGCGGAGGCCAGCAGCAGAGAGACACCCATTATGCCTCAAAAGACAAATGCCAGATGCATCACAGTTGCTGCAATTCACAGTGCTGCACTGTAGTGAGGAATGATCCCTCCTCACCAGGGCAAGATAAATGACTATGCTCCAGAGAGAGCGTGTGCACTCACATGGGGAACCAAGGAATAAAAGCCAATAAAAGAAAGTGAACTATTAAAAATAGCAGAGTAATATGTCTTGACATGTTCCTTTCTGCTGTGTAGTAAGCACGGAGCCTGTCACTCCATTTTTTCACGGGACTTAATGCATTGATCTGATTAGCGACGTTGGCCTGGGTTTTCCATCTCCCTATCTCCCTTCCACCCCTTTTTTTTTTTTTTAAGACAATGCATTAATTCCCATGTTTCTCAATATATTGTTTGAAAGAAATATTTACTAAGCAAATGTGGAATGCATCAGAATGCTTTGCAGAGCTGCCAAGGGGTCAAAGGTCTGGAATAAAAATGATGCTGAAACAATAATTAATTAGCTGACATTCTCTTAGCAAATTTGCTTTGGGAAAAGCTATGGTAAATCAAGACAACAGGACAAAGTGACAGAAAAATGAGTAATGAGGGAAAGAGGGATAGGAATAAAGAAAATCCGTATGGATAGATTTATTCACTTTGGAAAATGATCTGATCTCTCCCAGCCATTGTTCTGGCCCCTAAACAAAATTCTTCTCCAATAAATAATTTCAAGCTGTTTTCAGTGACTAAACCACAAAATGTTCCATCCTGAATAAATTCTATTTACTGCATGCAAAACCGATTAACATACTTCCAATGCATTTATAGGACTTCTGGTCTGCAGAGGCCATCTGTTTGGGGGAATTTCTGGAATAAAATCATCTCTACAGTAGGACTAGTAAGAGCCCTGAGATCTCCACCATACTCTAGGCAGCTGCATAGATTATTCGGGAGCTGATTGGGCAAAAAAGAGTTTGTGTGACTCATTGGGCAAACATGTCATGTCTGCCTGGGTGGGGAACCTTCCTTCACTTTCGCATAAGCAAGGAAAAAACAGTGTTGAGATGTGGAGAGTGCCCTGGCTTTGCAAGCAGGGTGAATAATCCCTCATAAAAGGGGCTGTGTAAAATGCCATCACTGCTTTTTTTTTTTAAGGGCCATCTTGATCCAGCAGAGGTGGCGGAGCTGTTTATACAAAAAAGTACCTTGTGATACAGAGCTCTGTCCCCCTCATTATGGGAAGGCTGTGGCTCATCGCTCTACCCAACTGCTAGAAAAGCAGCTTTGGGCAGAAGAAATAAGCTTCCAGGAAGAGCCTGGCTTAAGCAACTGCAGGGCATTCACAAAGGCTGGTTTCACTCTGGCAGAGATTATCTCATCAGGGAGAGGCTCAGACCTGCAGGGTGGCTCAGTGAGGCTCTGCTCATCTCAGCCCCAGCCCTCCTCCAAAGGAGTCCAATCTCTCACTGTTGAGTTCACGGGAACCCAACCTCAGTACACCAGCGTTGGTTCATTCTCCCTTCCACTGGCCAATTTTACCTTCCATGTTAAAATATCTACTGTCAAAAACAGGAATGTTTTGTCCTGAATCACCTATCAGTCTCTAACAGGCTATCAAACCTTGTCTGGAAACAGCGTGTGCTGAAGATCTGTAGGAATGTATCTGCCATTCATGCTGCTTTCCTTGGAAACTTGCCTCACCTATCTTCATACCCTGTGTGCCCCTACTAGGACAGGCTGGATGATACCAGATGGGAAAAAAAATTGTATTAATCCCCTAACTAGTCACGGAACTGAATTGGCCATGAAATTCCTACAGCTAGGCCATGGACACAGAGGCTGTACTCAGAGCAGAAAATCTACTCAGGTTCCTGTCTTAGAGATTTGTCCAGATCTGTGTAGCTTATATCGAAATCAACCAGGAGTGAGGAGTGCCAAAGTGAAGGGAAGCAAAGGAGAAGATCATCAGTCCAAGTGCTGATCCCAGGGAATTTTGAGAGTCTCTAAGTGTGTATCCTCTGCACTAGCACACTGTTCGCACAGTCTGGAGCTGGGAGAGGAATGGTAGAATAGTACAGCAGGGGAGTACAGCAACCTTTTCACGGCAGTATTCTCTTGCTGCTGCTGCCACACAACTGAACTACCAAGCACTAAACCAACAGCCTGGCAGCAGCCAGCAGCAAAGGACAGATCTCCAAGTAATGGTGGCTGCATATTTCCATGTGCCAAAGGAAACTACTCAAGACTGTGCTTTCCCCTTGTCAGCAAAAGCAGAGGAATTACACAAACGCCTTGGCTCCAGCCACTTCAAATCCCAGCTTTCCTTGGAAGTGGAAAGCTCAGCAGCTGTTTAAGACACCTTGAGGATGCCTGACCAATATGCTGCAGGCTTGTTTATAAACTTCCTCCTATGCTTTGCGACAGCACATATGTGTAATAAATACAATTCTGTGAAAGAAAAGCAAGGAGTATATAAACTTGAACAGCACTCTGCACGGATACACAAAAAACTGATGCAATTGGGAAGCTTAGGTGTGCCCTAACATACTGCAATCGTTAAGCCCCAGCTATTAGGAAAATCACATCTGTCTGTGACGCACACCTTTCAAAGGCAATGTTTAGAGCTAACACAAAGTACACAGGGGATAAAGAAATCCAGGTTTTGTAGGTCTAAAGGATGAGACTTACAAAGCTGCCTTGGGACTTTCTGACATCCTGTTCCTATTCAGGATGAACGTATGGATTAGAAAATGCAGCAAGGGCTTGAACTTCTTTAGATTAGGGGGATGATCCCCATCTTAGCTCAAAGAAAGTTCCTGCAGAAGACAAGGGAAGTTCTGTATGGATGGATTAGGGGTGCAGAGCCAGGCTGTCAGATTAGCTGCATACATATTTTGAGGTTTCGCTATCCTCATCATGACAATTGCGGATTCGTCTCTCTCCCCATTAGGATTCCCAAATGCAGCCTATTTTCGTGAGAGTAAATATTCTGCTCTTGTCTTCATTTTAACACATGAGCATTCCATTTTGTGCTAGAAGCATGCCACGGTAGCAGTACTCTGGGGATGCTGCTGTAATAGATTCACAAGGTTGACTTGTTTAAGTGGGATTTCATTGTGTTACACAGAGGATTTTTTCCTAAGGATGTGATTATTCCAGGACTGATCCTACTGCTGTGATATGACCACTTTTGGCACTGTGCATGCATGGCATAGGATTAGTCTTCTGGCACTGTATAAAATGACTTAGACATGTTGTCTTACTTATTAGCATGTGATATTGCAGATCATTTTACAAAGGCAACAGCTGCAACCATTACTCCTGCAGTTATGTCATAATTTGGTATGTCAAACACCTCTATGCAGTGCAGGCAAGAGGAACATTTATTCATCTCGCTTGTCAATACATTTATTTCCTTCTTCTTGTGCTTTTCCTTTCTGTAGCAGTAAAACAATCCACACTCTCTATACAGTTGGTTTTGCTGGGAGCTAATGAGTGGGTGCAAAAGGAAAGGTACACAAGAATCACGGAGATTAGCACCTTGCAAGATCTGGTACAGAAGGGATTCACAGGAATTAACATTATGAGTTCTATTGCTATCGCCATCAAGACAAGTCAGTCAGCTCTTCTGTGTGCAGCCACAATCACGTATCAGAGCCACATTTACTACATTTGCCAGTGACTTGAGCTGCCAGGAGCCAGGTCAGAGAACCCAGCTTTGTGCAGAAACTGCACACTCAGACAAAAAGGAGGCACACTCAACCACAGGGTTTTCTTTGAGTATCCAAGCACCTTGGGTGAGTGCTGGAACGCAAGGTAGTTGTATCTGTCTGACTCCCTGCCTTCAGCCATCCTCACAGCATCTTCCTCCTCACAACACGAACTAGCTGGGAGGCAGGCTTGCAGAGTGAAGGACAACAAGCTGGAGAAAGAAGCCTGAGATGATACTTTTTTTCATTTGCTCTTCAAGAAATGCAATTGCTTGTATACCTTTCTGGGCACGTTCATGCTGCCTTGGCCTCTGCAGCAGGTTGCCAGCCTATTTGGGCAAGGACCATTGAAAGATGACATCCAGCAGTGGACCCAAGGAGTTGGGAACGGTGCCAGAGCAGTGGCAAGGAGCAGCTGGTGTTGGCTCCGAGGTGGCTGCCAATAGAGGAGCAAGTGACCTTGGGAGGAAGCTGCCCCAGGTCACAGTTGGTGAACCACCACAACAGGCAAACATGCTGTGATTTTGGAGCTCTTGCTGAGAGTAGGAGTCAGCCTTGAACCCCTCACAAATGGCTCATCAGAAATTAACCAGGCTGGCATTTTGCAGCAGTCCCGACCCTTCATTCTCCCCATCCCCCTGCTTATTTGTTTGCTTTGAAAAGGAGAAGGAGGAGAGACGGGGGTGGTAGAACGGGATCCAGACCACAACCTGTAGCAGCTGACATTTTTATTGTCTTTTAATTAAATAAGCCCCAGACACATGAACACATGCAAATTCCCCTGTGTGTCCTCCTCCTCCTTTTCCTCTTAAAATCTTATTAGGGAGGAGGACCACAATTAAACCAGGAATGCAGGATTGTCCCTCCTACTCTCAGGCTGTTGCCTGCACATCTTTGCCTGGACATAAGGTCACTGCAGAACAGCACAGGATGTCCATGGCTGCCTTTCATTCTGTCCTCAGAAGACAGTAACAGAAGCCCCGTGCAGATTCAAGGGTTTCTACATGTCTAGAGGCCACCAAGTAAATGGGATTCCTAAGACACACTTCTTCAAAAAGAGGAAAGCTCCAACTCCATGCAGTTCCCTCTGCAGGCAGCTCAGACCAAGGCTGCCCTCTTTCAGCAGGTGTTATCTTAGCACGCAGGAAGCCCCCCCCGGGAGATGAACACAGCTAGGCTGATGAGCAGGATACTAGCACCAACCTCTGGGGGCCGGCACTGTGGAGAGAGAGAAAACCCTTGAAACGATCTGTCAGCATTTTTTTTTCCCCACTAGGGATCTCTGGGGAGGAGGTGCGGGGTCACTGCCTCGGCTCTGAGGCACTCAGCTGCCGGCCCTGCGGAAGACCTGGCAGTGAATTTATTTGCTATTGCACTGTTTTTCCTTGCAGATCTGACAGCTTGTAATACCTCTGGTGCCTGACAGCCCCACTCTTCTCCAATTGATAAATAATCTCTTTCTGATTTGAGCAACCAAAGAACATCTTGAGCCTGTCACACTGGAGAAGATCCATCAGTCTCTCGTGCCACAAGTGAGGTGTTTGAAAAATGCTGTTTGTGCAGCCATTCCGGGTATTAATTCCTGGCATCCCACTTGTATTTTGATTGTTTCTCACAGAACAACAACATATTTTAATTCTTTGCAACAGAAGTAGCGTTCTGTTGTTATAGTAACTCAGGTTCTAAAAATAATATAAAGGAAAGACCACCTTTAATTGGTATCACGACAAGTTGTTATGGTAACTGGAATTTTAAAAGTAACTAGGTTAAACTCCATTTCTTTTTATCCAGAGCTCCACATAAACAAATTCTGATTAAAATATCAGGTTTAATTTAATCAGTTAATTAATGTCACTAAATGTCACTTATCTTGTAAGTCTCATTTATATTCAGTGCAAAATTACCTAACTTGCTGAGTTCTAACTATTTTGCCACCGATCTTGTGTTTTGGAACTGGGTGACTGTATGGTTTATTTTTGGGCGTGGAGCGGTTAAAAATGAACACAGTGCTTTTACACCATGTGAGAGGCCTATTTTTTTCCTCGCAGCACGGGTTCAACACTGTCAGGTAATCCTGGCAGGGCAGCCAGGCGTGCTCTGCCAGACGAAGGCACGGGCTCTGCAGAGTGCTCCAGGGCCCAGCTCCAAGCCTCCTCCCCAGCCCTCTCACTTCTCCTCTCATTGCCCACACTTTCTGGCTCTGTGCTTCCCCCAGGCCATCTCACCTCACCTTTCTTCCCAAATTACCCTCTCCTCCCCTCCCTGTCAGGACTGGCAAATCAGTTCCCCTCCTAGTCCCCTAAATCAACAGTGATGCTGCCTTCACTGTGGGTGCATTTCTCCCTTTCAAGAACTGCCTGTCTCTCTATTGCATGGTCCCTGCCAGATGTACCATCCTATGTGCCCTGATTTGCTACATCCAAAACCAGCTCTCTGCCACTGCACGGGCAAGCTTCTCCATAGCGTCTTTTAACCAAGTTCACCGAATTTCATCTCCTTGACCTCCCTTTTCATAATCTGAATGGCACAGCTCTGTGTCCATTTTTCACAGATCAGTAGAGCATAAGGCCAGGGAAGGTTCATGATGGCCATTTAGCCTAACAGGCCATAGAATTTCACCTAGGAATTTCTATGTCAAACTTGTAACTTCTGTTTGAGCGATAAGTGTGTCTTTCACAAAGATGCCTTGTCTTGATTAAAAGACTGCGGCTAATGGAGAACCCACTACATCTCCAGATAGTTTGACCTAAAGATTTAACCCTCCCTGTTAAAAATAAATGCATCGTATCTTTCATCCAAATGTGCCTAGACTCAGCTGACAGCCCTTGGAACTCTCCATGGACTTTAACATTTGAACAGTTCTCCTCAAGGGAAAAAATTACTGCAGGTCAGCTCCCCTATGGTAATCATCCCTATTCACACTCTTACCTGCAGCTAGCTACAATAATGGTGAGGTGATTTATTAGGGAAGCCTGCTTTCCAGGAAAAGAGGGATAAACACACGCTTGCAGAGAGGGGACAAACAGCTCCTGCAGAACAGCTGGTATAGGGTAATTTATTTTCCCTGGTACTTTGTCTGTCCTCTTTTCCTTCCTAGATGGAAGATTAGCATCAGAAATTTTCTCCCAAATAATGCTTGTTTATCTTAATGTCTCAATCAAATTACTTCTTAACCTTCTTCTGGATAAGCTGGAAAAGATCTGAAAGAGCTTTTTAACTCTCATCACGAGGCAGAATTTGAGAGGCTGTGAATCATTTTTTTCAGTTGCTTTTGCACTGCTTTGCCATTTTTCTGCATCCTTTCCAGATGTCTGAGCATGAGCATGGACACAGAATTCAGCAGATCTCTCAGAAATCCTATATCAAGAAGTGATGTCATTCCCTCCAGAGCCCTACTAATCCCTTTACTTACTTGCCCAAGGATTGCATCAGCCCTCACAGCCCAGTTTCACACTGAGTATACATTCGTTTGTTCATCCAAAACAGCCCCTAGATCCTTACCAAAATTTCTGCTTTCTAGTAATCAGTCTCAGACTGAAAACATAACCTGCAATCTTGGATTGTGCGTATGTGACCTTCCCAGCAGCTGTATCCATACACCAGCTTTCTAAAAGAATCCAGCTTACGAAGCAACTCACATCTTGCCGTAGGAATGCTCTGTCCTTATTAGCATCACTTATCATGCCAGAGATGTTTATTTAATCTGCACAGTTCACCAGTTGTGCCACCTGCTTCCACCTCAGTTGAGACTCCTTTCGCATTTGCCTCCAAGCCTTCAATCTTGCCTTTTGCTCTATTCTACAGTTTTCAGCCTTCTAACTCCCCTCCCCCAGTGAAAGAAAAACTTCCAGAAAGCATCCAGCCTGCCTCCAGAGCAGCACAAGCAAATCATGTCATTGTAGAATCCCCGTTAAAAAAGAACTCCCAGAAATTAAAGCTAAGGGGAAACACATGGCCAGCTGCCCTGGTCAGCCCAGCACATCACAGTGTACCACATCCTCTCTTTAGACAGTGCCTGGTCATTTTGTAAACTGTTTGGGCTGGGTCCCTGTCTTGCAAAGCTTCTTGAATACAGTTAATACTATCAGTGCTTTACTATGAATCACACTAACAGCAAATGCACATGCAGTAAGTGGCTTGTAAGCACACACGTGCAAGCAGCTATGAATCAATCTACTTGCTTTTTTTTTTTTTTTATGTACTGTAATCAATCCATAAACCAATTGTGGAAAGCATTGTGTTTTGTTCTTATGAGATGGAAATTTTTTCAAGTGCAAATGGTTGCATATCAAATGCTTCTCCAAAAATTAAGCTTTTAATTTAATCAACATGAGGGGTTTAAAAAAATCTTTCTCCTTTACAGCTGCTAGCTAAAGAGAATCAGATTTACTTAGACAAAAAAATAAAAAATAAAAAAAATAAAATAAAAAAAATCCACACGGAAAAAGGCTATCTTGTCTTCCTTTAAAATGCTTGATTAATGATACAGTTTACTTGAAGTGTCCTGCTTTGCTTCCTTACAAAAATGGACATTTCTAAATCTCTGGCAATATCTTTGCTCCCAGCTGATGCTGGTTCTGATACTTTGTTTTCCTTGCATGTATGATCTTCAGCTGATATGAATGGAGTTACCCCTTGTATTGAAAGCAGAATGTTATAATGGATGAGATTCACTGAACAGCTGAGAGGAGGATGTTAACTGGAGTCCTACAAATTTACACACCAAGCCATTATTTATCATGAATATGTAGTTTATGGAGAAGCCACATCTCTTGTGCCACTCTTAAAAAATTAACCTAAAATCTATAGCCACTGCAATTGTGGGAAGGCTGTTCTTTGTGGGAGATGATAGGGAAAAGAGTCACCAAATATTACTACACAAGGCTAACACCAGTGAGTAAGAAGCTTTGGAAAAGTGTGGATCACCAGACATACTCATAGCTCCAGGCCCAGTCCCACATCTTCTATCACACACCAAGAATGCCTCTTATTTGAGGATTCCTAGAATTTTATAAAATGGGAACTAATTTTAATATTTTGTGTTCAAGGTGTATATAGCAAAGCATTTGATCAGTACTTGCAATCCATTTTCCAAACTGTAATTAAGTTATCAGAACATATTCATTTTAGATAATCATTAGAAAGAACTGGAATTAAATGTTTTCCTGCAGAAGTTTTTAACAACCTTGCCCCTTATCTTCTTCTGAGAAGTTTCAAATTCTTGGTAAAAAGTCAACCTCAAGTACGTGTGTTCTCAAATACCTCAATGGCATTTGTAGCTTAAATATACCCTGCTCCCCTTCTTTGGCACCTTTGCTGTTTCCCAAGTCTCCTGGTGCTCTGCTGCTCTCGCTTCCTGGCTGATCCTGCTGCGGGGACATGGCTCTGCTGCACGTGGGAGCAAGATGCCTGCCTTGTGTAAGGTAGAGAACAGCAGGTGTGGTGTGGGGCACCACTTTGAGAACCAAGACATCTGGGATTTGTTCATACGCTTATTTTTAATAAACAACAGAAAATTTCTTTTGAAAACAGATACATTTTAGCTTTGTTTGAATGTAATTTTCTTTCATAAAGGTAATTTCAGGACAGATTGGCAGAGGAGTTCCAGTAGTCATCACATAAAAATGTGATTAATGCTGTTAGAGTATTAGGTCTGCCTTTCCAGGGAACCCCAGCAATAGAAGTTTATGATGATGCTCAGACAAAGCTGACACACGGGACTTCAGTTAACACAGAAATAGTTTCTGACCCAGAACCTTGACTGAAACCTTCCACTTATAGGTATGAAGTTTTTATTCATAGCAGTGAGGAGAAATAGCTGCTATACATTTTTCCCAGTCCATGTTAGGAGAGATATCAAGTCCCGACCTGGGCAGAGACTGTTAAACTAGAAAAATAGTTGGAAGCATTGATCCAGATGAGTGAAACCACAGTCAGGCTGAGCTTGTGTGCAGCCACTGAAGTTACAAGGGGCACAGCAGCTGGAGGACAGGCAGGGGAAGCCAGAAATTGCTCAGCTGAAGCCTCTCCAGACCATGTTTGACATGTTATTTATCTTCTTTTACAGGTCTCTCTTGCCAAGGAAGTGGAGGAGAGAAGTACAGCTCAGAGAGCTGTTTACTTTACTGTTGAATGAACAATTTTGAATGAGTGAGAATAGTCTACAAGAATGAAAATGCAATCCTGTCTCACTTAAAAAGAAAAAGATAAGAATTTGGGTTAGCTCTTCAGTAGTTTTCCTACCTCCAAGGGAAATAATGTAGCTCAACCTCAGCTGGGACTCCCTCATCTCCCACATCCTGTCAGCCTCAGGCCAGGATTCTCCATGTCTGATGGGCAATATCTTGTGGAATGCCCTGCACGGACATCTGTGTGGCTGTGGTGCCTGCAGGCAGCCCCCAGCTCCTGGGCACTTCTCTGATCAGTTGGATGATGGCACAAAATCCCCTCTGCCCTGTGCCACTGTCTGCTTTGCAGTACATGTGGCATACTGCCAGCTGCTGGCCTCCTGGCATGGAACCCTTTCTTTTGCCCCTTGAGGGTGCATTGAGAAAAGCCAGTGAGAGCACTGGTTGATCAACAGTGGGGCATTTACAGGTATCAAGCAAGTGCATACTCTATTAAATATTCTAGCACATAATAATAATCCATGCAAATATTTTGCAACCTGTTGTTCCACGTTAGTCTTTTCCCAAATATTAAGGTTAAAAAGACTCCATTCTGTTGTAAATGGGCTTCCAGACTCCCGGGGAAACAGCCCTACCTCCCAGAACATCACAGCTCTGCCCAGAACAGCTGTTCCACCCAGTAACAGATTTTGACTTCAGTTTTATTGTGCTGAGAAAATCTTCTCAAAGTTCATTGCAGACAGCGTGCAGTTCCTAGGCAAGCACTAGGAGCTTATGTGCTGGCTTCCCCATCTCCAGTGCAGTCCTAGGGCAGACTTCCCACTAATACAGACTCAAGATTCATTCCAGATTTGGGTTAAACTGATCTGTATCTTCCCTTGCTACACTGGCAGCTTCCAAGCAGCACCCAACCTAACTGCATACAATGTTTGAATTAAAATAATAATAATAATAACCACATTTACAGGGAGTATGGCAAGCAACAGAAGCGTGAAGTTATATAAAGGATTTTCAGTCCTTGGAAATGAATAATGAGCATGATGAGCGGCCTAACAGAAAGAATTGCCCTTGATTCAGTGGATTCATTTGCTCAAGAGCATGAAATAAGACAATTTAAGGGAAATTAAAATTAATATAAAACATTTGTCTTCAGATATGCTTAAGCAATAACATGGAAGAATGTGACAGTCAATAGGGTGTACAGAGAGGTTTAGACTCTAATACTGCAGCCCTCTTAAAAAATTCCAAGTATTATTTACATATTTTTCCTCGTTACACACAGTTGCTATATTGCTAATGGGTAACTACACAACCTTGTTATAGAAAGGCAGATTGGCAAACAGACTTGCTTCTGCTTACTGCTTCACCTAGCCTACCAGGAACATTTGCTTTAGAGTAGCACCCAGAAGATAGGTCAAACTGGCTAAATATTTTGCAGTAGTGTTTGTGCTACAAAAACAGACTACAAAGATGGTCCTTGTTTACAGTCTCTTCTTGCTCTGCCATGAAGTGCTAGACCTGAGGGGGAATGTCCACTGAAACTTTTCATTTTTTCTCAGTATGTTTCTTTGAAAATCATGCTGCTGCTTTTCCCGTTGTTGTATTGAAGGAAAAATCTCTGTGAGTCACAGATCTCCTTTCTGAGTTGCTTTCTCTGTGCTTTGTACCTGCTCTATCAGTTGGCCAGAGGTTGACTTTCTCAGTGGCTGGCGTACGCAGTACGGTGGAAATAAAGCTCTGCGGTCTCCAGTGATGTGCAAATTCACATTCCCATGCATGAGTAGGTGATCTGAACCCAAAACCAGCTCTGGCAGCAATAGGTGACAGATTGTCTTGAGCAGAGTTTTACCATGGTATGCAGTGCTACTGACACTGCAAGCCGCTATTCAGCCACAGCAGGCATGACAGAATTGCCAGCATGGTCTCCTCCTGTGGAGATTAAGTCAGGATATAAATCACCATGGGTGGGCTTTAGTACACTGGCTACATCTTTGAAGTCCTGTTGCCTAGCAAGTGGTTGTCCCTAGGCATAGCACCAGCAGTGTTTATGTATGGATGGACAAGTTCCCTATAAATATTATTGTTCACAGTTAAGTGGGTAAATGTTAGAAATAATAATAAAGAAATATATATGAAAGGGAGACTCAACCTAGTCATATTCCTGATATCTGGGACTCAGCACCTAAAGAAATGGCTCTGTGATGGTTCGCAAAGTGAGGAGGAACAAGAAGGAAAATATACTATCTTTCCCCTAGCCATAGTTCATGTGCCCAGCCATGATTGCAGTACTTCAGCAGCAGGCAAGCTCCCAGCCATGTACCCCACTGCAGGCCAGGTTCAAGAAGGGCTCACACCTTGCCTGGAGGAGCTAACCTAAGCAGGCAAGATGCCTGTGGCAGTAAATGGACAAGGCCTTGAAGGGGGAGAGAGATTTCTGGCTCTTGTGGTGAACACCACCTGTGTACCTAGCTACAGAGATAGCTTTGTGGGGGGCCCTGCAGCCCATGTCCCCTGTGCTACCTACGATGGCCCTGGGGAAGTGGCTCAAAGAGGGAGAACTGAAGATGTGGTACATCTGCTCCCCAAGTACTCCAGCACTGCTGCCCTATATATTGGAAGCTGAGCTTCCAATGGAGCCATCCTTCTCAGGAGCAGCCATTTCCAGTAGCCTGGGCTGTGTCTTCACATGGTAGGGACTTCTCACTCACCTGGCCCTGTGCATGCCAAGCACCCTGGGCCTTGTATCTCAGCTCTGCTCTTCAGAAAGGGGCCAAGCCACCTCCTGTGGGTCTTAGACAGGAGGAGATAGACATATAACCTCTCCCTACACTCCTAAATGAAACCATTCCCCAACTCCATCCTTGTAAGACAGGGAGGCAGTGGTGGGATGTGACCCAGCTCAGAGAGGGTTAAGAATATGTGACTCACAGCTGCTACTGGCTGTGCTTTACTCTCACAGCCAAGGGAACGTAGTCAGCAAAGAGATTTTTAAACTTCATTTTCTCTGCCTACAGGTGCCTGTCTTCCAGTATTAGTCCAGGGAACTGCACACCAATTACCTCATATATTCACTGAAAGTGCAGTACAATACAACTTATTGTTATATAGTGTCCTTGATAGAAAGCCCCATGAAATGCTTGACAGTACTATTGGGTCCATAAAAGTGTGCATGGTCATGAATACATGTGAGGGTTCAGCCCTTGCTCTTGATTCCTGTTCTCTGCTGGAAACCACTGTTACAATTCTCTCAATTTCAACACTAAGAGGAGGTGGAGGAAGGGAATATCGCAGCTCTGTGTCACTGTCTGCAAATGTACAAGGACAAAGAAGGGTCATCCTGCTAGACGTGAGACAAATGGACCTGAGGGACAGGCAGAGACATGCAAAGAGAGGCACAAACACTGACCTGTAGCTGACCACTGGTGGTCAGCCTGACCCTCATCACCATTAGGGCTTCTTAAGTGAGGCACTGTGTTCCCACAGCTGAGGCAGAGGAACAGGATTTTCCATAGCAGTGCTTTGGCTCAGCCCCACATGCTGCACAAGCAGCATTATCTAACCTTTGCATCACTTGGCAAAAGAAGGTCATAGTATCGGGTCATGAATCACCTGTTTTCTCCAGCACTGGGCCCCTGGAAAAAAGAGGAATTCCACTTTCAGAAGTTCACATTATTTGTAACCTCGTAACCATCCAATTCCTAAAAAATATAGTATAATGCCAGTGTTGTGGTTCTATCGTGAAGCAGCTGGGACAGGATTCACACAGCCAACTGTGAGGATGAAGACAAACTTAGCTGCCTAATGCAGCATCTATGCTCAAAAATCTGTGCATGATTCAGTCTGCCAGATACCCAGGGCTGCTGTTTTGGGGATCTGCGCATAGCTGATGGAAAGGTATCAGAATTAAGAGGCCATTCAAGGATCCTGAGGTGCTTGAGAACTGCTCCCAAGCACAGACAGCAATGTCTGTGGACCCATCTGTACTGGAGACACTTGGGCTGGGGAGGACAAGCCAGACAAGGCAGGGAGCCGTGCTGTCTTCTCAGTCAGTGACCAGCTCCTCCACCTCATCCCAGCCATGAAGTTCAAAAGGATCTAGCAAGTGATATTTTGCAGCTTTTGTGGGGCAGATTCCACTCTGGATCTCTCAGAAAACATTCAAGGCCCATGGAAGAAAGTTAGACATGCTGCCAGATCAGATGCAAGGATTTTTCATATATTTGTAAGAACATTTTGCAGAAATGAAACAGGTGAATATTTTTGAAAAAGTACCTGAGACTTTGATTTCTTCTTATTAAGTTATTCTCCCTTATGACCCTTGAATTTTCTTTGCAATAACTAAGGCACAGATAAAAAAATTCCCATACTTAATTAGGCCTGAGTTTCATTGCAGTCCTATAGAAATAAAAAAAAGATAAGAAACTAGACCTTCAATAATTTGCCAAACTTTACTAAACTTTTAACTAAACTTTACATATATTCATCCAGACAGTCATCTCCTGAATGCTTTAACAAGCGGATGCTAATGAACTATAACTGATAAATCTAAAGAAGAATGATCCTATGCCATTTAAAAGGACACTACAGTTCTATTTGCAACGTGATGCCCTGCGTAGCACTGGGAGCCCCTGGTGATAGATGGAGGATCTTACAAAACATGAATGCTTCAAAGTGTAAGCAGTGCTTCAGTGACCAACACGCGGGGGAGGGAAGGGTTCCCTGAAACTAAGTTAAACTTCAATGAATTAGCAATTCCAGGTAAAAAAAAAGTTTCTGCTGCTGCTGAGACAGATTCAGCAGTCGTCAGCTGCCCCTCCTCAACTTCCACATGGAGAAAGCAAGGTTAGGCTCTAAAATCTATGTAATGTCCTTTAATTTCCCTGGACTGGTGCTGATAACTGGAAAATGAATATTACAGAGGCAGTAGGAGTGGCTGCAGTGGATTAGGTATAATCAGCATCCCTGTACATGTCCAAGTTAGTCTTGTTTTATTTTAATTTTAGTATTATTTCCATTTTCAGCCAGCTCATTACAGGCATCTATTCAAAGGGCTGGAGACTACATCTAAATAGAAAGTAGGAAGAAGGTAAAAACCTAGCACACTGCGCTGGCTTTTCACCTTCCTCTGCTTCTTTCCCTACCAAATTAACAGCCAAGACCTTTTAAAGCACCTCACGTAGACATCCTCGTTATCAAAACAGTCCTGCCGGTGCGAATTAGGCCCTGAGCACAGTTGCACAGAGGTGACTCCCACCGCTGGATCGATTGCTGGCAGGGCTCCTCAGCACATCAGTGCTGCATCTCCCTGCCCTCGCCATCCTCATCCTCTGCTTCATGCAGCCATGGGAAGCCCTGGGAGAAGGGAAGATGGGGTACAGCACAGGGGTTCCCTCTCTCCCCCTGCTTCTAACCCCCTTGCTTGGGGAACCAGAAAGAAAAGGAAAAGAAAAGAGAGAGAATTATTGTCTGCCTGTCTCTATTTTATTATCTATTTATGTGGGAATGGGGGA
>JAOWBP010003503.1:12595160-12639878 GCA_028571105.1 Tragopan temminckii
CCCCCCAACCTGGGGCATCACTTTGTATCTGGTTTGAAATATTTTCTTTTCCATAAACAGAAAGGCTTCTGGAGGAGAATGCTAAGCAGAACAGAGAAGTGACACACGATTTATCAGGGTTTTGTTAAGTAATGAGCTGGATTCCTCAGCGATCAATCTCTCCCCTTCAATTAACAGCAATAAATTCCTCATAAAATATTCGAAATAATGCTGAACATCCTTCTGGCTTTACATTAGTTATGCAGCATGTTTGTCATTCTGGTCCTTAAAGCAACTTTATATATGATGTCTTGTTTCTTAGCCAGAAAAACAACTCGCCACTGCAGAATGATCTCAGCAGCCTGTTATCTCTGCCCGGCTTTCCCTTCCCTGTACTGCACACGCACACTGCCCCTTAGAGGTGACATCCAGTCATGGCCACCGGGAGAAACCGCAGCTACTGAGATCTGTTTTGATTGCAATGTGTTTGTGCAATTTAAAGCAGTTGGCCGGCTTACCAGAAAGAGAATCTGATATTTTTTATTTAGAACAAATGTCCATATTTTGATCTCAGTTAAGCAATGCAAATCTGGGATAATTCCTTTTATTTCAATAGGTTTTTTTTTTGTCTGTTTGGTTGGTTAGTTTTTCTTTTTCAAAGGACAAATCTGACAAATCAGGCTCCTGAGCCCAACTCCTATTTCTGAAAATTGCCATGTGAAAACAAAGAATGGCAAGCACAGCCATGGCGCCTTCCTGAGTGCTGCTGGATTTGGCCACGTCAGAATACAAGAAAGCCCACAGCGATGGGAGGCGTGCTGCCATCCCTCTTAACGAGCAAGCATGGAAATGATGAGAAAGGAAGCAGCAGGCTAAGCTTATTACTCCATCAACTGCTACAGCAACCACCAACCCTGCTGCTGCTCCCCATTTCTCTGCTCACGGGGATGCAAAGGCGAGACAATGAGCATCCTCATGGAAAGCAAGATGGTGACAGCCCAGCCAGGCCACAGCCAGATCAAGGGGTGCTTCTTTGTATCAAGAGCCTCTCTGCCTCCTAACCTGAAGGAATAATAAAGAAAGCCTATCTCATTCTTTCAGCAGCAGCTGCCCCCACTCTCCCAGTCCAGGCAGGGTAGCACACAGACAGACAGGAGAAAGAGCAGTAAAAGATTTCTTGTGTCCATCTGTCCGATCTGACAGCAGTAGCTGTAGCTGAGATTTTACACGAAACAAACTGATATGTATGTATCCCCTCTGCAGGGCTGGAGGTGGGGAATGAGCAGTAAGCTGCATAAAACACAAAGCCATCGAGTAAGCACGCTGGCAAATGAGACATTTAATTAAAAATGAGCGGAGCTATGGAGCCTTGAGGAACTCGTGGGCTGGCAAGGATTGCGAGCTACTCTCCCAGCAAAAACTAGCACATGATCAAGCCAAGGGACTGATTATGTCTTGAAATTTCAGCCTGCTCTTTTGCTTCCCACACAGAAGAAAGCAGGCAGGCAGCAGAGGGCCGGGGCCAGCACTCTATTACATATGTGGCTTGGCCCTTTCCATCATTTGCTCTTTTTTAATGTGCTCTTAATTGCACTAAATGCTGGGGCAAGCATCAATGCTTGTGTTGCCTACGACTTTTACCTGAGGAAATAGGTGGGGCTCAGAGGCAGCAGTTTGTCCTTCTTCAGCTGTGAGATGACCACCAGATGACCAGAGAGTGATTCACCAAAATGTCATGATCCAAGAGTGGGAGCGAAAACTTCAGTTTGGCCCCATGATGACCGGAGGGAGAATGACTCTGCTGAGGGACAGGAGAGATGAGGAGGCAGACAAGTGCGTAGGGGACCTAGCATGGGCAGCTGGGCTGGGATGCAGGAAATGGAACAGCTTGTCCTATGGCATGCTGGGGCCTGGGGCCACTCTGAAAAGGAAGGGACAAAGCACAAATCCAATAGGATGGGTTATTGGCAATGCAAGTCAGCATCCTTGCTCTAGAAATTTAAATGATGACCCTTTTGCAAACCATTACGGGAATTGCTCTGCCTAGCTTCAGTGGGAGGAAGCTGGCCTCATTAACTCCAATTTGACATCCCCTTTTATCTGTTGACCAGGGTCAACTTGCAAGGGGAACACCCAGCAAGACATTAACAAAACAGGAGGTGTATGCGTGTGTTTGTATGGGAAAAGAGTTATAAAAATGCTATTTTCCCTTGGGAGAAACTTACTACATGAGATTTTAATGAGTAATTAGATTCTGACTGTCACTCATGATAAAATTAACCCCAGAAATGCTAGAGATAGAGGTCACTGAGTAAGGCTCTCCACAAGGGCTTCCCTTCCCTAGTGGGGTGGTCATGTCTATCACGCCTGCATCTGGAACAGCCTGGCAGAGCACATCCAGGGCCTGGCCGATAGCAAACCAGCCAAGCCCTCAGCCACATATTCCATCATTCTATTAAATTCTTCAATTTTTCTGTTCTTCTCCACTAAAAATAAAATAAAAATCTGGTCTTCCTGCAGAGGTTTACTGTGGAATAAGCTTCGTCTGCACATACACACACACACACACTGCAGTTTCTGATGGTGATATGCAAGCTGTTGCCCCCTACAACACTCAAGGCTTATTCACTGGCCTCGAGCAGAGGCAGGAATGCTTCTTAGGTTGTTTTTCCTGTAGTGCCAAGGATACCTCATTTACAGAAGATTGCAGAAAACAGAGAGCCCACCCTTTCCTATGGGCTGCACCTGCACATCCTCTCTAGAAGAAACAGCTTTCCAGTATACATTGTAAGGGTGCAGAATGTACCAACACGTAAGCCAGCATCCAAACTTATCACCGTACAAGAGCACCTTGCAAAATTTTCACTGTGGCTTGCAAAGAAATGGCTGGATGCAAACAGCCCTCAAAGCTCCCTGTGAAGCTGTGCTGGACACACCCTGCTCCCTGGCCTTCCTCCTCCTCGTCCTCCTGGGGAGAACAATGGGGTTTTGTCAGCACCAGGAGGAGTGAGCACTAGCAAAGCACAATAGCCTTTTTTATCCCAGCTTCAAGGCGTTTGTGGTTGGAAAAAGAAATGCATTCATCTTGTAAGAGTGAGGAATATCTGTTAGAATTGGGCTTTGCCCAGATTTCTGTATTTGACCTCCAGGGAATAGATCTGAACATGGATCACAGTCAAAACATTTTATTTTAATCCTCTCTCATAGCTTCAGCTAATTCTGAGAGCCCGTGCTTGGGGCTCTTACCTACATTTTAATTGCACTGATGATCTAAAATCTTCAGTCTTTAACGTCCTCTGTAGCTTGGGGAACCTATTTGTGTCATCAAAAGGACAGGTGGAAGTATAGGCTTGCTTACTTCTTGTGAACTAATTCATCTTTAATCCTTGAGGTCCAATTAGTCAGGAAAGAGTTAACATTCTCACCTCTCACTGAACAAATTGTTCCACCCAGGAAAAAAATACACCAGAGAATTGGATGTCAGTAGATTATCCTTTTCCAGATCCATGGATTAGTGTGCTTGGAGGGGGCATCCAAGTGGAAAAGAATGTAATATCACTGTACGTGCAGAGAGAGCTTACACCTCCACTCCAGCTCAATTACACATCTCTTTTATTGCAGCCATCACATGATGCTCATCCTTACACCTTTCTTCACTTAAGCCTATTACTGCATTTCTATTAAATATGGGGAAACCTTTTAAAACTGTGAAGTTTCTTGCCACAACAGATCACATGCTGGTTAAATCGTTTTGTTTCCTCTGTTCTCCCTGCTCTTCACTTCCACATCACTTCATTATCTGAATATTTTCCTATTAAATGAAGGACATTGCAACATCCTTCCTCCCCTCATTTTTTCCACAGTGCACACATATACATGTTTCCACTTACAGCTTAAAACCAAACTCTTCTTTCAGATTCTCTTATGCCAGTCTAGATCAAGTGCCACAGGCTGAAATACCAAAGGAGTCAAAGGAATGGCTCTGGTCTCTCTGTAGACTAAGGAAAATCTTGGAGTGCAGAAAGCAGCCAGGAACCAGCAGAGCTGGTGCCAGCTGTGCCTTGAATGCTTCCCCACAGAAGACATGGTGCAATCAAAGACAGGGTGGCTGAGCAACAGTGTCTGAACTGCTGGCTTTTTAGGCAGTAACAAGTAATGTGGTGGTGTGACATTTCTTCTTACGGCCTCGGGGTGCAATGACTTGTCTGACATTCTCTGCTTGAGCTTTCTGCTCTGTTTTTTTTTTCTTTTTTCTTTTTTTTTTTTCTTGCTTTCTTCTTTTCCCCCTATTTATCATTCACAGATATATATAACAAAGCTTCAAAACAAGAACTGAGAAGACTTCGTTTGAAAATCAGAGGGTAAGAGCATCTTCATCAGGTCAAGGGAAGTAATCCTTCCTCTCTACTCAGCCACAGCAGAAGCATGCCCAGCTATTGGCTCCTGAGTACAAGACCTCTGTACTCATACTGGGGCAAGTCTGGCAAAGGAATATGGAGGCATTAAAGGGAATTGTGTATCTGCCACATGAGGAGAGCCTCAGAGAGCTAGGATTATTTAGCTTGGAGAAGAAAAGGGTGTCCTCCTCTTTCCAAAGTGTCTAAGTTCCTGAGGGTGGTAGTCAGCAAAGAAGACAGAGCTAGATTCTTTTTAGTGGTGCCCAGTGACTGGACAAGAGATAATGGGTAGGAATTGAAATTTGGGGAATTTCATTTAAACATAAGAAAAAACTTTATTTACTGCATGACTGAGCACTGGCACAGGGTGCCCTGGGAGCCTTAGCATTTCCATCCCTGGAGATACTTAGAGCCCAGCTGGGTCCAGCCCTGAGCTGCCTGCTTCTGCCTTCCCTGCTGTAAGCCAGGACTGGGGCTGAGAGATCTCCAGAGGTGCCTGCTGGCTATAGCTGCTTAGTGATGCTGGGACTCTTTAATTACTTTAAAAGGCATCTAAAATTCTTATAGGGGCGTTGACTCATTCTTTTTCAGGACCTAGGTCAACAATGTCATGTTATGTTTTCCTTGAGCTCCAATCCTCCCGCTTAACTCAGCCCAGGCTCTAAAACCAGCTCTGGCCATGAACAGCACAGCATGTTAGTCAATCACCCACAATGGCTTCTCATGACACATGAGCACGATGTGAGCATCACTTTAAACAAGCAAAAATGTAGCTGAAGCTGCAACACTGCAATATGAAATGCATGGATAATTTCCAGTATGTAGCTTATATATTTGCTTATTTAAACAGCCACACATGAAAATGAACCAAGAAGTAGAAGAGTGAAGCTATTAGAGTTCTAGATGTGAATTTGTTCCAAGTTTGTATCAAAAGTGTTGGAGGATTTTCACTGTGCTAATTGAGTTTTAAAGGTTTTGCATTTTATTATCTTTTGAAAGTCTGATAAGAGTAATCAGTGACCACATTTATTCTCCTTTCTCTCACCTGTTTGCTACCAACAGAGATAAAAAACAACAACAACAACAACAATACAACATTTCCTTGCTATTAAACAAGAATTAAAGAGCAGTAATGAGCCCAATAGAAGTATTATAAAAAATCCAGACTTTCCACTCCTTTTTAAATGAAACTGACTACCCCCATTCACAGATAGGAACTCTTGAAGAGAGAAATTCTTAGCAAGGATTTTCAGATGTTTATGTTCTAATCCAGAGAGCTGAATATTCAAGTAACACGATGAAATTGTGTGATTTATGAATAATTATGGAATTTCATCCTCTATTGGACATTTTATTCAAAAGAGAGGGAATGCTTTTCGTTACATAAATATATAAACCTACAGAATCATGCTAATTTGGGATCTCTCTATTTTCTGTGTACTTATTCTGTAATACTGTAAAGGAGTCTGGTTTGGGGGAAATGATGAGGACTAGTCCTCTGAAAATCTCTCTCTGAATGATGCAAACCAAATGTAAGAATCAGATTAATGTATCGGATGGAGAATACTCTCTGCAATACAATAAACATTTGCTAGGGGATTGTCCCTTAAGTCCTTTATCCATTGAATAACTGTAGAGAATATTTCTCCCTCTGGACATATGCTGAATTATAATTTGCTCACAGCCTTGAATCTATGTTTGGAAATAATATTCTAAAAAAAGTAAGAATTGAAAATATTTAGATTCTTAGAAGTTCACTACTGAGTGGACAGCTGCGATTGTTATTCTACTCCTAGCAGTTAACTTGCTATACACTAGAGTTGATTAAGAAAAATGTAAGGGCTCGAGGAATAAAAATAAAAAAATATTTTCATTTATTTCATCTAACTTTTTTTTTTTTTTTTTTTTTTTTTGTAATGTCAGACTTCTTTTTTTTTTTTCTGTTTATACTTGATCTCTAATTTGAGTACTGTGATCAGTCTAATTTGTCCTAAGGACATGCTGTAGTCTTGCTCCTAACACTGTAGTTTTCCACTGTGGCACTGAGAATAGTATCATGAAGTGAAAATGATGGTACAGTGGAAAACCAAACAGTCTGTCAAGAAAGCAGCTCAGGTAGGGATGTCCTCCTCAGATTCCTGTACTAGCTTTCCACTGAAGTCACAAGCTCCTTGGGAAAGAGGGCCATTTCTCAACATCTGTAACGTACAGACTATGCTGGTGCTGTTCAGTAAACAAATAATTAGAATAACGAATAGAATTGTTTCTAAATATAATGTTCCACAAAGCTTTCCAAGAGATGCCATATGGTCTATAAGGTAGAAAGCTGGAGCCTATAAAAACTTCTGTGTGTGCCTAATTTTACACCTCCAAGCAGCCCCAGGAACTGTTCAAGTGCATAAAATTGAGCAGATATGTAAACATTTGCAGAGCTATTTCTCTATAATTGATAATTTTATAGCAACAATGCTTTTTAAGGATCTGGAAAGAAGGTCTGTTGCAAAAGGTGCCTTGAAGGTCAACAGAAATAAGCTGTAGACAGCTTATCTCCCCTCCTATTCTAGTCTTTGGCTTAATTCATCTGTCTCCTAAACCCACTCAGTTTGCAGTGGAAGGATGGCACATTCCCAGCACTTTGGCATCTGAGAGACAGCAGAACATATCTCACTCCTTCTCAGAGCTGAAAGTGAAAATAGAGTGTGAGGAATCAAAAAAGGAGTTGTTGAATGCATGGCAGATGTTGTTACATTTGGCCTAGCGGTACTCCATGTGGCAGTCACACGACTGTTGATCTTAACCAGAGAGGTTAATAAGGATGGGCACTCTCAGGTGAGAGTTTTCTTTCAGTAAATGTTACAAGTGAAAACAATAACAGTGAGTGAGATCAAAAAACTCCACGTTAAAATGAGGCAAAAGGAAGCTCAGAGCTAATAACACATCAGTTGGGAACGCAGCTTATCGGCATCCAAAAAGAGACACAAAATGAAGACCATCTTTTCCTGAGAAAGTAAGCTGAAAGAGACATCTCCTTGCATGCCTCCATCCCATTTCCCTTAGCTTTGACTGACACCGAAGTGTCCTACAGACAAATGTGGAATGAAGAAGTGATACATGCTGGTATGAATCATGGATTGCTAGGCCATCATTTACAACAGAAGCAATCCCTGAGCAGAGGTGCATTACTCACATATTGAAGATGATTTATGTGGTTTTTACGTAGCTGTTGGGCTTTAATTATTCACTTGATTATCAATAAAAAATAAGCAGTGAGCAGCACAGAATGTTAACATGCCTGAACTGGGCATGCAGCTACTTGTGTGAAATAAATGTGGACTTACAGGGAGGCATTCTTGTTCTGTCAGTGCCAGGTGTGGGGAGCAATTCGCTGGCAGAATCAGCACATTTCTTTTCTCTTTTTCCTCTGTTCCCTTCCCATCCTTTTCACAAACAAAACCTTCCAACCTGTTCATCAGTTCTGTGATGGCAGACAAATGTTTCAGCAAAACATGTGCCAAATATCCATTGATATTGGCTGAAATTCAATATGATGAAATGAAATGATGCAGGCATCGCATTTGGTGCAGTGCAATATCTGATCAATAGCAGGTAATTGGGAGAGAAAGCTGGGGCTGTTACATCACTCTGAGCTATGGATCATATTAATCACTGACTAACTGCTTCATCAATGTAATTTCTTTTCATCAACATGTTGTGGCATTTAGAATGTTGGACATAAAACCTCTATACTGTATTAACTTGAAATTAAAAGTTGTGCAGTCCAATGAAGTGGAACATCACTACCATGGGTGTGAACAGTGTTCTTACATCATAGCTCAAGATTATGCAACTGGCACCTTCAACAAGCAGAGAGAAGTGACAAAAAAAAAAAAAAAAAAAAAAAAAAAAAAAAAAAAAAAAAAAAAAAATCAAAAACAAGAACTCATCTGGACTTGGAAAGAATATGTACTCATACAAGTCATACCTCCTGTTCCTCCTTCTTAACTGAAATAAATGTAGGACCAGTAGGGAGAGAAGCTCAAGTTTCTTTTCAGCATTCACCAGTTCATAGGTATTGGTAATTTCTGAAACTACTGACGATGCATTAAAAGGGCAGCTCTAGCAAAGGAAAAGATATTGTGGTACCATCTCTCCATCCCATTTCCTGGCATGGAAATATGTACAGCTCTGTCAGTGATCACTGGGATTCCTGCTGCTGATTCTACGCTCTTTCCATTTTGGTTTTCCTCAAGTCTCTTTCTCTGCTCCGGCACATGTACACCTGTGGAGATTTGTAGCATTACCATCTAAGAGATGACACAAAGTCACTTTCCTTCCATAACACACCAGTAGGAGTTCTTGCTTAGCATTTGAAAGCTAAGGAAATCTTTTAGACATGTCAGCCAGGGAACTAGTGCCATTGACGCTGCACACAGCCAAGGCAGAGTCAGCTTCAGCCAGCCCATGGCAGAGTCAGTTCAGGTTCTGCTCTGAGCAACCCACAGGAGGAATTTTCTCTTTCTATCTACCGACTATGAGAAACACTGAGAGGGAAACAAGTCTGCTCTCTTATGCCTCAGAGTGATGTGTATAAAATGAGGTGGTATAGTTGACACTGTCTCCCACAGTATAGTCCTGGAGAAGCTGGCAGCCTGTGGGTTGGACAGGTGCACTCTACGCTGGCTGAAGGGCTGCACCCAGAGAGTGGTGGTGAATGGAATTAAATCCCATTGGTGCCTGGTCATGAGCGATGTTCCCCAGGGATCAGAATTGGAATGCATCCTGTTTCATATCTCTGTTGATGACTTGGATGGAAAACTGAGTACACCCTCACTAACTTTGCAGATGACTACAATGGGTGGGAATGTTGATCTATCTTGTGGTAGGAAGGCCCTACAGAGTGATCTGGGGTAAGGCCAGTGGGATGAAGTTCAACAAGACCGAGTGCTGGGTCCTGCACTTTGGCCACAACAACCCCAGGCAATGCTACAGGCTTGGGGCTGGAAGACTGTGTGGAAGAAATGGAGTGGGAGTGTTGGACAACACTCGGCTAAATGTGAGCCAGCAATGTGCCCAGATAGCCAAGGAGGCCAGTGGCATCTTGGCTTGTATCAGAAATAGTGTTGTCAGCAGGATCAGGGAGGTGATCATCCCTCTGTACTCAGCTCTGGTGAAGCCACACCTAGAGAATTAAGTTCAGTTTGTGCACTCACTGCAAGAAATACATTGAAGCCCTGGAGCATGTACAGAGAATGGCAATGAAACTGGTGAGGGGTCTGGAGCACAAACCTTAGGAGTGGCTGGGGGAACTGAGATTGTTTAGACTGGAGAAGAGGAGGGTCAGGGGAGACCTTATAGCTCTCTACAACTCCCTGAAGGGAGTCTGTGGTGAGAAGGGGATCAGCCTCTTCTCTCACATAGCTAGCAATAGAACTAGAGGGAATAGCCTGAAGTTGCACCAGGGAAGGCATATTGGATATTAGGTTGGATATTAGGAAGAATTTCTTCTCCAAAAGAGTGGTTAGGCACTGGAACGGGCTGCCCAAGGAAGGTAGTGGAATCATCATTCCTGGAGATGTTCAGGAAACATTTAGATATTGTACTAGAAGACATGGTATAGTGGGGAAATATTGGTGTTAAGTTGGACTAGATGATCTTGGAGGTCTTTTTCAACCTTGGTGATTCTATGATTCTATAAATGACCCAATATTGCTCACAAGGAAGATTTCTGCTTTCAATTCTAATCCCAATGACATTCACGGAATCACACAGAATCGCAGAATTACAAGGGTTGGAAGAGACCTCTAGAGATCATTAAGTCCAGTGCCTTTGCTAAAGCAGGTTCCCTACAACAGGTTGCACAGGAAGACGTTCAGACAGGTCTTGAAGATCTCCAAAGAAGAAGACTCCATAACCTCTCTGGGCAACCTGTTCCCGTGCTCCATCACCCTCACTACAAAGTTCTTCCACATATTCATGCAGAACTTCCTATGATCCAGTTTTTGGTCATTGCTTCTTGTCCTATCAGTATACACCACTGAAAAGAGCCTGGCCTCATCCAATTGCTTCCTGCACTTTAGATATTTATAAACATTGATCAGATGCCCACATTCTTTATGACTGTTTCTGAAGGGGGGAAGAGGGTGTATAGAGGCCTCAGAACCTGTTCTTGTCACACTGGGTCATGTAGGCTTTGGCTTTGAGGTCAGAAAAAGCAATCTGATGGCATTTAGTACAAAATCTTTTTGTGGGGTCCACTTTAGACACCAACTGTTCACCATCTGAACAGTCTGGCACTCTATTACAAAACTGAGCCTCATACCACACACTGTTGCTTTCAGTAACATCACAGAACGAAACTAAAATGAATCCTTCATTCGTCAATACAGATACTCAGCCAGGCAAGTTCCAGTCCTCTGGTGAGGTAAGGCCTTGGCATGCACATCCTCTCATACCTTCATTTCCATGGTAAACACAATGGGAAAAGTAGGCAAAAAGGTGTTTAAGCCAGATCCCTGTCATTCAGCTCATAACTACAGAGCATGCAGCTTATGTCTCATCCAAGAGGTGGAATAAGCCTGCCCAAGCCTGTGGGTAAAGCTGGCAGAGAGCATCCTCAAGTCCCCCCTGTTCTCATTGCAGAGGAAAGCAACAGGACCACATCCTGTCTGAACAGAGAACAAGGCAAGTCAACAGCAGAAAAGAACTGATGACAGGATCTTATTCTTCGAGCACCTGCATTTCCCACTGGTATCAGAGCTGCGGGTGCCTGGCATTTAAAACGTAACCAGCTTATTCATCCTGTCCTAGGTGAGAGCATTTTCTCTACTCTCTGTTTAGTGTGAAGCCCGTTGGGAAAGACAGGATGAGCAGATAATGATAACAGTGTTTCAACATCTCCAGCTCATGTTTTCTTGCCATATTTGGTAATTGTTTTTTTAAGCTCCAAACCCTGCGTCTGTGGGAATCTTAGCTTTCTGTTAAAAAAAAATGTTGTCTGTTCCTTTTGATGGGGTTGAAAAAGCTGAAAACCTGTCATCCAGCAGAACTGAAAAATTATAAACCTAAAGAAAAGAACTTTAAGTGTGCATTAATCTTAAACATCTGTATTTTTAACAGCACCCACCAGGTTTTTGGGAAGATCTTGCTATCAGGTTTTGAGTGTGGAGTATGACTGACTCTCACGAAGGTATGCAGTTTGGTTAGAGATAACACTGTACTTTTGTAAGTGCCACAGGTCAGAAAATGGAAGTTGGATTATGGTAAAATGCCTTTTATGGAATTTTTTTTTTGTACTTTGTGCTTCCAACTGGAATTAGAAACAGAAAAAGAAGCAAACTGATGTTCAAGGGTGAAAGAGAGAGGGAGACAAAAAAAATTCTTGTATTTCCACCCCACTAAGGAAAATACTTTCACACATAACTTAAGTATGCGCCAAGATTCTATTAGAATATAACTTAATAGTCCAAATTTCTGAATAGTAATATTTTATTTATTTAGAGCCAAAGAAAATGGTGTGTACCCTTCTGCTTTCAGAGCTAAATGATGTTTGATGCTCTAAGGAAACCCTGGAAGGAAACACATGAGGCCAGCTTCATTTTGTTTTTAGCTAAAAAAGACAAAACCTCATGTTAATGCAAGCTGAGGCATTAATTTCCTCTGCACTCCACAGCAGACCTATACAGCATTGTATAAAACAGGAACTGATCTCCCATTGAGGCTGCACCAGCAATGTCGTCACTGTGTCTCCGCATGAGACATTTCAAAATTATTTCAAGATCAGACCGTGCTTGTGCAGACAAGAGCACAGGGCTGTTGGGGAAAACAGCACAGGAGCTTTTTATCACTGTTGTTGCTTGGGAGGTTTCAGCAATGACAAAAACCTTCAGTCTCTCTCCATTTTTGCTGCTGATGTTTGATGTCTGTGCTTTTAATGGTACAAGATAAATATGCAAATGCGTGGTTGTGTTTTCTTTCCTTTTTTTTTTTTTTTTTTTTTTTTACTTTTTTATGCCATTAAGGCTTAATGCAGTCCTGCAGCCACTCTTCAGGGAGCGCTCCTTCTGAGCAAAGTCCATTGCAGTCACTGTCACAGAGCAAATCATCTGTGCACACATATGCACGCTGCACTCTCCTCTTTTTTCCACTTCCCATTGCTACCAGTAGCACCAGTAACTCCCTACTGATTTCTGCTGGTCAACTGTAACAAGTAGCTAATTGGAACATAGGCAGAGCGGGAAGGCCTCTCTTCACCCCCCACAGAAAGTCAACTGGGATTGCTGCACAGATCTCCCTACCTGAATTAAACTCTCCTTCACCCTCTGTCTCTGCCTCCTTATTAGCAACATGAGAGCACTTCAGAGTGCAAGATATTTGCTCTTTGTCTATGGAAAATAGCCCCCCGTAACCCTGTTGCCTGTTCATGTCACTCAGATTATCAGCCATGTCTTCTCTTTGGTGACAGCTCCATAAAATGCACCCACTTTATGGTAGCTCTGTTGTTTCACTCTTGCATTTTTAACAAGGACTTGTTTTAGCAACTAATTATCCTAACAGCCATGCAGAGGTAGGGCCAAAAAATGTAAAACAGCTTACAGAAGGGAAATGAAGACACTGGATTATCTAAAAAGCAGAAAGTTCACTTCTAAATTCATTGATGCTAGTCTGCTGGAGTTACCTGTCAGAAAAGGTCAAGATGTAATTACGACAGGTTTGCCGAGTGTCCTGTATTTCAAATGCATGAGAAGCTGTTAGGTCTAAGTGGTAAGTAAATTGTGGAGCTTCATCTATGGGATGATACTCAGATATTCTGCAGGGGGAGCACACTCCAGAGCTCGGAAGCAAGAATCTGATGCCTTGAGATCTCTTCCTCATTTCACAGTGGATTTACTGAGGAGCTGGTGGGCAGCTCGGTTCCTCATCTATAAATACAGAGATGATTTCATCCAGCCAAAATCCTCAGCTTCTAAGAATAGATGTCAGTATGTCAAAGAGCATTGTGCCGTTTGTGCCTTACTCTCATTATCAGTACACAAGACGGGACTTACAGACTGTATAAATGGTCTATACAGTATTTATATAGCACTCATCACCAGAGTATTCAAGCTTCCTACAGAAATAGACATTAAAAATCTTTTTTCCGTTTACAACTAAATCATTTTTCCAGGCATTTAGAGAACTCACCCACTCCTGCAATTATTAGCATATTGCCTCTGTCATTCTCTTGGTCATGTTCAGGAGCACAATTCACTTCCCCTGGTATTAATGAGTAATAAATAATTCATGCAAAAAATAAGGAAAGTACCTAACAAAAGAAACATTGGCACACTTCATGTGGTGACTGTATTATGTAGTCTGTGATGTCGTTTTCTGCGGTAAAGCCCTGCAGAATTTGAGAGAAAATGATAACCTTCCTTTACATTTTGAACATCCTATAGAATAGAATACAATTAACAGCTCTGTCAAAGAACATAATCCAGTAGCATGGCTCAAAGGGGTTGCAGAAGACAGCAGTCTCCATTTCAACTCCAGAATAAAGAACTATTACGCTTCTATAGACTCTTATTGGTTCTATTCCTCTTAACTTTTGTAGGACTTGCCCAGGAGGGTTTGCACATGAGACAAGAAGAATGTCGGGAGAAAAATTACTGTAGAGAGACAGAAAAATGTCTGGCCTAAATTTACTGCCAAAAACTGTCCTGGGAGGCTTAGACACAATGGTACCATTCAGCTCTATGATGCTCGGGTCAGGCGTGATTGAGAAGAGGGTTAATGGAGAAAAAACAGGAACAACAGGAATGTGCCGCACAAATCCCCACTTAAACTTTTATCAGCCTAGCACAATAGATGGAGTACCAAGTCCCCGGCTACTGCAACAACCCCAGCTGCAGAAGAGGCAGCAAATACCAGACACCTCACCTGTACAGCTGCTAGGTGGGTGCTTCTCACAGCCCAGGAAAAGCACCTTTACCCAAGGGGTCCAGAGGAGGGATCTAGTCCTTATATGACTGACAACATGAATTATTCTGAGTACAGAAGGGATCAGACATCTTTGTTCAGTCAGCACCTATCTATCTAACGTATAGTGAATCAAGCTCTGTACAGGAGAATTGCTAGGTAGCCCGCTGTGAACACTCTCCATGCCCACAAGCCAAGTCCTTCTCACTCAGCTGCCTACTTACACTGTCTTGTTACGAGTGTATCCCCATATAAAAGGGAATTAAAATCTTACTACGAGTTTGTGGCTTTTCAGCTCTATCACTGTTTTTCAGAAGAGCAGGAGAAAGAAAGTGAAAATACTTCATTATTGTTGCTTCTTTTCCCTTTCTGAAAGGAGACGGTCACGATTTAAGCTCTAAGAGGGATCTTGCACTGGTGAGATGAGGGAGCTTCAATGCAGTTTAGCAACAGAGAGGGAAGCAAACTGTTAGGTGGTGTTAGAACATGAATACGAATATTGTCTGTTAGACAAATACAGAAGTTAAAAGCAATCACTTGAAAACAGTGTACTGCTAAGATTGCAAACTCAGAGATCAGAGATGTCAGAACTGTGTGACCTTAATTAACCTTCTTGTGTGCATGCACTATCTAATTGTATGAGCATATATTATTTCTCCTCAAAGTACCTGTGACTCAGTGCAAGGGACAGACAGTAACCACTATGTGAGAAGCTGCCTGGTGTTTTCCCTTCTCCTCTGTTTGTGTGATCCCAGTCTTATTTACTGAACTCTTTTCGCTTCCTGCTGAAGGTAGGATTACTCATCTTAGTGTGGACATTCCTGTCACATTCCTGACTTCAGCAGTTGTGGAGCTCACATAAATTAATACACTTGTTTTCATCTGCGTAAAAGAAGGGCTTGGCATTATCCCCATTTAGCAAAAGAGAGCACTGCTGAGCAATTTCAATGAGAATTTCCATTACTCTCTCTGAAATGGTTAAGAAAACAAATGAAATATGGTTTTGTTGTGAGAAGAGTTGTTCAGTTTTAATAAGTGGTGCTACTGATCCTGCATAAATTTTGCATTCTCAACCTAACCAATGTAAGTGCAGATATCAACATTATTCATAAAAATGATCAATACATTTTCAGAATCTTACCAACACCTTTGATTAAGTGGCCCACAGAGATGAACCCAACAACAGCCCTGCCTCACTATGGCAGAAAATTACTGAGAGTTCAGTTGACCTAGAATGATGTTCCTTGAACCACTAAGGCTGACTTTCTTAAATTGTATTATATATGTCTCACTGCTCTTGATCAGAAAGGCTGACTCTTTTTTTTTCTGTTTATGCATCTCCCATATCCTGCTACCACACTCCTTTGCTACTCAGTTCCTTGCTACACTAGCTAGTCTCATTTGTTTTCTTTAGTCCCTCCCAACATAATTTTCATGCCTTGCTTCAGGCTCTTCTATTTCAAAAATATCTTCCAGAAGGGAAAAAATACTTTTTTTCCCTTTAATTTTAAAGCCCAGCAGTTTTTAGAAACACCTGTCACTGCTTCCATCTCTCCAATCAGTGAGCAGTGCGGGTGTCTCTCTCAGTAGGAGCTGACAATTTGATGATACTTCATCAGCGTGGGACTCCTGCTGAGAAGTAGATTGAGACAAAGGAAATGCCTCTCACCATTGGAACAAATAAGGAATCGTATTTTCTAAGTTATTGTTAGGTACATTTCATTTCTTTTACTTTTTTGAAGTAAGCCTGCATTGGTGTGTACAGCAATTAGCATTGACTAGCCCATTCCTGTTTCACAACCACAGAAGTATTAATCCCACCAGCAGAATGACAGTCCTCAGAAAATAACACCAGGCTGGGATTCAAGAACCACACTAAAATGCTGATCTCACCAGAGACTTCCTGCAAACCTCGGGTAAGGTGCATTTAGGGCCTCAATTCACTGAAGAGCACAAGCCTAGAGCAACTCTTCTTTAAAGTAATCAGAAGGTTTATCCTGTTCCTGGTGATATGTGTATTCTGATTTGTATTTTCAAGACTGTCTATGTTATCAGGAAGGACAGATATGCTTAAAAAATTAAAGAAGGAAGGCCTTAAATTCCACTAGACTGTGTTAGTATTGGAAAATGGGGTGTTTTGGGATGCAGGGCAAAAGAGGTGGGAAGGGACTAAAATGCTGGCTCCTGTGAAATCAGTTGGAGATTCACTTTACAAATCAAGAGTAACGTTCCCACTCATTATTTGAGAGGGGACCCACTCTTGCTTTTTAGATTGCTCGTAGTGAAGAGTGTCACAGCCTCTCTGCAGGTCATCAGAATATTCAGTGGCTTGTAACAAACCACCCAAACTCAGGTCATTATTAAAAACAACCAGCTGATGGAAATTGTTGTTGGAAATCTTCTGATGATGGAATTCCACTTTCTTGTTTTACGGAAAATCTGGACCCTGTGAAGTTGCGTAGCAGAAAGATTCAAGCAGCCATCACATGAACAGTAAGGAATAAGTAAGTTGAGTTGTAGGAGTTACACCTGTACATAGTGCTGCAGGGTTACAAAGTGTGGTATGAGTGCTCTTAGCACAACATGAGTACTCTTTGTACTCATACACTCAAGGAATGAAATGAATCCAGTTGCTCTTTCCTACTGGAAGTTTCTCTCCATGTGGTCAGGCATTGGGCAGCCCTCAATAAACTCAATAACTAAGCCAGCATACTGAAGGCAGGAAAAGGTGAATTTCTGTTAATTTAGATGGTCAATGGAGTTGAAGAGAGCCCCAACTATATCAGTTATGACCCCTATTCACTTTTGTCCAAACTGTGGGCAACATTTTTGGGGATCATCAGTAACGTGTTGCAGAGAGGATGCAAAAAAGTCTTTCTTTTCTAAATGACCCCTCACTCTTCCTTTTCTTCCTCTCCTTACCTATCTGAGCCCCAGGAGTTTTTTTCCTCCTGGTCTCCTTAGTCATTTCATCAAAGTCCAGTAAAGGTGGAGTGGAGATGGTTATCTTTCAGACAGAAGACAAGTGCATTATCCATTTTGTCCACAAACAGATGCTCTCTCAGGAAACAGTGGGATAACACTGTAGCACCATCAACACCAATCTTTCTACATGGAAGTAACCTGTCCTCCATCCCTACAGTGTTCCTGGATCCTGCTGACTTACAGCTCACAAATTTCCTGTATTTTTTATAGCTTTGCTGTACTCTCTCAGGATCTTTCTTGGATGCAAAGTACTGAACAGCCCACAGTACAGGCCACAGCTCGTGATGTCCAGCTGACTTTTACTGTCATAAACAGGCTGATATTTGTTTAATTTAGTGAAATAAATGCCTTTCCTAGCTGTTTGGAAAGCAAATCCCTCCTCGCTCTCCAGCTGGTATTTGCTGTACTTGAGTGGAGCTGGTGAAATTCTTGTGTTATAATTTAATGCTGCTATGTTTGCGCAGAACTAATAAGCCTTTCTTAATGCCTGTTAGGGCTCTTCAAGCCAAGGAACTGCTCTTTTCCTCGATGGAGCTCTCCAGTGCCTTAACAGGATTGCACACAGCAGATCTTCAAATAAGGACAGCAAGCAAGCAACACATTACCTGAAGCCACAGGCACTGCTGATGAGCATAATAATATATTTATGCAGGACCTTACTGAGTTTTCTGAAGTTGCCCACAACAGAGCTCCACAACACCTCTTTTTGGTATTCACTAACAATGAACTAGCTGCCTGTCATCCTGCTAGCACAGCACTGTGGAATGATAAAGCCATGGCTTGTGCCTAGGCCCTCTCTTTTCTGTAGGTCTTTTCTATAACCCTTATCCTGATGTAAAAAAAAATGGAGTTTACTGCTAGCAGGCAGTATTGGTACCAATGCCACATGACTCCAGAGAGACTATTTAAATTTCAGTGCTTCTGAGCACAATTATGATTTTCCCATTGGCTTCAGCAGAAGCAGATACAAGTCCTAGTAACAAGGAGAGCTGATGAGAAATGAGATCAAAAGGAGTAATGTCTGAATGAGTGCAAACCGAGACCCAAATTCCCAGATTTTTTTGTTTCTTCTCATCCAGCTCCATTAAGTGTAAGCACAGTTAAGAGAAATACACTTGCTCTGGAATGCAGGATGCATTTTCTCCTTTCAAAATTTATGTATGTCTACTAATTTATTCTCTTCCATGATGCCAAGAGGAATTTGGGTGGACGGCTGGCACTATACCGTATTAATTGCTTCCTTTGCAGGAAACGTCAATGCTGCAAGCCCAAGTTCAGTCCTTCTCTTCTGTGTCTTAATACTACATATATTCCCATGTGCTCTTCAGTCTCTTCTTACTCTTCTCTCTTCATTTCCCCTTCATTTCAGTGCCTCTTTTATCTTAGGAGCTGCCTAATCACACACCTAAGTCAAAGAGATTTCTTCCAAACATTTGCTTTCATTCACAGCTCTCAGTTCATTTTAGGGCTGCAGATAGAGGAGTGAAAAATAAATTGAAAGAGAATAATTTGTAATCACTTTCTTCAAATCAGTAAGGTAATAAGTTTTGTCATGTTGGACCATGAGCAAACAGTATAACACATGACTTCCAGGGTGCCAACTACCAGTGAGTATTTGGAGCCAGTTGAAATTAATACACAAAGAGTTCTGACTAGATGAGTGTCCAGAGACATATCAGGCAAGAGATCATCATTTACTCTTACCCCTGTATATAGACTTTTTTACACAACAAACCAAGACATAGGAAGCACTCAGCCCTTTCATTTTAATGAATGTTAATTTAGGATGTATGAATGAGCATACACACGCAAACCAACATCAATATTTACGCAAAGAGATGTGTTGCTTACATGTAAAACATTATACACCTTAATTAAGATGACTTCTTCATGAAGTACACTTTCTAGAAATGACTGTGGTCTGCAGGGCATCCCAGTCGTTAAACAAAAGACATGCTGGAAGACCACCACAGCTTTAGCCAACAGTTCACTCTGCCTCCAGGGAATAACTCTGATGGATATGCTAGAGAGCCTACTGCTATCATATCTGAGAGTAAATCATGCTTCAATTATTCCATTTTACAGCCAATTGCAGCACAGCAAAGATGCTTTGCCAGCAGCTGTTATCAGCAAACTTGGAATTCTTGATCAAGATCACTGAAGACCCAATATGAGAACAAAAGGCTACAAATTATTTCCATAGTATGTTAAAGTTGAGACAGTAGGTTGTAAAATAAAGAGAAATCTCTCTATTAAATAGAGCTGTCTCAGAGTTATTTCTTTCTTTAGAAATCATGATCTACACAATTTCATAAATCGATGAAAGGATTTTGACCATTAAACTTAATTGATACTGAATTTAAAGACACGAACTTAAATCATTTTACCACTTTCTTTGACAATTAGTTTCTGGCATTGCATTTCTCTCCATCACTGTATGAAGCAAAAAATCACAAGTACTGAGGAAGCAAGATTAACATGTACAAAAGATGAAGCACTGTGAGAAGTGACATCTGGGGCAATGCAAAAGATGTTTCAAGGAGTGTAAACAGGCAGAAGTAAAAACAGAAAATAAAACCTGACTTTTAAGTAAAATCAGCAACAACTTGGATTTATATAGTGCTCCATATGTTCTAGATGAATAACACCCAAGGCATTTTAGTGTGAAGTAAGGTAGGAAGCATGCCTGAGGCGAGAAAGTAAGAAAATAATTAAATTTCTTGAAAATGTTTTCAGCTTTGAGAAGGTGCAATTCTTCCTTTTAGATGGCTGATGGTAACAGTGCTGAGGTGCTGTTGTTTTACATAAATGGCTTTGGACAGGAGCCACACTGCTGTGAAAGATCAAAGATTGCTTGTAGTTTAAATGTTCATTCTGTTTTTTTATTTTTATTTTTATTTTTTTTAGCAGAAGTCTGATTGCTTAGAAAAATCTATCTGGAAAGAATGAAAATATTCAGCTGTTTGGAAACGTCATTGAGTTTGTTATAGATGAAAGCAGGTCTTGGCTGGGAAAGAAAAGAAAGAACTGCACGACGTGGACAGTTTTCCCTAATTTTTCTCTTTTATCTCACTTCCAGTTTATGGAGGATTGGACTAAGAAAAAGGTTTCTGAAGGTTGCATCTAGATGGATTTCTCCAGTTCTGGCCAGCCTAAAAATTAACATTATTGTAATATCTATAATAACAAAGGACTATCAGCAACAAAATAAATTCAACACAAAATAAACAGATACACAACACTTTCAAGTATGAGCCACAAATACAATGCTGCAATTTTTTTCTCAATACATAATGAAGAATTGCACAAGTATAGCACAGAATTGAGTCTTTCCATTTCTACTATTCATGAGGAACAAATCACCACATCAGCTGAGATTTGCTGAATCTAAATGTTCATGTCCCCTACTCCAGCTCTTCAGAAGAGAAATTCCATGCATGGTTGAATCACTTACTCTCTTCCACCGTGACTTTATACTTTGGACAGAATAGAAGCTCAGCAAACTAGTCATTTGCTTAGCTCATCACTGATAAGCTACAGGTAGATGATTATTTTGGATATGGATTTTTTTGCAGCCAAAAATTGCTATGAAACCTCTCTATGCTTTCTGACACCAAAACCACACTTTTAGATTCTGGGCACCAGTCTTGGAGGTCAGTATGGCTGCATCTTCAAACACGAGCCTTGGAATAAGATTTAGATTTGTCAGGCTGTTGTGGGATACCCAGAACAGAGAAGCAGGGCTTCACACCAACAGAAGGAAGTTTTCAACTTATTTAAGCAGCTATCATCTTTACCATCACTTGGGTTTATCAGGCCTCTGTCAGAAGAAGGGCCTCACTGGGCTACCATTTTTTATAGACAGCAAGAAGATACGGATTTGCCTCAAAATGGTAAAAATTTATGCTTGGAAGAGTTTATCAAATGACTTCTGTCTTGGAAAATAGCATTGATAGCCAGTTCTCAGTCTGTCCAGCTGGCTCAAGGGTCCTTCCTGATTTCAAGGAATAAAACTTGCCAGATTTTGAAATGAATATATTGTATTATTGGTATCTTGCTTTTTAATCGTTTGCAATGTGCATAGCACAATCCTCATCAAAAAGGAAACCAGAAGGGTGCACACATGCTGCCAAAAGTCTGCTAGGAGAGGATTCTTGGCTAAAATTTTCAAAGCTGCATGAAAGGATTTCCTGCAGACTTCAGTCCTGTAAATCTACCCTTTGCTACATGAGGATAGTGGAGAAGTTACTCATCAACACTAGCATTTGGTTAACTTTATGATCAATTTACATTTTCCATTTAATCTGAGGAACCTTAGGCTTAGATCTTCCTTTTTAGGGGTGACCCAGTAGGAAGACTGTGTCTTTATATGAAAGTTGGAGAGAAGGTAAAAAGCCCAATACTTACCCCACAGTATTATACAAAACTGAAGATTGCAGCAATCCTTAAATCTGATCTGATGGACTGAGCTGAGAACCAAAATCCAGCTCATAATGTCAAAGAAAAATTATTCACCATCAGTAGCTATCAATTAAGTGGAGCTGGAGGCAGAAGGTGATTGAACTGAGCTGTCATTTCTCACACGTGGTGATCAACAGAGAAGAGTCATAATAATAATTTAGTTTAGGCCAGTGACATAGTGATTCTGTGGGGTTTATGTTTGTCCAGAAAGTGAAACAGTCAGAAGGCAACTCAGAGATCAGTTTTCAGCATGAAGTGGCAGATTGTAACTGTTTCTTTTACTTCTGCAAGGAGCTTATATGCTAAATATTTCCATGAACGTTTATTGAAATTACTGCTGAATTATTAGTTCTGATCAGGATGTAAATGATTCAAAAAGATTGTTCCTTGGGAATGTGAAGAGTTAAAGGGAAATGCAGTCTTGAAAAGATCACAACAGATGAATAAAACACGTGAGAAAATGGGCAGTGAATGAGACTACTAAATCTCTTATGATGCCATTCTGAAAATGGAGTGATATTTCTTTAATAATGAAGAACAAAAAGAAAGAACATATTAGTTGAGCAGTAGCCATGACACTTAATGATACAACCAGAATTGCCACTGCACTTCCTATATGCCATAGACTTCAAATCAAAGGCCATAGCATGTTCTCAGAAAAAAAAACTGGCTAAGATGCTGCTGCCTCAAGTTACCTGAAAGAAAATAAGCAGCATAGTGCTGTCTCAGGAGTCTGTAACTGACAAGAAGATAACTTCTCTAATATATTATGGACATAATACATAAGTCCTATAGAATGGAAATTTGATTGTATCTTTCTGTTTTAAAGGTTAGTTAGTATTTTAAGTATCCCTACTGCTCAAATATCTCTTCTCTGGTCAATATAGTGCATGTTTCTTTAAATTTTGTCTTTGCTAAAGCATACTGCCTCAGTAACCACAGCCAGCTTTCTCTTTTTATTCTTCCCCTACATGGTAAACATGGTAACAAGGATAAATCATATTCTTCCTTTACTCAGTATAACTTTTTTTCCTGACTCATTCCTTGCATTTCCAGTTGTGACAGATAAGCCAAAACAACAGAAATCTTATTCTCCAAGGTCTTTACTACCTCCATCGGCTTCTACCATCAGACTTACCTGAGCTGTTGTAGTAGTCATAGAGAAATGGAAATTACTTCTGCTCTTTGGCTTCCTCTGTTCCAGCCAGTGACACAGTGCCAGTAATCTCTTCGTCCTGTGGAGATAAAGAGAGATAATTAAGATAAACTAGGCCTGCTGTTGTGCTTCTTGCTGGGAGGTATTAGAAAGAAAGACATACTGGTTTATTTCAAAAGACCTGTGAAGTACTAATCAGTTTTACATTTTGGACACACAGCAGAACCTTTTTGATGTGTTTGCTTAGAACAATATAACAAAACTATGGTACTTCTAAAAATCTTTTGTACAGGGTCTAATGATTATGTTTAGTATTGTACTTATAATTTGATACTCATATGCTTAAGCTGGGGGTCAGGGAAATGTTTTTTTAATACACAGGGAAGGAACAAAACCTATTTTACGTTAATGCATTAGGAAAGTTTAGGTAGTGTAATAATTCCTTCCATTTGCTAAACTGGCTCCTTGGAGTATGTAATAATGCAGTTTTAAAATACTTAACAATTTGCATTTATGAAAAATAAAAGGGGAACAAATACAAAAGAAAACAAAAGCAAGTTTGGAATGTTTACTGCCAGCAACATCTTGGCATTTGCCAGTACTTAAAGGTTATGCCTGTCATGTTTAGATGTGGCATAAAGTCTTTCATGCTTTCTCAAGTAATTGGACATCATACTGATAGGTAAAATTGAATGTGTTATGAACTGCTCTTCTATAGACTTACAGGGCTTATTGACAGACAGTGCTTGGAGAGAAGGCCTAATTTTATGCATGAACATGTCATGCTGGAATAATTATGCAACTGCTTGCTTTCCTTCTTCGGTACATTGTGAAAACCCACAAAAGTTCCTGGGAATTCATATCTTCTCCTGGTTTTGCATATACATATTTGCAGTGTCCCTTGTTAACAGGACAATGTATTCAATATATTATTAAGATGAACACAGCATATAGCCAAGAGCAAAGAGCTGAATAACTGTATATATCAAATGGGCTTGCTTTCTAACTGTATAAAGCAATCCAGCTTATGCATAGGCTTTACTCTACACATCTTTGTAAACAGTAGTACATGAAAAACTGGCTCTCATCTATGATCACTGTTTTCCTTCTACTACTCTGTTGGCTGATTGACAGATGTGTGCAAAAACTGAGGTAGCGTTTTGCCTCTGGTAATCTTTGCTTATTTTTTTTTGTTTGTTTGTTTTTTTAGTTCATAACAATTTTGACCAGTGTGAAGTATCCCATCTAAATCACTGCTGAAAATCACTGACAACTGACTACTGTCTTGCTCTCATCAGAACAGGCTGACTGAACATTTATAGTTAAGGAAAGGAGAATGCTGAGGCGGCAAGGACACATCTCTTGAGCTGAAAATAACTGGCTGCTGAGATGAAGGAATATCCTTATGTTTTCTCGGTTTCTCTTCTCTCCAGGCATCTGCTCACTGCCATGGTGGTGGTATTTTTTTTATTTTTGTTTTGTTAAAACTAGTACACAATGTTCATGTCTATATTTCACATTTGGAAATGCGTATTTCAAGAAGAAATGCAAAAAGTAACCAGGACGAATGCATAATCTCTGAAAAAACTGTCAGCATTCCTGCTATGGTTCTATTCTAAAAACAAAATTGACTACAATAATGTTGCTTCTGTTTGCAGAGTAAGAAAATTTCAATTTTTTGTGTGAATGACATGAATGACACTCTCCCTGTTTTGATTTTGTTGGTTAGGACTCACAAGCTTGCAAATCTCCTACAGAAATATCAAGGTAGTGCATGGCTGGCTTACGACATCCAGTTTAAGACAGAACTAAAGGAGTCCTTGGGATATTTACATTGGAACAGAAGCACATCAGTCACTGTGTGTGTGAACTGAATCAGGTCCTAACTCATTCTGCTTCCATGGCTGTCCTGGCTGCCTCATCATTGGCCACTTCTGTCTGAAGAGAAGGAAGTCTCTATTGCTCATCTTCAGCAGTTACATGACATGAACTGTTAGTTCATAGAAATCTATTAGAATGGGCCCCACAGGAGAAGAACAAATCCTTTTGCTCTTGCCAATGGGCTGTTATTATAGCTTCGTGATAAAGCATGGATCACAGGCTGATTCCTGTGGTGTCTTCTGCCCCAGGCAGAATGCAAAAAGTGGGACTTTTCTCCTGCTGTCAGTCTGATTCAGACTGCCTTCATTACTTCCCCTTCTCTGGTACACTCCTTCAGATCCTCTCCCACGTGGCTGGCACTAGCAGTGGTACAAGGATTGCTCTGGGTAATGGAGTGAAACTACCGTCCTGTACAGTTGCCACTCACATAGCAAATGCACATTGCTGCTGACAGATGCAGCGGGGAAAATAGTGAATGCTCATGGTTTGTATCTACTTAAACTCACGTGCTTACTGCTAACATGCCCGTGAAGCACTGATATTACTGGGATCTCCCCTAACCTCACATTTCCTGGTTCTCACCGCATTTGCCTTAACCACAGTTCCCACTTCCTTGTTTCCAGAAGTTTGTATTTAGTCATCCTTGGTTCCAGGGGCCAGTAGGCACTGTGGAGCCATGTTAATCTGGTCATGGTGGTGTCCAGCAGTGGGGTGCTTTGCAGGACAACTTTGGTGGGTCCTATAAAGGAGCTCCAACAGATATGCCAGCAGTCTGAACCTAGAGCTTCACTTCCCTATTGTGGCCCAGTGTTCAAAGCCATCTAATTTCCAGACCAGTCACATTCAAGAAATGCTGAATAATGGAGGAATGAGACCAGTTTCTCACGATTTCCAGCAAAGATGAAGCAGATAGTGCTTTAAACTGAGACTTTAATAGAAGGGGTTTGCTTACTCAGGGTAGTAACCTGTCCTCTTATTGATATTCTGCCATGTGAGGGATTTCTAGTAGGGCCAACAACACAGGATAATGTTTGTTCCTTTCATTTTTCATTAATTTTGAAGCATCACTACAACTTTTCATGCATTCTTTTTTTCCTATCTGTATTTTTTCAGCAGCAACCAGAGCAGATCCATTTCCTAAGTAAGCTTAAATAAATGCTTTTAGTTGATGACTGTCAATCCCACACAAGCGTTTGCATAAGAAGGAAAGTTTTCTCAAAGCTTAGGCGTAGATGGCTGTTCTAGCAGGGTGTTTATTGAACAGTGATTTGTCTATTGTAATCATTTGCACTTTATGGTTGATGATGCTATATGACTAAGTTTGATCTCTGCCAACACCTGGATCCCTCTTTGCAATTATCAAATTAATTCTCTGTATCTGCCACCACTCTGCTGCTTACCCCCTCCTCATCAACCACTTCTAAACAAAACGTTGAGAATATCAAATCTTACTTATCCTAAAAGCAACAAAAAAGAAAAATGTTGATCCATATCTGCTTCTGGATTTAAAGGGAGAGACAGATTACTGAAACAGAGCACAAGAAAACTTTTCTTACATCAACAAATAATTCATGATGTGTATATGGGTATCCAACAACTCTGTTATTGCAGTAGTGTGACAAATGCCATGAAAGGGGCAGCAAATGGGACATATCATTCTACTGCCTTGACAAAGATTACAGCAGGAATGGGAAACAGGACAAATGTAACTCATTGTGGAGACAGTCCCAGAGCTGTAATCTCATTTGTTCTCCAGTATGAATTACACAGCTGTATGGAGGATGAGAATGTGATTTTTACCACGTTGTATATTTTAATCACTTTTCTTTGCTACTAAACATATAATTCATTGTGAAATTCTGATAGATGGGGGATATTAGTTTTTGAACTATGAACTAAATGAAGAAAGCTGTAATGTAAGTCTTCCGTCAGTTACATTAATATTTGATATAGGTCAAATTCAGCTCAGGTTTAGGCAAACAAATTTCCTGCATATTTCTGACAATTATCTGCCATGTGCCAGAGAGGAGCTGGACACAAGCCCTCATCTTCCTTAGCTTGGAATGGAGCCTCTTGGAGATCATTCCAGAGCTGGAAGCTACAAAAAAATGAGTGGCTGATTAATGGAAAATCTTGATCTGGAAACTATGGTGGAAAAAACTGTGTTTGCAAAGTCCCTTTGGGCCTAGTTCTTCTGGCAGAAAGAGAGGGCTGCTTGACTGTTGTTTGTGCAAACAGCTCATTTGGAGATTATCTGGCGTGGAAAGACTACATTTGAAACTTCCCAAGAAGCTTAATACGAGGTTAAAATCCTGAGATAATCCATTTTGTAGTAGAAGATATCTAGGAAGCTCCCTAAACTAAATGTGATCCTCCAGAACTCATCTCCTGGTTTAGGGGGACTTTCTGAAAGTATTAAGGAGAGGGAGAACTAACAATTTTTGTGACATATTTCTGTGATAAGCCATTTTTAGAGTGGCTTACTGTCTCTTTAAAACCTGTATGACTCTTGCAAATGTATGAAACCCCTTAGGTTTCTTCTGCATGCTCAACCTGCAGTTCTGAGCCAGACTGAAGGAAGCGTTCCCCCTCTTCCACTGTATGTTTGCTACTCGTAACACTGAGGTGCCCTGTGCAGGAGAAGAGCTGACACTACCACTTTTGAATTAGGCTGCTATGACAACAGTGAGAGCAGAGAGACAATCTGGGCCCTGAATTTATGTAAATGGAATTTCCATGTTCCAGGTGGCTAGAGGGCTTGAAGTGACAAATGATCCTTCTTGAAGGTAGATGAGAATATCAAGAATCCCCTGGTGCACAAGCAATTACGGTATGTGTGGGAATGTGGGAGATAAAGTTTTGACTTTGAATCTCAGGTGTGCTTTGATGACGATGCAAGCAGTGGAATGGCTCACGTGAATCAAAAAATCAGTGCATATGAGCAACAGAGGAACAGTCTGACTTCTATAGGTCAGTGTGGGTTTAGAGCAGAGAACTGCCTTTGAAAACTGTGGGAAATAAAACTCAGTTACACCTGTCCTTCAGGACTTGAGACAAAATATAAAAAGTCTTAGCTTTACCTATGGCTAAACTCCTATCTTAAATTTAGGAACAACTTTTCCAAATCAGTTGAACATAATGAGACATGGACCAATGTCTCTGCACAAACCCAGCCTATGCTGCAAACTATTGTAGACTGTGAATTTAGTTTCCCCTACCCCAGCTCAACCTCTTGACATCACTGTTGTGTTGACGGTATACCAGACATGCTTGAATTTTGCTTGAGATCCCAAGTTACACTTTGACTTTATCAGTTTTCTGAGAGACCTGCTAAGATGAGGGCAGCAAAGGAAGGATGAGAAAGATTTTTTCTGAAAGGTCTGGGAATACAACAGAATACATTAAGATTGTTTGTCTTCTCTAGAGTACAAGACCCTCTTCTTCTTTTCTTTTTTTTTTCCCCATTTCAAATGAATAGGGTATCAGGAATGCTTCCTTAAAGGCAAATTTTCCATCAAACTGATTTTTCAGGAAAAGTGGGCACACATATTCAGTGTCTGAAACACCATGGTGAGCTTAGAGTAATGTGAATGAAGTAAGAGAGGTTATTTAAGATTTATGATTACTCCAGGTCAGACCAAAATTTATTAGTCTAGGACTGCAATTCCCTTGAGTCCTGGCAGGTCTCCAGGCTGCAATGATCTCAGTTTCTCACAGGACAGATCTGAAAGTAACACATCTTGAATAGTGAAATACTAAACTTGCCTTATTTAAAGACAATATATAAACAAACAAATAAATAAATAAATCCCATATTTGCACTGCTGCCACAAGATACGCCTCTCCATTATGCGCATAAAAGCTGTAGCTGCTGGAGGCCAACAAACCTATATGGCCAGGAGTTACCTTCTGAGGGAGAAAATGCAATTTCCTTTTAGAAAAAGTCACAAAATCTATTCACTTTCCCATGGGAATCAGCCATTCAGCAATGCCTGTGAGCAGGGTACAGCACAGAGGAAGCTTTCTAGACCATCCTGATGCTTTGGTGTAAGAAGTAAGAAAGATGAGTTGCCTGAAGCCATCTCTTGGAAGGAATGAGCTCCTGGCCGGGCAGTGTGCAATGGGTGCCATATCAGATTTTCCATGGAACCATCTATTTCAAGTGAAAGCATTCTGTCCCTCCCAAACTTTTCTTTGCTAGAAAAGTGCCAAAGCGGCTACTGCTTCCATTACAGCCAAAACATGTAAAAACTTAAGTAAGTTTGTTCACTCCAAATTCCGTCTGATTTCCTAGCCATTTGGGTACTGGAAGATGTGTGTTTCTTTACCTTCTGTGCTACCTGGTAAGTCAACTTGTTCTTATCAAAATAGTATTTGTGCATAGGGCCAGTTTACACTACAATGTGGTGTATAATTTTCTGAAACTGTGTGCAGAATTTGGCTGTCAATTGCCTGAGATGATCACAAGGACTAGCCTGGGATGGAAGAGGTTGTCACATCCATCACAATAGCAATAGCTTTGCCTAAGCTATCAGGCACGAAGAGCTTGGATACACTGTTTGGTACAGCTGAATATTAGCCCTGGTTAACATAACAGAAAATCAGTTTTCTCGTCCAAAAAAATGCTGGGGAGAATATGTTGTTTTTGAATAATGAAGCTGCCAGTGATCTCTTATGATGTCCACATGCCCTAAGGAGAAAATGGTGAAATGTGGTGATGTAATAGAAACCTTTTTCTGTATTTGGATTTATTCTTGCCTTGGTTCCAAGTCCTCTGATTTCACAACCTGGCTAAAGACTGGACTCCAGGGAACAACTGCTTGGAATAATGTTGGCAATGCTTTCATGTTTCTTGTTTACTCCAAAATGGGTTCCCAGTGGGTCCTGATGAAGGATTCAGAGGCTCTTCACATCCCTGCTAAGCAGCCTATGCAGATGCTAATGGCTTCTCCTCTGTCTCCAGGTCAAGGGAGAAAGTGCAGATCATAGAAGTCAGACATCAAGAAAGGTATAAAGGCTCAAACCAGGTTTATGCTCAGGAGTAGAGAGAGAGGGGGGTTTCTGTTTTGGGAAGTGTTAATTTCATATAGCCTATAAAGGCTTTGTATTTGATATTAAACAGATTTGGAGACAGATCAGCTTTAACAGTCCTTTCTGCCTTCATCACTTTCTGCTCCAACTTGCTTTTGGTCACTTTCATTCATCTGTCCATGGCTGGATGCCTGGATTAATTTTTTTTATTGAATGCATTTCCTTGTGTTAACAACATATGTGATAAATAAGTAATGTGATTCGTCAAAAGGCACAGAAATGCAATGTTTCAGCTACTGAAGGACATTTAGCAATTCAGCAAGTTGCCACCTTTCTGTCACTCCCAAATACTGTATAATATAAATAGATCTAAAAGGAGATGCTGGAGTGCAAACTTGTCCAGAACTCTGCTTGTTTTAATTCCCAGTTTAAATACGTAAATTGAAATGAAATCTACTGACAGAGTTTTGGCACTATCAATTTACATTTCCTCTGAAGCCCAGTAAAAATTGCCTCAAGATCCTATATGGGGTTAAAAATATTTCTATCTTTCGACACATACCTTTAAAAAGTGTCAAATGCTTCGGCCATGGTTTGCGCAAATATAGTTCTCTTCCTCTTTTCATATGAAATCTTTCTGAAAAGAGTATTCAGGGAGCTGATATGAAACCCTTGTAAAGTATATTTTTAGCATACATCACCTATGCAACCTAAACCATAGGTCTGTAGAGAGGTTGAAGCTAAAAGAAAATGCCAGTTCAGCAGCGCTGATGCCTCACTCTTCCTTGCATTACACACCATAGCTTTTGGTTATGTGCAACAAACAGCTTGCTAAAGATTCAGTTCACATTCTTCAAGCTTTGAATGTACCCATTATCACTCCAGCATGGAGCCTGATGGACAAGAATGTCACCAAGGAATGCAAAGGTTCTTTGCAGCATGACGAGGGTAATCTTAGTAATACTTGGACTGGGAAAGGGACCCTAGAAAATGTGTGGAACAGTCTAAGCATGAGAATAACCTCATCAGACATGGGGGAAGAAATTCCAGGTCCCTCACTAGTAGAGAGGGTGGTAATGGGCAACAGCTTGACAAAAACAGAGCAACTGGCACAACTTGAGAAAAGGTGCCAGCAGTGGCAGGGGGCTATGTACATTGGATGCAGATGATAGCTTTAATGGACAGTTTGACTAAAGCAGCCTGAGGTACTTGCTGAGACAGCAGCATGCCACCTGATTTGACCACAGCACTTCATCAAGAAGCAACTGGGGGCTGATGCACTCAGACCCAACATGGGGTATTTCTTCTTTACCCTCACGAGCCTGTAAGAAGTGGAGAGAGCCTTTTCCTGCCTTACCATTGAATTCCTAACAATCTGACCCTGAACATTTTCCCTCACTCCAAATTTCACTGGAAAGCTGGTAGGTATAAATTCCCCTAGAAAACAAAACCAAAAACAAACAAACAAAAACAAAACAGAAGAAATTCTTGGGTAGTATTCCCTGCTAAAAAATGCACCCAAGCAAGAAAAATAACAGGTATACTAAGGCTTACTCAATTTTCTGCTGGGATCTGTCCATAACTGGGTCCTTGAGAGAACTTGAAAGAGAGTTTCTACTTTGAAGTGGGCTGCAGAAAGGGCTTTGGGGTGTGCTGAGCTCAGCTGTTGTATTCTGTGACAGATTTTCTAAATGTAGCTGGGTAAGCTGGAGACAGACTGTCATTCCATCATTTTTGGACAGGGATCCCCCTTTAACACTTAACTATTATCCACATACTGGTATTCTGGCAAGTCTATGCTCATGCTAATCTGTTAGGATGGTCCCGTTCCCACTCATAATGTGGCACAGTATGCCAGCTCCAACGAGGCAAGGATGCCAACCTCAGTTGGATTGTGAATAGCCTGCAGAAGAGCCTCCTGCTGGTGGAAGAAGTGCCAAATAAGGCCACATGCTCTCTCATTGGGATTCATTGTGTCCAAAGCTGTTTTGGTACCAGTTATGGAGGGAGTAACACACTCCTTCAGAAAAGAATGTGTTAACCCTTCAATTTCATGTGCTCTGTCTCTCCCTTTCATGTGTTACTTCTGGTATTTGCCTGTATAATATAATATGCCTTCATAATATAATATGAAGATATTCTTCTTCCATAACATCTAAAAAGAAGATCAGATACATCTGTTCAGCCTGCAAGTCCCAACCATGCTTGTTGTTGACTTTGGAGTTGTATCTTTCTATTAACCTTTTCCCGTTAAGACAACAGCTCCAGATGCTGCAGAGACACTGACACCAAAGACAGAAAGACAGACTTTGATCCCAGCAGAACTGCTGTCTATCTGCTCAGTGTTTCTCTGCAGAAAACCTGATATCCCATGCTCCTCTGTGGACCTTTGCAACCCCCAGAGAGCCACTGAGTAGGGAAAAGACATGGACTCTGTTGCATGCGCGTCTTTGAGCAGGACTTGCAGGAACTGCCAGGAAACACAAGTGCATCATTATTTGGGATAGAAAAGCTTCTGGAACTGCCTTTCTCTAATCAGAATAATTTCTACAGTTTCAAGCAGGCAGCTGCATAAATAGAATATCATACCTATCAAAGTAAACACAGCCTGCCAGCCCCAGTGTAACACTGTCTTTAACAGTTCTGCAGTTGTGCTAAATTTTAACCTGTTTTTCTACAGACTCACGGTTGCTTCTGTCTTTCCAGCTATGATGCTGTTTATCCTTTATGTAAGCACCATCCTTTTTAAAAAAAAAAATAATATGAATGGGGAACAATATACTGCCAGCTAAAGCAGTTGCCTTTCCATACTCATGATAGGAACTCTTTAATCAGTAGTGTCAGCCAGAGACAGAAATCTCATACTTGAGAGATAACAGTTATTTGCAGGCAACTTCTTGTATGATAAGCCCAACAACTGGATGATTACACACTTTCTCAGATAACACAAGAAAATGATGCACCACATTTCTGAAAGTACGTGTTGCAGCATCTGGAAAATTCATATGAATTTTCGCTCAGTTTTTTTTTCTCCCTGTTTTTTCTTTTTCTGTGCTCTGCAGTCTAAATGTAATTTTGACATTCTTGAGCTATCCACCAGCTTTTCTGCCACAAAAGGCTCCATAAATGGTACAAAGTGCAACTGATTAATGGGAGAGGGTTTCTGGCGTAACTGGGCTGCTTAAGGTCACAGTTAAACATTTTTCATAGCTGCTTCATCCACTGAACTTCACTCACGTAGTTGCACTGCTAGTTGAAAGGGAGATGAACTAGTGCATGCTGGCTGAGTAAATTATTAAAATACCTAAGTTGGAGCAAAGCTAATTCTGTGAAAACCCTACTAATGAATGGAGACAATGTTTTTTGCAGCAGTGAAATCAGATTAAATTACACAGGTGAGAGCAAATAGTATTTCTAAACACTGACAGGATGTTTCTACACTACAGAGAATATGTCTGTGAAGCAGTAAGTTTAGTTTGAATCCTTCTGATTACTGTTACTACAAAGCTGTCTGGACAATGCAGTCTTACAGTTAGGTCAAGGTTTTTGGGTTGGTTTAAATGTGGACCCTCGTTTCCATGTGCTTACAGTTCAGAACCAACCCAGGGTATGTTTTCATGCTTCTTCACTTTTGCATATTTCAATGTAATTCAGCTGCTGTGGAGACATAATAAGGAGCGTTTGACACACTGGTGCATGCTCCCAGGTGTTGGGTGTTATTTTTTCAGACTGCTATGCTAGGCAGATACTGACAGCATGCATTTTTGAAAAAGGAGACCATCTGCCTTTTCTCCTCTTCTGTAACTGTGTGTCTTGGATACAGCAGTCTAGAGTACCACAGGAGCTGTAAGGTCCCAGAGTGAAGAGAGAAGCCACACTCCTGTTTAGTGAACTGCAAAAGTCAGGCAAAACTGTGGATGAAATGAGTGCTAGATGGGAATCAGAAATAGATCTGGCATTTCGTCATGAGACCTGTAGGCCTGTGGTTCAAGTCCACAGCAGTCTGATGTATTCTCAATATTTCTATCCTAGTCACAGTAGTTTTTGGTATTTGTGCTATCCTGAAAGGGTAGGTCTTCTAAATTGAAATCTTGCTTGAGAAACTTTTGGATTATTTTTGGCAGTTATTTCCCATATAATCAAAGGGTTTAGAGCCTTTCTGTCTGTGTGTCCAAAGCTGAAGTTTTTTTCCAACAGGGTTTCCAACCCTCAGATTCTTAACCTGCCATAGAGTGAATAGGAGTCAGGATTTGTGATTGTGGCCTTTAACTCTGTGCCAGAGCCAGTGAGACTTCCAGCACTGTGTTGTACTCAAGCGAGGGAAAAGCCATCTGGATTATTCTGCTTTCTCCTCTTCTCTCCTAGAAGGTATTTGTTTTTCTTTTGCAGTAGCAACAGCAGGTGTTGCTTTTATGCTTGCACTACAAGTGAGATAGAGACAGACATACTAGACTGCAGCCTAGGAATTTGCTATTCTGCTGTCATTGCTGTGCTTTCCATTGTTTTACACCAGGTTAGGCAAGTATTTTTTCTTCCTTTCCATATATAGCTACTTAGTATATTATGTTACTTTATATGCTAGATGTTAATCTTCTCAACAGTGATTTTCAGAATTTTTTCCTTTAGACAGTTACTGGCCCATAGTAGTGTATTTTGTAGTGGGATATAAGGTAAGAAAATGAGAAATTGAGTAAGAAAAAAATGTCCTTGGTACATATTGCAGTTTCCAATAATGATTTCCCTTAAAAAAACAAAACCCTACAGTAACAGACAACAACCACTGTAAAGCACCTTGTTTTTCAATAAGTAAAACTCAGAATGTTACTGAAATCTACATCGTTTCTCAATTTCTCATAGTACTTCTCCATCTGTTTTCCTTTTTGTCCTGAAGGCTGGTACCTTTGCTTTGTTTGAACGTTGTTCAAACTTCTGTAAGTTGGTTGGGGATTGCTAGGTGTTATGCAACATCAATTAAAAATGATTATCTTAGGATGCACGACGTGATTAATGTTTATGATTCTCAAAGGAAAAGACTTAATTCCTTCTTAAGAGCCTCCAAGTTGATTCTCGCTAATTCCACAGAAAACTGAATAGTTAACTCTGATACTCAAGCTGACATATGGGGGAGTCATAAGAGTTTGGAAATGAGGTGGAAAGTAGTCTGGGAATACTATTCTGTTTCTGTGCTGATCAATACATTTCCTCCTCCGCCTAACATGGTGTAATTATGACTTATTCTAAGGGCTTCTCATGGGGAGAATGGATCTGTCATTAGTGGAAGCATTATGTTGACAAATGGTTTGTAGTTGGACAGCAGCACTTCCCTTTACCAGAGAAACCACTCTGTAGTAACAAGAAGAGTTGTATTTCATTTGGCATGTTATTTTCTGTCTTCAGTGGACAGCCTCCAAAGCAGCATGATGTAGCAGGAAAGGCTGTGTTATTGACACGTCTCATCTTTCTGGAGTGATAAACAACTTCTCAAACATAAGAGAGAGCTTGCTTTGCATTGTCTTTATGTGTCACCAGTGTTTCTGAGACTATGCATTAAATACATGCTAATAATGCATGAAGGTTATGGCTATGATATTGTTGCTGTCTCTAAAACTGCAGAACCATGCTGCTTCTGTGATGATGGTGGAGCCACGTGAACTAGAAAGCAAACTACTGGCTGTTTTCCTACCTGTCTCTGTAGTTTGTTCCTGAATGTCTTATTCTGCAATGCTATGGCTAGCAGATGGCAGGGCTGTCCCAACAGCTGTGAGCTAAGAAGAACCACGATCTTGTTCTGCTACAAGACTTGTGATGTGCTGTGGGGTAGTCAGCAGATAAACAATGCCTTTGGCTCCAACAATCTTGTAATAAAAAGGAGTACATAAGGAATAGCACACTGTGATCTCATATACCAAGGAATCTGGGATTGATATGCCTTCAGTAACAGTGATGTAGACAGTGGGCTAATCTAGCTAGAGATGGAGGCAACTCACTCCAGCAGTGATAACCAACATAGCCTGTGGCACGTTCCTTCTTCTTCCCGCTGGTGTTCCCTGCTCCTTCAGCAGGATAGAGTATTCTCCTTCTTGTTTCAAGTGGAGGAGCAACTACCCTTGTCTGCGATGTTGCCTTACTTGATAATTGCCCCTCAAGTGTGCTAGAAGAGCAGCACATGGAATCCCCTGTACTTGTACTTCACTGCGCATGACTTACCCTGTGACTGAAAGAGCTGCTTTTTCAATATGACAGCCTTGTTTTGTTGCCATTGCTTCTTCGATGGCATGTGTTAGACAGAAGAGCTAGCCATCTTCTTTCAATAGCCTTTTGTGGTTCTCCCACCCTTTTTTGTTGTGAAAAAAATCCCTAAATCCATTTCACTTCATCTGCTTGCAAGAAAGCATCTTGCTTTAACCCTCTGCTGGGTTTTTGTCAATGTGCAGTCTCAGTACTGAGTGGTTTCTCTTCACAGAAGTGGCAGCTGTGTCCCTCCTTGTAGGTCTGTTGCTGCCCCACTCTGTGCCTTTATATGAAATGCTTTCAGAATCCCACTTTCCTGGCACTTATGGCTCAATTTGTGCAGAGTGGAATTACACCAAGGCCTGTGAGTGAGAGATGCAACAGCAGAAGGGAAAGCTGGGAGTGGGAGCAGGTGTCTGGCACCTCATAGAGTTGGAGCTAGTTCCCTGACATTTAGAAGGGATAATGGCTGTGCTGCTCCATGCCAAGAATTGGGAGCATGGGATTTATCCAGCCCATGCCCACCTACTTTCCGCATGCGGACATTTGTTCTCCCACCCACCTAATTAGGAAAATAGAGTGTAGAAAATGAAGGGGCGGATTTGTTATTTTGTTGTGGCTGTTTGAAAGCAAAGTTTGCTTTGCTGCCTCATATTACAGTCCGTGGAGGGACATCATTGTCTCCAAATCTGGCATTAGTGTTGGCTTTCCTCAGGAAGTCTAATGGGAAGCAAAGCTATGCCACAGATTGTCACTGCAGCACAGGAAAGAATCAGAATCACTGGAACAAACCTCCATCCCAGAAGTCAATGCCTGGGAGAAATCTGCCATTGGAGATAGGCACAAATAACATCTAGATAAACAGGAAAAGTGGACAGTTTGACTGCCTAATGTTTCAATAACAGAAAATAATTCTCAAAGCTATGGAGTTTCTAATAAATCCTGCCTCAGCTGACTTAACATTTGAAATTCAGCTTCCCTGAGAAAGTAACTTTGTGTTCCTTTAGCCATTTCCCTTCACCCAGAATTTCCTTTATTTGCTTATGCTGTGGCTCCAGATAATTTGCTGTATAATGGCAAGGCATTCAGCATGGTTAGAGAGTGTCCAGGGAAAACCATTTCTGTAACTTATCCAGCCAGTTATTATCCTGTTGCAATCATCCTGAGGTAACTTGTTACGCTACATAGGCAAGTAGTAAATAGTGGTTTTGTTTCACCTGAGAGTTATTTATCAATCTAGGTCATAGGATCACAGGAAGAAGGAGCTGGAAGGGATGCTGAGAAGGCTATCTTCCAATTAGGGCAGAATTTGCTGTAGCTACACCATTTCTAGTAGATGCTGTTCTAATTTACAACATAACTTCTTCAGAAAAGGATGAGAGAGGACAGGGAATGGTAATACCCTCTGGTATGTCTCAGAATCCAGAGCAGTTACTTTTCTGCCTGATTTGCCCCTTCCTTGACTGTCTCCTCACAAGGAAATATGCCTTGGCTGACAGGCAATGGGATGTTCAGAGGTAGGACTGTGTAGGTTTCTAAGTTCAAAGAGACTGCATCTTCCTAACCTATCATACAAAACACTCAGAAGAAAGTCAGATTTTTCTTCTTGGCCCCATTAGTAATTACTTTTTGAAGGATGATGACCCAAGTATGAGTTAAGCTCATTAAGCATTACTGATGGACCATCAGACTCAAAGTAGCTTCTCTACTACTCCTGTGAATCTAACCTTTCATTTTTGTTCTTCCTCCAAGTCCTTGAAAACCACATTCTGGCAGACAGGGCAGTTACTCAACACAATGAAAGGATGATAGTTTTGAATGAAGGCTTTTGTTCAGTACATAAAATTTTGTTCAATAAATAAAATATTTATGGATTTCTTCTGGTTCAGTTGCTGAGCTGATGAAAACACTATCTGAAAGTTCTTGAAAACCACTGGCTGTCCCACTAAATCTGTGTCAGGTGATTGCTTCAATTCCTCTTCCTACTGGTGGTCTTAGAGCTAGTCTTGTCATAGCAAGAGCATCTCTTCTCTTCTTTTAGCTCTGCAAAGTTACCAGACACTGAAGTGAGACTGACAGGCCTGTAATTACTGTGGTCTTTTTTCTTGCCCTTCTTGAAAACTGGAACAGTGTTTGCCAGTTTCCAGTCGAGTAGTCTCCAGATTCCCGAAATAGTTGAAAAATAATTGAGGGAGGTCTTGCAAGGACATTAGTCCGCTCTCTGAGTACTCTAGGATGGATCCATTGGGTCACATGGACTTATATGCATCTAGATGGAACAACAAGTGTGTGCAAGTTCAGTGTTGGCTGAGAGTTTATTGTTACTGCAGTCACAGTCCTACAACTTTAGGCTCTGGGACCCCAGATGCCCCTCATTGGGGTTGAACCCTTTTTTGACCCTTTAGTTCAGAGGGCTGTGAACAGATAGGTGAAGGGTACTGACACGGGTCCTTATCAACTACTTGCTACAAGCACAGTTACATCAATTACTGGTAATCTAGCTGGCAGCATCTCTTCCTCAGGAGCTGTCTTCCAAATGTGAGCATCAGGCATAGAGGTTGCCAGGGTGTGAATGAAATAATTATTTCTGAAGAACATAATAGTATAAAATCATGTCAAGCACGACAATTCTAAGGATAAAAAGCCACAAAGACGTAAGTATTTAGACCTTATAATAATAAACCAGTCCGAGGTACCTAGATTCTCTCTGCAGTAACCAGGTAAAAACAGATGTTTCAGAGTGTGAGTCACAAAAAAACAAGAAAGATGAAGATAGATGTATATTGAAAGTTGTGCTCCCTTCTATAACTGAAGTACTACATTCAGCTTTGTCAGATTAGACATTTGCTCACTTAGGCTTCACAAACAGCGGCTCTTCCCTGACAGTTAGGGCATAACATTTCCTTTCCTGAATACCCTAACTCCAAAACATGTATCACCTATAATGATGATATTCCCCACCAACAGCCTTGCCTAGTAAGGAGATCTGAATACATGTCTCAACTTCAGAGTGAGTTCTTAAAGTCAAGGCATGTGCTATCAAGAGTTCTCAGTTCCCTGCAGGAGCATCCAGAAAAAGTACTGAGAGCAGGGGATTCACCTGGTACATCACCAGCGCCGTATTTGGTTTTTTTCCCAATAACTCTTTAATACAAAGTCTTAATTTAAAGACTTTGATGTAAGAAGTAGAACCCATACCTACTATCTCTCTAGGAAATTCCCTAGCCTTTTATCACATTCCTCACCCCTCACAGAAATCCTCTAGCTTCAGCAAAAGTATTCCTGGAGCCAGCCTGGCAGTTGAATCTATTCCACTGGAAATCTAGGAATCTGAAGGGTGACAGTGTAGAAACCTCAATCTCTACCCTTCTCTGAGATTAAATTTAACTTGCATGACACTTGTGGCCAGCAGTTTCCCGCTAAGCATTATTGGCCATATTGGGGAAAATATTCAGAATATGTAGCAATGTGGTGCTTTGGAAAGCAATGGCATAAAATTGTCTTCCACGAAAGAGGCCAATGGATTGGCTGGAGCAGAATAGCATGATTTTTAATGAATGAGACCCTGGCTATGCTTTTTTCTTGGCATTAGCCTGCCAAAGAATATAATTTGTCTTATCATCTTTTTTAAGTGATTCAGTGAAATTTCTAGCTTTTATATTCAGAGAGACATTAAATCAGGTTAAAAGCTAGAGTGAATGTAACCACCTCGTACTGAAAATGTGCTGAATAAAGCAGATGTGATGCCCAGATAATTGGCAAACAGTCCACCTGTTGATTTTCTTGTTGTGTTGTTGCTATGGGGCATGACTCTACTCCAGAAGAAAATAGGGTTCTTTTAATTAAAAATGATCCATGCACCATAATGTCACTTAGACTTGTCCACTGCTTCACTGTTTTTAAAATAAGATAGAAAAAATAACCTAAACAGGTCTTTATTTGCTACAGGCAGGAGGAGAGAAGCAGACAATCCAAGGGAGTTTTACAGGGTGTATATGAGAGGGCTAAAATATAGGTGTTAACCTTGGCACTGAAAGTTAATGAGTAGGCTGATACTATACAGTAGTCTTATTTCTCCAGCTATAACTGTAAGTGATCAGAGCTGTTTCTTGTTGTCAAACCTGGGGTATGCAGGAACACCCAATTCCAGCTGATTTGGTCCTTAGTTACATGCAGTCAGATATTTTTCTACAAGCCATGACCTAGATGACAATACAAATTAGGAGCTCCTATTTACAGAAATATTTGATCTTTACGTAAACATAACATCCTTCACTAAATTTGAGATAGAATGTAGATTTGAACATATTTGCAGATAGCTTTCTGGAGGGAACAGTAACACTGTACATAGATTTCTTAACTTCTCACCTCTAGTATACACAAATCAGCTGCTTCAGCCACTGCCCCAGTATAGCTATTCTGGAGTGGAGTGAAGTGGCTACTTGGCCATGCTAGCAGCTTGATTCTAGGAAAGAGTGGAGAATGCAACTAAGTACATCAGTTAAAAATGCAGACCATAATGAGATAAGAAATCAGGATGCAGTGATCAGCACTTCTGTCTTGCAGCATGGAACACTGCCAGCTTGAATTCAGTGATACCTCAATCGATGAAAGAGTGAGAATCCTGAATATCAAATCCACGTGAACTGTGAATATATTTGTTATGATGTTCTCAACCAGTAGGGGAAGCAGGTGGGAATGTGAAAACAGAATTACTTGTAGCATCTAAACTGAATATGCTTCAAATACCATTTAGTATCCAGTCTAGACAAAGATGGGCATATTTAAAATAGTCTTATCTGCCTGTGGTTAACCACAGCTGTTAATTGCGGGTTTTCCCAGTACACATCCATTTGCTGCTTTGCTGGAAGTTGTCTTTGTAAAGGGAATGCAGTTTGGGGAAGGAAAACTTGTCAAGGGAAATAATGATTGACAGTCACTGGTATTTTTAAATATCCAGTCTCCACATCAGAAGGGGTGAGGATTCTTTGTTGCTCTCCTATTCTTGTCTAACAGGTTAGATCAGGCTGGGATGATCCTTCAAGGAATAAGTACTGAGAGGAAGAAAATGATATCTTTGAAGACTGACATTCCTTTTAAACTATGACTTCCTGGGAAGAGGAAGTATGTGAAATGGAGAGAAATGAGAAAGAGTAAAGCAGTGAAGTGGAAGCCCACAGAAGAACAGAGACACAGGCAAAAGTAAGTCAGGATGCTGGCAAACTGCAGACACCTGAGTTCCTCTATAAAGAAAGAATTAAAAAACAAAACAAAACAAAAAAAGCCCCAGCAAATCAGATCTTCCCTTCTGCTGCCCCTTGTAATTTTCCAGAAATCTTCTATAATTTTCCCTGGAGTCTTATGCTGACAGCTGGCAGATGCTAAAGGAGACAGGGTCCCCAGAATGCATGATGGCAAGGTCACAGCTGGAATGCCTATGAAGATAGTGATGCCGCGAATCAAAAGGAACTTCTGCTGCCACACAGTGGCAGAAGGAAAAGATACCGTATGACAGACGCTGCTATGTAGCCCTTGTACAAAAATGATGTCTTTGTGTGTTGTTAGTGTTGCTCTCTGGTAACAAATGAGATGATACTAGGAGATGGAAGTCATGGTGGAAGAGGAGGACTTCAACCAGTACAGTTCCTGCAAGCCTTAGAGTGCAAGTTAGTCCTTTTAAATCACATGGTGTTCTTATATGACGTAAATTTGTGAACAAGTGTTACTAAGAAGCTGCTTAAGAGCTTGTATTTCAGTGTGTTTGAACAGTGTTTCTCATTGTTGTGGTTGCTAAAGCAAACCCTTGTTCTTAATTGAATACTACAGTAAATAATTCTTTACAAGTGGAGAGGAAAATTAAAAAGAACTCCATCAGGAGTTCCTTGAGCCACTTGAAATTACTGTTCCTTCTTTGTTTTCTAAGTACGCAATGCACTGTGCAGTGGGTTAGAATAGGAACACCTGCATAATTGTGATGCTCTCTGCATAATTTCTTGTTCCTCAAAACTTTGCAAAATATGGTATGCTTTAGGGCACCTCTGTCAGTAAGGAAAATAGCAATTAGTTGGATTAAAATATATACCAAATTTTGGAGGAGGATAGGATGAAAGAAGTTGAAATGATCCTTGAAATGATCCAAACTATAACTGCTGCCAGTAGAGCTATAGTAGATATAAATATTTCAATCTTTTCCCCTCCATGTAAACTATCGTAATCCATAAGCGTTGTAACTTGGGAGTTTGCTCATGCTGACAGCAACCTTAGAGTGCAGCAGAGAGAATGCTGTCTTGGACAGAAAATACAGGATGTGCAGAAGAACTATTTGGTTTGCACAGAGGTTGTAATAAGACAGAAGCTGGTGAGCAGTTGAGCGCTGCAGCAGCTCCTTCTTACCCCAGGGTAGAGAAGAAGGGGATCCTCAAAGGCTGGGTGAACTCCTTAAGAACTAAGAGAAACATCTCATATGTCATGATAAACAACTGTTAGGTAGAAGACTTGCAGGCCCCTGGGGGGAAACAGAAGGAACTGAGAGGTTAATGGAAGTAGGAGATTATCCTATCATAGGGCAGTAGGGCAGTAAAAAGTGAAAGAAATTAAATGATTAAATGTTCTGTTCAGAGTTGCTAGCATGAGACAAACAATAGATATGAATTTAAAGCACAGGAGTGAGCATAAGCTGACTTGGGCTTATTTCATACTTATGAGTACCTCTGTATGTCTTTTGGTTCTCTGCCTCATCTTCCCACCTGTGTAATGAGGCTAGTGCTTACATCTTTTGCAAGGCCCTTCACTGAGGCAAACATGCTGCAGTTTGTGAGTGGCTGAGATGCTGTCACAAGAAGGGTCATAGATATATGACATCTTTTGTAGACTGCTGCTCTCCCAAGAAGTGGAAGGCATGCTTATTCCTTAGCAGCTAAGGTGCTTCTCATGGATCTTCATCCTCATTAGCAGGCAACATCTGTTTCTTCTTGTAATTAGCTCACAGTTCAATAGGTAGCTCCAGTCTCTTTTACACCTGGACTACAATCAGCATGGAAATCACAGAAGCACATGTGTCCCCCTTCTCCCTCCTTCCCCCATTTTTTAAAGCAGTCTGACTTACACACACTATTGAACACCTAATAGACAACAAGCTCTGTTAGAGTGCGCCAGCATATGTGTAAAAAAGATATATATATATATTTTTTTCCCTTTCTTCATGGGCTTCAGTTCCAGAGTGCTTTGGCTTCTCTGGTTTCTGTGTTAGCCTCAACCCACCAGCCATGGATCAGGCTGTAGAGAACTGTTTCCAGCCACCTGCACAAAGGCAAGGGGAAGTGAAGCGAGGGCTTCTGGTGGGGGGGAGCATGCACCAGCTGGCCCTGCTCCTGAGGCATTATAACTGGATTCTTTGGGGTAGAAGGGTGTGAGGTCTCAGGTCATTTCCTGCCAGGTTTGTTCTGAAAGGGAGGGGGATATGTAATTGCGCTGTCTCCCTGTACCATTAGTGTCAAGACTCATTAGGAACCCAATCCACTCAGTGGTGGTAGGCATACAAAAGAAAGAACTAGCCAAAGTCTGCAGACTGCAGAGCAGGAGTTGGTGGAGGAAGCAATTGTAAAATTCCCGTCTGGGTAATTAGAGTCAGCAGGGAATCAGATTGGCTACGGCAGGGCTTTCATTTTTCCTCTTGCAGTTTTAACAGGATTGGCAGGTGCTGCTTTATTCCAGGGGTGAGGTGATGTGCCTGTGTCATAATTCACAATGAGAAATGATCATCAATTTGCTGCCATGCTCCTGGGGTGAGCTGAGCAGACAAACTGTGATTACTATTGTTATTAGTACCTTGTTAGCATGGAGCAGGAAAATTGTTGTGGCAGTTTTCTCTGAAAGAGGTAGGATCTGCATACACAAAAGCATGTTCTTCGAAGCTTTGTTAGACTTGGAAAGTTTGGGATTGCTGGCTCTTTCACACTCCCTACAACGGGATCTATTTCTTAGCGGTCAGAAAGATGTGTCTTGGAAAATTGATCTAATGTTTAAAAATTAGCAATGTTGGAATCCTTTATCACCAAGACCATTTAACTGAGCTGTAACACAGTAAACAGAAGTGGACCTCCTTACTCTGAATACTCTGCTTACTACTTAGCTGTTTGCTTAGTGAGAAATGGAGAAGACATTGGCAAGTTCTGTCTGCACACAAAGGTGTAATTCAAGGCCTGGATCAAGACGTGAAATGAACAGAGGTTCTCACTGATTTCTGGATTCTGGCACAGATCAGCAGCTTGCACGCTCTAATAGTCAACACAAGTTAAATGGTGGAGCAGTAAGGGATGGTGCTGAGACATCATGGCTATGGGAAGAAGTTTCATTAACACACAGTTATTCTGTTGCAGAAGTCTTAAGATGAGGATTTTCATCGCATATTGGACACATCTACCAACAAAAATTGTTCTTCCTACATCCACCCATCAACAGCCAATTAAAGATAGTACAAATTTGTTAATGATGCATAAATCAGCATAAAAGCAGCAGGCTGCTTCTCTTCTCTGCAGTGATATAGTCCTGGTGCAAAGCTTTTGACTCCTCTTCTCTTCTCTTCTCTTCTCTTCTCTTCTCTTCTCTTCTCTTCTCTTCTCTTCTCTTCTCTTCTCTTCTCTT
>JAOWBP010003503.1:12639978-12684953 GCA_028571105.1 Tragopan temminckii
CTCTTCTCTTCTCTTCTCTTCTCTTCTCTTCTCTTCTCTTCTCTTCTCTTCTCTTCTCTTCTCTTCTCTTCTCCTCTTCTCTTCTTCTTGCAAGATTTATGTCTTACCTCTGGCCAAAAGAAGTCCTATTGTGAACAGTAGTCCACTTTCCTGAGGAAAACATACAGGATTGTGACCAAAAGGAGGAAATAAATGCTATGCTGTTTCCTAGGCACTCTTCAGTAAAGTGTTGAAAGGGAAATAATATTTCTGTATGGGAAAATGTACCAACATTGCAAAAAATATTTTCCTGCTCTCCTTGAAGCAAAGCTGAAACCTGTCAAGGTTTATTTTATGAAAAATATGGAAGAGAAATGAAACAAGTCCAGTGGAGGGCCACACAGATGATAAAGGACCTGGAGCATCTTCTGTATGAGGAAAGGCTGAGTAACCTAGGTCTGATCAGCCTGAGGAAAAGAAGACTGAGGGGGGAATCTGACAAATGTTTATAAATATCTAGAGGGAAGTGGGAGGTAAATGGATGAGACCAGATTCTTCTCTGTGATGTGCAGTGATAGGACAAGGAGTGATGGCCTAAAACTGGAATATAGGAAGTTCCATACTAACTTGCAGAAGAACTTCTCTACAGTAAGAGTAATGGAGCACTGGAACAGGCTGCACAGAGACGTTGTGGAGTCTCCTTCTATGACAATGTTTAAGACCTGTCTGGAAGCCTACTTATGCGACCTATTGTAGTGTACCTTCTTTTGCAGGGGCGGTTGGACTGGGTGATCTCTTGAGGTCCCTTCAATCCCTGTAATTCTGTGAAATTATTATCCTGAAGTGCTAGTTACCCACGCCTTGCTCGAGGTGTGGGTAACCCTGTTGTGACCATGGTCTTCTCTGTTCTGCAGTGGTATTCTGCTGGCAGTTTGCTCTGAGGTTCTTTCTTGGGCTCTGGCAAGAAATTCCAAGAATGAGGTAGAAATGTGTTTTACAGAAGGCTTAATGAAGCCAACACGTACACATGAAAATTTTTAGCTTTAGTAGTTCAGTATTTTTCTACCAAAAGAGCAATTTGACCTGAAGGGGAAAAAAAAAAAAAAAAAAGAAAAAAGATGGGATTCTTGCCAAGCTCTATCCTTCAGATTGCAACTATATTTGAAGAAACCTACTTGGAACACAAACAATTAGATGTGTGTTTTTCTCAAAACCTTTCCTTTGAGTCTGCTTCTTTTTGGCATGTTGGGTCTCTGACAAAATAAGAAATTAATGCATGAAAACCAGCCCTTCCATCATCTCTGGGTTCCTGTGTGGAATGAGTCAATCTCAGGTCTATAAGCTGCTTAGATCTTTAAAGCATTCTAGATTAAATGATGGCAAAAGAAGCTTTGCTAGTTGCTGATTTTTATAGATAACTGCCTCTCTCACAAGACAGAAGTTGCAAGTCTATACAGAAGTATATATTATTTCAGACTACTTCTCAAAACGATCTGGATTATTGGTCATACATGGTAACTGGAAGTTTGAGCCTACCCTATCAAGGAAAAATTCCATACTTCTCCCTTATATCCTCTTTATTGAGATCTACTTCTGTCAAAACAAGGGTGACCCTCTTTCTTTCTACCCCTCACCCATTCTTGGCGGGTCCTCTGTCTAGATGGCTATAAATCTGATTTGAGATTTGAGACTTATTTGGATTAACTCATTAGTGGGGCTCCGTTCTGGCAAGCTTGCTAATCTGTGGCAGTGGTGCATAGCGCTGTGACAATATTACACTGAAAATGAGAAATCTAATGAGATTAGCATTTTCTGCATTCAGACAGGGCCTGGGTGTTTGCATGGTCTGCAGCCCTTTGATATGAATCACAGGAGGGAGACACATGACTTGGTCATTAACACAGCACTCAAACAAAGAGATTAGATTGCAGTGGTGCACAGAAGTTGCAATAGCTTGGTTGTGGTGAGTAGAAACATCTCTTCCATCAACTGACTTTGTCTTAAAGGCATTCCCACATATGACCACAGATTCATTGTTTTTTCTAAGGCTGGAAGAGGGCTGACCTGTGCTCTGGAGACCATCCTGTAAGTTAGTGGTGCACCGCCCTACTGGTGGTGATGGGAAAAGTTGTTGGTTGCTTTCATGGAGAAGAAGGCTGCTGACATCCAAGTTGTTCTTACTTCGCACTGGCTTGCAGTGCAAGATATGCTTGTTAACGTGTGTGACTACCAGACTGCTCTGTTCTAAAATTAAACTCACAAGATTAGTTGCCTGGACAAATTCCAGTCACACTTTTCCCTCTCAAAGGCGTTGTTGTTTTTACTCTAGGTTTAAACAGAGAAAAGAGTAAGCCAATAACTGCAGCCTTCGTTGATTGCATAGAGAGTGAGAAACGTGCCTGGTTTCTTAGCTATATCTAGCAGAGAAAAGCAGCCCCCATGCTGGGTGCATGGTCTTCTCCTGCCCTGCCACTCAGCCACAGATTTTGTGGCCTTTTGTATACGGCAAGGAGACAGCTGAGAAGTTGTGAAGTGATACATCAGGGCTGGGAGTAACTGCCAAGTGCTGTCCTAGCCTGCCACCCAGTGCTGGCTTCTGGCATTCAGAGCAACCAGTGCTCTCCACCATTGCAGCGGGTACCTGGTGTCCTGGGCTGGTTCTTTCTGGACCCTGTTGGAATAGTCCTTGAGTTATTGGATGAGATATTCAGGCCTTGTTAGAAATTAACCATGGTTTAAAATGGGCTGACTTTGGAAAACTATGTGTCAACTTCCTCTTTGTTGAGCACCATGAGCTTGACAAGTAGGAAATGGCTCTTGGGTATTTTGCACTCAGCAGGTGATAGTCTATCCTAGCCAATGGGTTTAATGAGGTGTAAGCAAGAAGAGAAAGCTATCACTTCTGGTCTTGAACAGCGTAAGTATGATCAGAGCTATGTGGTCTCAGCAATGGTGAGACCATAAAGATGCTGAAGTTGGCTATAGTTATCAAACAGAGATTAGAGTTTCATCTTTATAAAACAGCTAACAGAGCTAGACAGAGGTGATGAATCCCAAACATACCATTAAAACCGCTTAAGCTCCAGAAGGGAGTGATTTCTTGGGAAAGCAGGGATATTGAACAGTGCTGTGGAGCTAGGCTGTTCTAGGGAAAATGAATGTGGTACAGACGACAATTTTCATCCACAGGATTCAGCATTCCTTGATTAAAAAAAAAAACAAAAACAATACAAAAAATAAAACAAACAAAATATCCCATCCTCCTATTACGAAGCTAAAAGTGCTGATGGGAATGAAGATGTTTCTTTGTAAAATTATTTCACAGAAAGTCTGGAGTGGATAATTTAGGGAATGGTTTCTGTTTTTAGATTTCGTTTGTTGGTTTTAATTTAAAAAGTTTCTGTCGTTTAACCATCAAATTAGAAGTAGTAATAGACTTGTATCACTGGTAAAGAAAAAAAGAATTGTGTGACCAATAGCTTTAATCAGGTAAACTAGGAAAATCTGGTGTAGTCTTTGAAATTGCTGTTTGACTTAATAAGAAATAGTCCACTGTCATCTTTAAAAGCATGGACTAAAGCTGCCACACCAGTGCTTTATCAGCTGAAGAATTTAATAGAGCAGCAGCCTTTGTGACTGTGGCCTGACACTCAGCCTTGACAATGCTGCCGGGATTTATTCAGGTGACCAGATATATTGAGCTTTGACTCTGCACTGTGCATGGGGGTGGTGAGTGGACATTTCTCTTTAAGTGAGATACATTTTGTTGCCACTGAAAAAGGCGAGAGAGGAGAAGAAAGAATGTGATGAGATGGCCTTATTTGAAAGTGTGTGAGGTGCGGAGAACAGACATAATACAGGGAAGGGTGAGTATAAAAAGATGAAGAAAAACAAAGGCATATTTACCTTAAAAAGTGCTTAAATGTCATTAATATGTATTGTAAACCTTTAAACGCTCTATTATTCAGGTATTGTGTAAAGTGGAAGGAAAAAAGTGATACGACTGATTTGCATTTTGTTATTAATTCAGAGTGAAAAAGAGGAAAAATTATCAGCAAAGTGCCTTAACAAATTTTGCATAATAGTAACAACTTACATATGGGAAGAAAATACTTTAAAAAATAAATAAAATGAATAGAAAGGTAATTCAGAGCAGCATTAGCACTTCATCTTCATGTAATGATATAGACAAAGCCCAAATTCTAACACTCTGTGGTGAATTATAGGACATAGTAGAGCTTGCAGGACTGGAGAAATACAACATAATCAGTTACAGTGTTCCAGTAGGAGAAGGTGAAGTAATGAATTCCTCTTTCATGGCCTAGCAATGACAGATTTCATTCACTGGGTTATTTGCCCTCTGGATAAAAATCATCATCTCCTTCATAATATGAAAACATCTCCTTAGATACACTTGCAGGGGAATCTCATTAAAAGGTATTGCTGAATTTTATCTTATTTTATTTTATTTTATTTGTCAAGAGATGTAAAGGCAATGAGCTTCATGAATAGGGATGCTAGACTGGAAGCCAGAATACCTGGGCTAAATTTCTGACTCTGCAATGACCTTCTGAGGTGCTGGGTGGGCACTCTCAGCTGCTGGGACTCTTCTTATGTATCCCCTCTGATTCCATCTGTTAAAGGTAAGCTGGCATAGTAAAGACATACTTATTTAAGCTGCATATGCCAACACAGATCATTCAGGGTGAAACAACTCTGAGCTATTTAGCCTCTCTGACAGGAAGGCAATCTTCAGTGGGAAGTGTGATGCATGGCTGGGGAGAGGCTTAAGTAGTACCAGCTACTGTTAGGAGAGAACAGATGTCCAGACACTGAAGATATCAGCTTCTTGAGGAAGATGTCTTATACAGGGGAAAGAAGGCATATGATCCACCCTCAATCTAAGTTAATGCTTCTGAATATTCCAGGAACGCAATCAATAATGTTGCTTTCTTTTGGCTCAGTGCATAGGTTGAGATGTTGTAAAGAGGATTGGCCTGCTTGGGCCAACTTTGGAGCTGCTATGTGTGAAATATATACACTTTAGTGGCTTGGCTAACTCTCAAATTTTTCTGGTCTAAAGAAGAATATGAGTGTTTTTTTTTTTGTTTTTTTTTTTAAAGCAGTCAGGTGGAAATAACTGCTTTTAAAGGAAAAGTATTTCAGTGTGATCTTTTTTAATGCTAAAAAAAAAAAAAGAAAAAAAAAAAAAAAAGCTTAAATTCCTAAAAAGCTCATCTGGAAACACAGTTGGCTTGCTGGTTTTTTTTGTTGTTTTGGGTTTTTTTTGTTTTTGTTTTTTGTTTTTGTTTTTTAAAACAACATACAGATCATCCCAGAACAGGCCTTGCAATTTATTGGCAATCTGTCATCTGTAAAAGGTATCTGCTAGCACATCTCCATAGGCCTCTAAATATTCAAGATTTAGCGTTAATGAAAACTACAGTCTCTATGCAAAGAAAAGGTAGCAGTTTATATGTAAATGTTATGGTGCTGTTGCTTTAGTTATCTTAGGGTTTTTTTGTTTTTTTTTTTGTTTTTTTTTTTTGTTTTTTTAAATCAAACTATGGCCTTCAGCCCTACTTAAACATAATAAAATAAAAAAATCAGTTTCTCTCAAGAGATCCAAAAAGCTGAATATATTTTCCCAGCTGATTGATGCTTTTCCATTTATTTTTGAATGTAATTTTCCTTGGGTAAGGAATTGTTCTCTTGAATGTCAAGGAGGAAATATTTCCTGAATCACAGGCTAGGATTGGCTGGCTCAAGTCTAACGAGATAGATCTGGTGAGAGAGGGTATGCTGGGGAAGTAGAGAACTGAGTGATTTGTCATGCTGGTTTTCCAGCCATTGCTAAAAAGCTGCTTTGTAATGCCAGCCTGCCAAATCTCCTGGCCACAATCAAATTACTCCATCCGCATGCACGCACATCCACACCCTCGCCCTTTAGATCTATCACCGACAGAATAGTTATTAAACAAAAACTCAGCCCAGGGAATTATTAATCGCTAGGCTTCATTTCTTTATCAAATGTTGTGGCCCGGAGGGAGAGCTTTTTAAGCTTTCAGAAAGACCACTGCACATTAATCACTTGAGGGAAGAGGGATGTAGGCTTGGCATTTGTAATACTTGTCATGTCAGAAATAGAAGAAGCAGAGATCAAAAGAGATGTTCATGACTTGGAGGCTACAGGGTTTCACTTTCCTTCTTCTTTGTGGCCTCTTTTTCTGGCTGCTTATTTTGGGGTTTTGATTTTCTTCTTTTGGTCTTGTCCCATAACTTATACTGTCTGTAACTCTGGTCCAACACACAGAGAAAGTGAAAAGCCATGAGTTACGGATGCTGCTTTCTGTGTACTCTATAACAAAACAGTGGTCACTGCTTCTGAATGCCAATCTGTTGTAGCACTGCACTTACCCAAGAGCTGAGTGGGCCCCAGACTCCAAGATAGAGTTACCCAGCACTGGAGATTGGTCTCAAAAACATGCCTGATTTATTGAAAGTTTAATACTTGGTTCACAGTTACATGTAACAAACATATGTATGCGCATATACTCCTTTAAAACAATTGAAATCACAGCAGCTCCAGGCCTTACACATGGCAGATTAAGACAATATTGTAGACTGCCTGTTGCTGGAAGCATTTGCCCTGTGATTAGTTAGAGCATTAATTAACACTGACCTCATTCACTCTAATCCTGAGACCTTTAGCTCCTGTAATATGTGATGAGGTTGTTACTCCTGACAGGATACACTGTGAGGAGTGTAATGTGGTTTGCTGTTCACTTGGCATGTCTTTTCTTATGAAAGGATGGCTTAACAGATGAAGCAAGTAGCCCTTACTTGTAATACTGTAACACTTCAACACTGTGCTTTGCAATCCAGATTCTTGCTCGAAGAGATTCTTCAAACTACTGATGTTGAGAGGTAGCTTTGCTAATACCTGTCATCCCCACTTGCATACATAGTCTTTTTTTGCAACAGAAAAGTAACTGACTTCTTACTAATAGTTTAGCTTAAAATAAGCAATCATTTTTAGTATATATTCTGAACTTGCTGTCCACTTCCAACATGACCTGGAGCTAATGATCAAAACAACTCACTTCTTCAGAATAATACGTAAGTATATATTTAAATATAATATGGGATGTGGGTGAATTAAATCTATGGAATATGAGTGGGAAAACTCAACTTAGACATTTTGTAAATAAGTACCAGCTTCTCCTTGTGTAGTACCTCACCTTGAGTTTTTTGTACTCACTTCCTAGAGCTGCAGGTACCTAGGACCTCCCTCTCTCGTGTGAATACTTGAAGGGAAAAAAGACTTCAATTCTGTGGTGTATATGCGAGGTTGCAACGAGGATCCCAAGCTCATTGCAGAGTGGGCTGTGTGTTAACATGTATTTGTACTGTGGCTGGCACACAGCCTAGTTTTGTACAGCCCTGCTGTTAGCTGGAGCCTCTAGGCGCTACTGTAATATAAATATTCGGGAAGAAGGATAGGGCTATTTGTGGCTCTTGGGGGCAGCTAATGTGGCTGGCATGCAGCATGTTTTTCAAACCTTCATCTCCTATTTTCCAAGCATCCAGTAAGAGAGAAGAAACAAACTATGTTTTCTGCACAAAGACAGAAGGAATGAGAAGAGGAATGGATCACATCAAATGGATTCTGAAGGTGCCACAAAACACTTGTTGCATGTTGTCCCGAAACTGCAATATGATATTTGCTTTGTGATGTTGTATCAATATGTGAGACGATCTGTCTTCTTGAGAGTCTCATGTCTGACAAGGCAGTTTCCAACTCAGAGTCTCACTTCTTTTCAAGCAATTTTGTCTGTACACGTGTAAACAGCAGCCAACTCTTTGGAACCTCCAGAGCAATCTGTGTAAGCTTAAGCACTGAAAAACCTGAATGACCTACAATTCCACAGGCAAACAATTCAAATTATTAGTTGTACTCCCAAGTATATCATCATATACCAGAGTGTATCAGTACATCACTGTGAATAACTATCAGGCAGTCTTCCTGATGAACAGCATGACAGAAGAGTGTACAGGCTAAGAATAATAGTTTGTCTGGTCTGCCTGTCAAGAAGATCCTGAAAGATCCATATTTTTGAGTAGGATTTGCACAGCAAGAACTGTGTGTGCTTCTTGTTAATCAAACCTAGTAGTAAAGGAATTGTTTCTGTTTCATTAAATGGGTTATCCTCCACGTGATTCCTTTCTTTTGGTTATTTTTAAAGGAGAGGAGAGCAGGTAGAAAAGAAAATGTGCTGTATTATCATTTTTTCCCCAATTTGTAATCTTGTGAGAAAAAATGTGTTTTTATCACAAGAGATGTTATAATCCCCTAACTCCTCAATTACACTCATACAAACTGTTTTTGCTGTGATTGTCAGCAATACTGCATCTAGAGAATCTCAAATTAGTGGAATTTGATTTAGGATTCTGCAATAAGTCATGAATTACTAGAGAAGAAATTCTGCATGATGATTAACACATTTTCTCTCGCTCCATCAATACTGTTTTTCCACCCTTATGTGAGGAGCTGTAAGCAAATTTCCTCCTGGGGTGGGGTCAGGGCCCGCATGCCTTGGAAGACATCCTGGAGGATTGATAGATCCCAGGGAGCTCTGGAGCTCAAACATGTATTTGGTCATGATTATTTTAATAAACAATGTCTTTGCTTCCTTCAGTCTGTGTTAGTTTGCTCAGTGTCTGTTAGGGTTTCTCTAACAATAGATTCCTTGAGCTCAGTGCTTTGCATTACCTCAGGTCAGCTGCTCCACCACAACTGTTCTCAGGCAAAATCTTGTTCCCTTATGGTTCAGCTCAGGTAATTTACTCTTTTGTTCAGAGCAGAATACATGACCTCAAACGACACTACAATTACTAGATGGTAAGATCTTGCAGATGGGCTGTTACTCCAAAATAGCTGAAGCGCGGTAACGTGCATGATGTGGCTACAGCACAAGCTCAGCAGTGCTCATCACTATAGTGACATCTGTGGTTTCTAAGCGTGGATGTGGTCTGCTGCCTGTAAGGCGGGAACAGTGGATGTGTGGCTGGCAAGGTAGAATTAGGGAAGCCTTGAGGCTGGACAACAGACAATTTGCTTCTAAAGCATTTATTAGATTTCACTTACGGGCACTGAAGTGAGATTTTATCACTTCCTGCGCGGCATGCTTAAAGTTGGGGCCAAGATATCATGATACAGGCTTAGCTGCAAATTTGGAAGAACTTTCCTAGTATCTACAAATAGCTATCTGCCTTATATTAGTCATTTCCTGGTAGAATCAGCTTTGAATTATGGTTAAAAGCAGGACTGTATCAGGATTTTTCTGTTTCCAGGGCTTTGGTTTCAGTGTACGTGACTGTCATCCAGACTAAATCATTTATCTATTGATTGCTATTGTTGTCATTGTCAGTCACTTTACTGACTATACTTTTCCCCTCAGAAGAGCTATGTTTTAACTTATACATATATATAAAATGTGTGCATATATATTCATATTTTTACATACAATTTTTATGGTATGTAGGTATATACATTTATTCTAAAGCATGAGTTGCTTCACAGTGGAGAAGGTACTTAAATACACTTCTATACTACTAGATTCTACTGTGACACAGAGGCAATATTATCTTTGTCAGAAATAGTCAGTAACCATTCTTGATGCTAGTGCCATCCACCCCTGGCTGCTAATTGCATTATGGTAACTCTTAGCAGCCTGAATTAAGACAGAGTCCTTTTTACAGTTAGTGCTGCAGAAACATTCAGCTCTCACCCTGTGATGCAAACAGGCTGACAGAAGACAGAGAAAAAGAGGTGAACAAGAGTCATAAACAACCCTCCCTGTGAGAACATATGCTCTACTGGAGCCATAGATTAGTGATGGCACTGTGATACACACAGCTTTTTGTACTCATTTGTTGGGGCACCCCAGAGCAACATCAGCTTTTGTTTTCTCACTTGTTTCATTATCACTTTCAGCAGTTGTTACCACTGATTTATTGTCAGCAACAGTAAGGCTCTGTGTAAAGGCTAGACTCTACATTACATCAGCTGTGAACAAGGTAAAATGATGCTATGCACGTGCCATCGGGCTATCTTTCACAGAATCACAGAAAACAGCTCTCAAGCACTCATGATCAGAATGGGGTCTGCTCAGCTAACCTCCCCTGTCTGCCTTGCTTGTTACTGAGGAATGATGGAGATTTCTAGACTCCTGCATTCAAGCCATCTGACTGCTCCACCATTCCTACTGTTAGAAAGTGATATTCATGTGTTTAACTTCTCCTTGCTTCAAGTTGAGCCTTTACTGCTTGTCCCACCTACCTTTTTTTTTTTTTTTTCCTATTAACTGTTTTTATCTATTACCTTGACTCCTGTCAGTTTAGTTTTCTGTATACCAAACAACTTCATTTTCCCCCTAAGCCCATGTTTTCTAGCTCTCTGCTTCTTCTTATCATCCTACTCTGGAAAACTTCCAATTGGACCATAATCTTCTTGACCTCTTAATAATGCAGCCTGTTTGTAAGCTGAGACTGAGGGAGGGACTAGGAATTCTATATTAGAGAAATCACTGATAGCAGATTTTGCTAAATGTGGAAAAAAAGGGAAGAAATAAAAAAGTTAGAGAAAGCTATCAGAGATTTCTTGAATGTCCCAAGTTTCGGGGTAAGTTGCTGATATGAAGTCATTGAAATTTGCACTGAGAAGTGCAAAACAATACGTTTGGGAAAGAACTACTTAAATTACACACATTGTGTACATACATACAGGAATTTACTCAGCTGCAACATCTTTAAAAAAGAAAATTCAACGAAGACATTACCGCAGTGTGCAAAGGTGGTAAAATCAGACTGTATGAAAGAGAACAATAATAATATGGAACGTATTAAAGCAGGATTACATTGATTGGTGTTGTAGCTCCAACTGAGCTACTGCATTCAGTATTGGTTGCTTCATTTCTAAATGGCCATTGCAAAAAGCAAGCCAGACAAGAGCCCAGGAAAATTATTAGACAGTGTGAAGGAATGAGTCAGAGCCAGATGAAGTTTAAAAAAGAATATGATGACTTAATTTGAAAAGTGCAAAGTAATGGAGAAGAAAGAAGAGATAATGAATTCCATTCCATCCCATAGCCTAAATGCAAGTCAGCTCTTCATGAAATAAAATGACACAAATTTAATATGGATCAAAAGAAATTTTGTTCTGAGTGCAACGTAAGGGCCAGATATCTTGGCCTGACTTTTGCACTCCTGGCAGAATTCAATGCAAGACAGAAGTACAGCAGCAGTTTTGAGATACTTCTGCTCCTCTCTGATAAGAGGAACATTGCTCTGCATCCAGTGCCAAGTCTGCTGCTGTGGCACAGCAGGGTGCAGGCAAAAGGGTCACCTGCTGCGTGGCCAGTATTCCTGCACATCTCGGGACTGAGCCTTTGAGGACCACTCTAGTACTGCTACTACAAAAATACTTCATTTGTCAATAACTCAGCTGCAGATAATCCTGCTTTGTGGCATCACTCCTTGTCAGATTCACAGTATACTTCCCTAGCCTTAGGTTTCCAGCACTCTCAAATGTGTCTGAGGTAGGAGTTGCCAATCTTAAATGAGTAAACAGATCTTTCAAGGAAAGCACATTCTCATGCTGTGTTTCATGTAGAGAGAAAAACAGCATTTTCACCTTTTGTTATTGTTTGAACAAAGTAAGAACAAGTATTGCTGAGGATCACAATGCCTGACATATCTTGGGAATACATTATCCATCAAGAGTAAAACAGAGGAAGAAGGGAGAAAAAAATCTTAATACTTTTATCTTACCTATTTCATGACTTAGAAAAAACTGCCTCCCTATGAGATAATCTCTGTGGCTCTGAGGGCCATAATCTAGTTAACTTGATTGAGCTGAGATGGCTGGTATTCAAAATGTGTCAGCTGCTTTGAGATAAACTGAGGTCAGGGAAACGAAGTTTGGGATTATAGAACTTCAAAGGAAAAGTAAAATTGAGAAGAATTTGGTGAACCTCCTTGAAGCGTCTCCATTTGCGTTTATACTACCACAATCATTTGGTGGTTGCCTGAAGCTCCTTTTCTAACGAGCACTTCTTTCTGTCAGCTTAGGAGCATCTCTGTAAAGCTACCTGATTTGTCTTTGGCTCTTAGGTTTTAATTGAACCCAGAAAAGGATTCTCTTAATTAGCTCTCCTGTAAGAGATCTAGAAGCATTCCATGGCTATTGAAGGAGAGCAGTGCTGGCACAGAAATAACTCCCTGAGTTCCGTTTTTTCGGCCACTTATGATACCCTGTGAGAACTCAGTGTTAACTGATACACAAACAGAAGGTATAGCACAGCACACTTGCAGTGGAGGCAGGCACAGGTCCTTCCTTCTACTGAAGGTCTCTCTGGAGAAAGGAATGAAGCCTTTATTATTGTTACATAGCTGATCCTATCACCATGATCTTAACTGCACAGTAAGGTAATCAGGCAGCAATCAAGAGTGGGAATTTGAACTACGTTGGCAAAGCTGCGTCAGTGCATGCAATGAGAAGAGGGCTGCTACCACACACAAAAGCATACGCTAGACCTTAAGTATAGGAGTCAGTGAAAAATAGGTTGTAAGTACTAAATTTACAGTCACGTAGGTAATATCTCCATATGGAACCCTGTCTATTGATGGGTGGAAAAGTGCAGCTGGGAGAATTTCTGCAGGGAAACTAATATGTCAGCTGGGAGAGTAGCCTGGCTAGGAGTCTGGATAGCTTTGTAGGTGTGGCAGGAAACCCATGAAAGTATGGAGGTATAATGGGAAAAGATATTTTAGTTAACTGTAAATTTTCTACTCAGCATATAAGGCTATAATATTCAGCCCAAGGAAAGCTAGTGAGATGCAGAACGAGGAATGCTGCATTTCTTTTTCAAGAGAGATGGACACTGTTGGCAAATCTGTATACCTTGGTGGCACAGGATAACAGGTATAACAGACTGTCTGCCTATAAAACTCAAATATGAAGTGATTTTGAAATCACTTCAAGTTACTGAGTTTTCAAAGAATTTCCAAATAAAGTATGTGCTGTTTTTAAAGTGGTTCAGGCAGTCCAGCTCAAAAAAATCTCTGTATGCTTTGTAACACAGCCCCCATAACTATTTACAACTAAGTGACATGATTTCTCAGGACTCACAAATCAAACTGCAGCAGCAGAACTGGGACCGTGACAGAGGAATTAGGAGTCTCAGCACTCCTTATTTTTGCCACTACATCAAACTCCTGCTTCCACACTTCAGCACTGTACAGCCTTCATTAGGAAACACCACTTTAAACAAACAGATGAAGTGCACATAGTATTTTTACTCCTCAAAATCTGGAATACTATATGCCATTAACACTGAGTCATTGAAATTGCTCCAAAATGAAATATTACAGTGTATTGTGGTAATGCCTTGAAAGTCTTTGTATTAAGGTTTCAACAAGAAAAACCAAAACAAAACTCCAAACCTGAAATTTCCAGTCTAGGCATCACATTTCAGCCCTAATGCATGGGAAATATCAAAGCATTATGAGCCATCATGTCCACACAGAGAGGCAGATAAAAGTCTAAAGTCAGAAAGATCAGTCTGCAAATAAGATACACATTTAACTGAAGATAATTAACCACTGGAACAGATGGCATAGGGATGTGGTAAATTAATCGCCTAGAGTATTTAAATCAAGATTCTACGTCCTTCTTTCTGAAAGAGATGTCATGTTCAGCTATAAATTATTGGTCTTGATGGTGGTATCACTGGGTGATGTGCTCTGGACTGTGTCATAAGCAGGAGGTCAGAGTTGATGAGCATAATGATCTATCCATCTAGATCTTGCTATCCACAAATCCATTATGTTAGCTTGAGAAGTTTTATAGTTTAACAAAGCAGTTACAGACTGTTAGTTTCACAGTGTGTAGCTTTAGAAGTTTCTAAATACTCTTTCATTCTATGTTGCAAAGGGTCTGAATTAATCTTGTTAATACTGTTTAAAAGCATGCAAGTGTAAAATGTGAACATGCTTTTTTTAAAACAAATTTATTGCCATACCGCTGTAAAACAAAATATGATCCTCAGACAGACATGGCTTGCATATTCCCTCACTTGCTTATTGCCCCAGCTCTTGGGTGGGTAGGTAGTAGAAAAATTTTTTCTTCATCTCTTTCTTTCCCTCTCTTGGGCAACGTGAAGAAAGTTGTATATCTTAAAGTAAATATGAGATCAACACACTGGAATGTCTCTACTTTTGAGAGCCTGAATAAGCCTGCTCCGTCATTCATGGACAGCCACTGAAATGGAGACTGGCAAGGCCAGGGTCTGGGGAACTGCTCTCCAATTTATTCTTCATTTCCTTTCTTGGATGGGATCTTTGATTTAGTGATGGAATTTTTATGTCTTTAACATCAAAGCCCTGCTACCAATGGAGCTATCACAAAGGGGACTTAAATATCTCTGAGCCAAGAGCACATGAGATAGCAGTCAATTTGTACTTTTGAATGTGCTCAACCCACACAGCTTCCATGCCCTTTGCCCAAATCTCAAGAACCACAGTGAGACTTCTAGAGGCAATTTCCTAACGTTGAGCTGGGAAAAGCTGATGTGACCAAGAGAGGATGTGTAACATAGCTTTACTAGAAGGTTAAGGAATGAGAGATGGGAAAGAATAGGCTACCTAGAGAACACTGTCTGTGTTGTGAAGCAGTATCTTTAAAGGAACGATTTGGAAATATAAATAAGTTGATTTGGGGAAGGATGTAATCAGGATGCGATCTAGAATATTATTTTACGCCAACCAAACTTCACCCCCATCATTTTATTTGTTTACAATAGCCTTTACTTCTTGTCCTGAACTTCTGTGCTGTAGCACCGGACATATCTGCATGATTGCAGAATGTCAAAATGCACCCATCTGTGGTGATTCTTCCTGACAGATACACTGTTCTGTAAAATGTTTTGGGAACATTCTTTAATACATCTTCAGTGTTTAAGGTCCCAAAGAATTCTTTGAGATTAAATATAGAAAGGGCTGGGTTCTCCTCTCTTATTACACAGCAAGGTTATCAAGACATGATCAGTGATGTTGGGCATCTGTTTTTCAACATTCAACTAAGAGACACTCGAAGAGTTACTCAAAGAGAGACTTCTGAGCCATACTTGAGTCTTAAACTGAGCATCCCCCAGTAGAAACACCCCCAAATTATCATGCTTCTTAGAAATGTTTGTCCTAGTGAATTTTCATTACCATTCTATGCACATGCTAATGTCTTTTGTGATTGTGAGAAACAACCTTGCATGTCTAAAAGGCAGTTTTTTGTCAAGTACCAGGGAAATAACATTTTGAATATCTAGCCCTTAAATAAAAAAGCTGCTTAAATTAAATCAATTTCTCTTCTCTTCTTTCTCTTTTCTTAATTCTGATTGACCATCTCTACTCATTTGACTTACATTCTTTTTCTTTTTTTTTCATTTATGCTCCAATTTTATAGTCCCTTGGTTAGACAACCATAAACGTTCAGCTCTTCTCACATATAACCAAGATTAAAGCGGTGTATATAGATCTGGCAGCAAAGTGGTATTTTTACCCACTCTTGGACTGTATATGTATTTCTTCAGTAATGTCTGAACAATAATTCATCATTTTTGATCCCCATGTAAATATGTAAGCCAAAACCGCAACAACTATTTTTGCTAGCAACTGGCAAGCAGCTGTACTTAAATATCTGAGAAACCTGTCTTTCCCTGTGAAAAAATATAGCTGCTGATTCCTTCCATGTACTGTTCTGTTTAATTGCACTGCAATTAGAAGCTGTACAATAGAGCACTAAAAAAGAAATGCCATTGAGTCACCTTCCCTCCATAGCATACTGTATAGCATTTGCAACATCTTACTTGGGTATATAGTAAACTAACTTGCTCAGTCCTACATCAAGCTTGCTGTTTTCTGAATCCCACACATATTCCTACACATACAGCTGTGTTCAGCTTTGTAGTGGATCCCATAGGAGTACCCAGGCCAATATGTGGATACAGGGAATTACTTACGGCAGGTGATGCATGGATGTGCTGTGAAGGGATGCTTACTGGTATGTTCAAGCTCCCTGTATAACAGATGAAAACACAACTTTGCTAATTGAAGATAAATCCATCTCATCTGCCCAAAATCCATCACCAACCTATTTTGAAGGTCACTGCTGCCTGCAGCATTCACTGCTACTCCAGGTCCTGTGGGAAGGGGTGAAACCAAAGCTGCTTGCTCTCACACAATGCGTATTGTGAACTCCATTTTGTTGATAACAATAGAGTTACAGCATGGCTCGTCGCGGCCATTCACTGGGAGAGGGGCACTGTGCCTACCACCCTGTAGGGCTTCAGGGGTGAAGCTCTCCTATATCTGCTGGTAATCTTTTAAGTACTAGTAAAAACTGTGGTGTATAAGTAAACAGGTCTGTGGCACCCCATCCAGAACTCACATACACTGATAACCAATGGCCTCATTTCTGGGCCATCCTCTTTTGAGAGTCGGCACCAGCAGCCCTCTGCGTGTCAGTCAGCTTTCTCTGACTACAGACTTTCTGCTCACTTTCCCTTTTTAGTCCTTCCAGACTGTACTTTCACTTACTAAAATTCAGTAAGCTCAATTGTCTTCTCATCTACTTCAAACGCTAACAAGATGCTTTTTACTCATAAAAACAAGACACTTTGTCACTTGTCCCACTTTAAAGTGCTTCATGTAGCACTTCCATTCCATACTGCACATTAACCACATTTTTCATTCACTGCTGCACCTGCGTCTCTCTCTCTCTGTTCCCAGCAACCAGCCAGGTGGGAAGATGTATGTGTTGTTCTCACACATGTGCAAAAACATGAACAAACTTGCATGCCCATGTCTGGTAGTCCAACCACAAAGCTTTTCTCTTTAAGTTAGATCACATGTCCAGGGGAGCTGGCAGCCTCAGGTTCCCCATTTGTGCACACTCAACCTCCTTTTTAAAATTCAATACTCAAAATGGAAAGGAAAAAAAAAAAAACCTGACTGCCAATTGCAGCTAATCTCTATTTGATCTAATTTGGGAGTACAGACTTGTGGTCTGCTGAATAAGCTTGGATGCCTATCTCCTAGAAAGATCTCATTCAGAACCTGAGCTTTTCTGTAAATAAACAATTTATCACTCCCTGGCTGCTAAAAAGAGGGAAAGAGATGTTATAAATATACTATGTTTGAAAGCCTGGATCTATAGGGAGAGGTAATATTTTGTACTTAATCAAATAGTGAAAATATCCAAAAAAGAAAAGAGAAAATAATAGGCAGAAAAGCATTTTCTGAATGGGCAGGCAGCCTGCCCTGTGTTTGAGCTGAAATTCCCTCTGCATTCAGTATTTTAAGGTGTTAATTCTCTAGCTCTACAAGGCTGTATTAGACTCAGCAGGAACTGGTTAATTTTAGTGGCTGAAAGTTATTACGAAGAGAGAAATGCGTATCAGAGGGAAAAATCCTCTTAAAGCAAAAGAAAAAAAAATAGTAAACAGAAGATGGGGCAGTAATGGGGGCAGTAATTGGACCAAACATCAGTAGTTCGGTAGGGGGAAGCCATTTTCCTTGTGAGTCAAGTCACTAGTGAGATCGTAAACTAACAATTATTGAATCATCAGAGAAAAGTCAATTTTTTGTCTCGCCAATCTCTTGCAAACATGGGAGAAGGCCTATGGGATGTACAGAAGCCCTTGGTTTATTCACACAGGAAGCGTGATTAGAATTAAATTCAGCTTAAGGAATTTGACTCGTTTCCTCCTCCATCACTGAACTGTTTCTCAGAACCATTTCCTGACTACTCTTCCCACTGTTTGCAGTAGCTGGATGTTTCTCAGATGACCATTAATACTGGCAAGCAGCAGGTTCCCTATAGGAAAGTAGGTCAGGTCTGTCCCTCATGCAAAGCTTCAGCACTGTAGAGGCTCCAGAGCGATCCACGACACAGTGCTCGGTATATGCAGTTCAGTTCAGAAGGAAGAATTGCCTTTTTTGTGTGTAAAAGGATGATAATGGACAATGGGAGGCCACTTCTCGAAAATGACCCTCAGGCACCACCAAGGAAGACAATATCACGTGGTCTACTCAAGATTCTATTCTCCTTCACCACAGTTGATGACTACCAGACAGGAATTACAACAGAGTGGTTCAATGAGTACTGAGCTTTGCTGTGTATTAAATTTTATTCCTGGCTTTGTCATGAATAATTGCCGTAAAATTATCGTAGTTCTTTTCCACATTTCTGTTTTTCTTCTCAATCTAGATCTCAGAAAATGAGAATATCTCTTATTAGGTGGCTGGAATAAACATAGAATAGGAGGTGGGAAGCTTTGCTGAAGATCTCTACTCGCTATTGTCACATGAGCCAATATTGTTAATCAGCACTGCAGCTGTTTGAGCTGGATTTGGGAATAGGAGTAATGGGAACAGCATGCTTACATTTTGCTGTTAACTGGCTAGGGAAAAAGAACATGTATGAAATATATGAACTTAAAGGCTTATGTGAAAGTAGGCCTTGACTTGAGACTTGGGATAGCTACAATTGATTAGCTACACTAGCAGACTTTTATGTGACTTGAGGTGAGTTGGTTAATAGGCTTTTAAATGAGGACATTAGCATTTACATACCTTATTGGTGCTGTTATGAGTATAGTTCACAAAAAGCTTGAGGTACCCAGAAAGTGTGGAAGGACATGCATCAGGTCAGTGTCTACAGCACATATATTCATAGTAGTCTCTGTTAACATAGCTTTGTGTTCGTTCTTCTGAGAGTTCAGAATAAATCTATAAAAGGAGGTAAGGAGGGGGTTCAGTACTGTGGTATTCATGGGTATGTAAAACTCATCAAAGAGAATTTTACATCATTCTATTTCAGAGCCACTGTCTTTATATGTTGTGTATGCAGAGGGAGGCAGAAAGCAAGGACATCCAGCTGTCATATGAAATGTAGATCTAGATTTTGCCTTCATTTTGAATTGCTGCATTGAAGTGGTACTCTTGCAGGAGAGCAGTATGAAACAAGTATTTTTCTCTCTGACCTCAGATTGCTCAGGACAGCATTGAGTATTGCATATAGGATAAACAGTATATTATTTTCCTACTTCAGGGTGGAAGTACTTGTGTATGACTGCAAGTGTTTTACCTTGTGAGCTGGGGAAGCAACAAATCCAGATGTGTCTTTGTAGCTTTCTTTTTTGACTTCTGAATAATTGGGACCCTTGTATATTTTCCCCTTTTGTAATACCTCAAAATGCAACTCTCTCTGGGAGAGCCCTAATCTGTGTATCAGTGGCAATCCTATAATCCCATATAATTGTATTAGTCTCAATAGCAGATTAGCTCCAAGTGCCCCTACAGACAAGGAGCTGTCAGCTCTGCTATTGTTTCCCTCTTAATGTGATTCTGGGCAGCAAAGAAGAGCAGCTGAGAGCCCTCTGTCTCACATTACAGCCCACAGTTTCTAAACCAATTAAGAAAAAGGGATTTACAGTCAACTGGATTAGGGGCTCTGTTTATATTATCCCATATTTCTTTTTATAATACCTTCCATTTTCCATCTAGCTTTGTAATCAACTACCCTTTTCTCTGCCTTTTGAAATACTCATCCGTGTCCTTACCTATCCATTTACCAATCCATCTCACATGTAGGATTTCAGCCATCTGTCTGGTTAGCTTCACTAGCCTGCTTTATTGCATATTTGTTTAGAGGACACACGATGTATGAAGCATACTGAGTAATGCAGAGATTAAAACTGATGCCTGATCTCAGATCAGTTTCAGAATGATCTCACTAATACAAATGCATTTTTGAAACAGCATTTGGGCAAATCTCCCTGTTCTACTAGCTAAACCATCATCCTTACCAAAACCAAATCATTTTCGTATGTGAAAAGCAAGATGGTCCTCATTTTTAGGCAGGAAAATGGTACCCATAAAGCCCTCCAACATTCACAGAGAAAGAGGTAAAATGAGACTCTTGTAGCACTGTATTAATAAGACAAAAGAAATTCTTGTCAATTTGTTCTTTCGTACATCACCTAATTATAGTAGATCAAAGAGTCTGACACTTTCTTTTCAAGGTGTCCCTTTTGCTGTTGCAAGAAGTAATGGAGGTTCTGAACTAAAATAGCACTTTGCTTGAGGCCAGACATCAGTAACTATGAGGCTGAATGAGTCACAGCTATGCTTTGTGCTTTTAAAAATATATACAAAAAAAAAGGCATGCATCAGCTACCAGTAGTAATTGTTTTCCTTTGTCAGATTCAAATAAATAAATAAAATAAAGTTAGCACAATCCATACTGCACAGAATATCTTTGTTGTCATCCTGCAGGGTAAATTACCTTGCATTTCCTGGAATTCCTAATTCAGCACAAATTCCCACTATGGGATATTAACAGATCCAGGTGACTGGGATTTTACGTACTTCCCAAGATGGAAGTAGCCCAGCAAATGCTTTTCTTTATGGTTGAGTCTTATGACAAAATTAGTTTGGGGCTCTCTTTTCTCTGAATGGAAATTCTTTACGTATTGAATTTCATTTTTCAATTTTTTTTCCCCAATCAGTTCAATTTTTAAACAGGTTTAAATTTTAAATCTCCCTGTACAAATCCACTTTCTTAGATTTTTAAATTACAGTAATACTTCAGCAGGTTTCATTTTTAAGGAATGCAATATGTATAATTCATTCCATGAATCTTAGATAAGGTTGATATTCTGATACAGTACAATTTGCTGCCTTGCAATGAAGCTTTACAGCTAAGGTGAGCTCTTCCTCTTCAGACTGTAACTCCATTACAAATAGCTTTAAAAGAAATAAGAATGAAAAATGAGAAATGAAGTGTTCCAGTAGCTGGAGAGCTCCACAGTGAATGGCTCTTTTAGTACTTGTGCTTGTTCCCAGAGTGCTTATGGCAAAGTACTACTCCGCACCACAGTTTCCTTTGGGCAAGGAGACTCGCTGAATGAGTCACCTTCATTGTAACTTTGAACCATAGATGTACAGGAGAAAGCTCAGGGAGAAGGATGAATGACTGACACTGTGAAAGGATTAGATGATGGCCAGAATATTAAAGAAAATAGGATAAAATTTTCAAAAGCAATTATTAGTTTTCAGTACTTGAACATTTGGGACCCAAAAATAATGCATATAAAGGAGGTCTTTTTCTTGGTTCAGTATTTCTTGCTCTGCATACCATCATCTAAAACCAGTAAGAAAAGCACAAAGATGTTTGAGTTCCAAAAAAGCATGTGAATTAACTTTATGCAGATATCCTAGGTGTAGCTACTGTAACCTTACCTGCGCCAGCTTTCCTAACTGTCATTGCTACAATTCCAGTGAGTATCATTAGAGAGTTTGCTAAAGTTTCCCAGTATGTTATTAACAAGTAGTGCTTGTAACCACTTTTGATAAGCAATCAGCTAGGAAAATTACTCAAACTGAGCACCTAAAAATGGAGATATACCAAATAACAAATTAAACCTGACCCTGGACCAGCTGGGTGCTGCTTGTGTGACAGCAGTTGTTTCAAGAGCCAGATGGCAAATGAACCTTTAACTGTTATATGATGATGGAAAATCATTCAGAATCCAGATGGAGCTGAATTGCCAGTTTGACAGTCTTAATGCAGGCTACTTAACGCCTATTTTCTATCGGTAGCATGGTATCTCCAATGCTCTGATAATTTTATGTGGCCCTCCTAGTGTATACTCTATGTTGGCCTAACAATATAAGAAGGTGTAGTATTAAGGTGGAGGGTTGCCAGCACTGAAGCATTTCTCAGATTGTCAAGCCTTGGATCTGACCTGCCCTAGCAGAGCAGTTAGAACTAGCAGTGGTGCTAGCTACATTTTTGCTGGTAAACATTCACAAGATTTATGAGTATAGATACAAATTGTGAGCATAGCTTCTAAAGCTTTCAGGCAGTAGCAATCTGGAAAAATTGATGTTTACCCAGAAATTCTCTACCGTTCATAATTTGAAGATGCTGCTGCCATAGTGTGTTTCTGTCAGCTTGCCCAGAATCAAATTTCTTAGTGATAACCACGGATGGATAGGAATGTCCAACTCATAACATGGAGGTGGAATAGACTGAATACAAAAATACTTGGTTAGCAAAGAAAGGGTTGATAACGGAGGGATTATTGAAGAGATCTTCTGTTTTCGCCTTCAAAGATATTACTGGAATCACTGCTCCTTTTCTATACCACGTTCCTTTTTTTAAATGATGACCACTTGAAAATTTCCAAAATCTATTATCTGTTTGGAAGATTCCTTAACTTACTTTGTTTATCTTGAAAGGTTTGTGTAGCAAAAAAAAAAAAAAAGGTGTGGTTATGTTGACATTTAAACAAGTATAATCAACATCTAAACAGCAGTGAATGGTGACTTGCAAGAGACTTAGACATGATATTTAAAAGCTAAATTTCTGCTTTGTTGGTGGTGGGTATTTTTGTTTGTTTGTTTGTTTTTTGCATAATGAAGATCTAAAAAACTGTAATGGGGAACACCAGTGCTGGTTGCTCTAGTCTCCTTCTCTAGTCTCCTTTAGTTTTGTAGAAAGCCTTGCAGTATGTTAATTGTTGCACCTGTACTTAAGCACTAAACATCAGCATTTTCTTTACTTAAAAAAAAAAAAAAAAAAAAAAAAAAAAGGGCAAATATTTAAAACCAGATTGAAGGAAAACCTCAGCATCTATTCACTACTCAATTTTCAGTCTTGTGAGTTTTATGCTGTGATGACTTCAATGACTTCAGTAATCTTACAATTTTTCTAGGATGGTGCTGTCAAAAATTTAACCTATCAAAAAAAAACTGTTATTACTGGAGGTAGGGATACTCTTTAAAGATAGCAAATATTTTCTTCAGACCTTTCTCCTGTCTTGTAGGTAGAAACACAAACTATATTACTATGAATTTTGTCCAACTCCAATAACCTAGCAACACCCAGAACAAACCCCCCTCTCCAGACTTCTTATCCATCTCCTCTCATACAAAAGCAGGAAGATTGATACTGCTGATATTGCAAACAACATAAAATAAACAAGTATTTGGAAAATCTTTGTATATTATATTAATACATAAAATGTAGGAGGTCTTCCTCTACACTGTTCTTTCACAGCATCTCTGGTTTCAATTCCTTTCCTACAAAATACACTGGCCTGCAGAACCAGTTTGCAAAGCAGTAGTTTTAATGTATCAGAAGGATGTTCGGACAAGGCAGAGTTCTTTGCTGAAAATAATCTGCAGTAGTGGTAAGATATGCATAATGAAATAAGTAAATGAACCTGAGTTGCAAAAGCTAAACAGTTGTTTCTAGTTCCTACAGTATGAAAAAGTCAGTCCTAAGAAATACACTCTCAACTCATCTTTTGTGTTGAGCAGTGTCGCCAGTACACTGATGCCTACTTCATAATGTTCCTCCTTGCATTTTCAGTGTGTTTTTCCAGACAGCATTTAAACTTTTTGAACACACATAAATTAACTTTTATACCTTGGATCTAGCAGTTCCTATAAAATCTGGAGGTAATAAAAAAAACAGGCACCCATAAAAATAATTTTTTTTTTTTTTTACCATGACTGTGATGAAGTTATAGCTTACTTTTATGATTAATTTTGTATAGGTTATAAAGCATGCAGATTATATGGCATGTGAACCCACAACAGACAGCACACAGTAACAATCTAACACATATAATCAGAAATGATTTAGAAGTCAATTATTTCCTGTTAACTAGTAAATTCTACAAATGCCCACCTTGCCTATAATTCGTGCTAGGTATTTCAAGGCACACTGTGAAATGATTTGGATATATGGATTGGATCTGGGAAATGAAAAAATGCAAAAGACGAAGAGTGACAGGGAATACAAATCTGGAGATGCACAGGAGATACAGATGTATGCTTTAGTTATGTTTTCCATTTAAATGATCCTAAAAATAATAAATTTGAATTTGCATCATCCTCTGCTAGTGCAAAAGACTAAGCAAGTTTAACAGGCTGTGAAAAGGTGGATTTCTGTTGTCTATATTCAAAAAAAAAGCATCAGTGCTGGCTGTTTATGCTATGCTAGCTTTTAGCCGGCTGTTCTGGTAGATTTTAAACAATAAATGGAAACAAATTATGTCCCAATACACTAATGTAAATAACAGTAATAGAAAAAAATTAGCTTCTTGAATAGAAATGCATCAAAATTTCTCTCATTACCACAGTTTCCATTTCCTTAATTTCTTTTTCAAATTAGACAAATTACAAATGCGTTTTAGTACAGCGTTCTAATAAGCAGGGATGTATATTGGTTGATTTACCCAGACTGGTCAGTTGAATAAACATAAATACAATTTAATTCGGGAAGTTTTAAGATTTTATTAAAAATCTAGCCCACAGAGATAGCTGAGCATGGGCTGAACTAACAGAACTGCAAATTTTCAGGTTTGCAACAGCTCTGCTTCCAGTCTCTATCTGCACCCGAGAGCCCAGCGAGGTAACATGGAGCAGAGGGCCCGAACCTGCGAACTCTTATTCACTGTGGAGTTTACTGTCATGAGAAACAATTGCACATACTTTGGAATAAGTCAGCAAGTATTAAACAGTGCTTTACTCAAGTCTGTTTATTCAAAAGACTCTCCCAAAATTATTTCCAATGCTGCATGTAAGATGCATTTCTGTCATTTCTCTTACACTTCAGAGATACTACTAGTGGTCTAGGAAGGATGCAAGGCAGTAACAGACTTACCTAGCTTGCAGACTTCTGGTCACCCTCAATGTTATCCTCATCCATTCCTCTGGGGATTGCTCTCATAGAGGTTCGTGTCAGTCACAGCACTTCCAAGGAAGCACCAATGCCTGCCCTGTCCCAGCCAGCTGGTCACAGCACAAAGATGTAGAGAATGAAGCCACATTTGGATACAAAGTTGCAGGCCTCCCACCCTGCTGCAGGGCTTCCACATGAGTGGCATCCGTTTCTGGGGCAGCTTGCAGGCGATGCAAGAATCCGCAGCAAGGCCGAGGGTAAAGTCTCCGTTTGGACAAAGCCCTGTTGTGGAAGTCTCTTCCTCACACTCTGGCACAGCACAGATATCATGGCTGCCAAAATTTTTGCTGGTCAGTGCCATCGTTGTCATGTAGAGAGCAGTGATGGGATTGTACTGAGCATTCCCTTGAGCTCACAACAGCCTGCAGCCATGCACCCCAAGACCCTCCGGGCACACAGGCCTGTGCCCCCTCAGCCAATAACCAGGAGGGTTGTTGGGAGGTGCTTGGCGCCAAAACCGGCGGCTGCACCTCAGAGGGCTGCTGGGGCCCTGCTGGGAGATGGACACCAGCATTTTGCTGAGGAGGCAGCCACCAATGCCTACTGAGGAGATGGGTACCAGGGCCCTGCTCAGAGGGGAGCTACCTTGCTTAGGAAATGGATGTTACTGCTTTTTCAAAGAAATAGCTGCCAGTGCCCTCTGAAAGAGATAGGTGTCAGGGCCTTCTGAGGAGATTGGCACTGCCCTGCTGAGAAAATGGCCGCTAATGCCCTGCTGAGGAGATGGCCACCAAACACTGCTGAGGAAATGGCCGCTAATGCCCCTCTGAGGAGATGGCCACCAAACACTGCTGAGGAAATGGCCGCTAATGCCCTGCTGAGGAGATGGCTGCCAAACACTGCTGATGAAATGGCCGCTAATGCCCCTCTGAGGAGATGGTCACCAAACACTGCCGAGGAAATGGCCGCTAACGCCCCTCTGAGGAGATGGCCACTGGAGACTGCTGAGGAAATGGCTGCTAAGACCCCTCTGAAGAGATGGCCACCAAACACTGCTGAGGAAATGGCTGCTAATGCCCCTCTGAGGAGATGGCCACTGGAGACTGCTGAGGAAATGGCTGCTAAGACCCCTCTGAAGAGATGATCACCAAACACTGCTGAGGAAATGGCCACCAGTGCTGGACATCTTGGCAGTACAACTGGAAGTGTCCAGGTAATTTCAGGATAGTGCATGGCAACCTCACAGGGTTACTGGGTGATCCAAGGAGTCCTCTTTGTTGTCTTTCATGAGTAAAGATGATATATACACAAGCCCTTTTTCTTCATTATATTGACAAACCAGGGAGCAACATTCTGTTTGTTGCTTTGCTGAGGGTTTAAATTCTCTATTTTAATAATGTTATAAAACCAGCACAAAACAATAAGGGGCAAGAAAAGCACTGGATCCATCACAGCCTACAAGACAAGAAGGTGTCATTAATCAGTAAAGGAAAAGCCATGCTGCACAGAAATACCTTCCAAGCCAAGGCAGCTTCCTTCAGATTCTGATTTATAGGAAATGGTTGAACTATTTAAAATAATTATCTTATTTAATGAATTGAGCTTCATGCTCACTTTTCAAAGTTGTCACTGAATATGCCCAGAGTTTTGCAAACATACTTGCAATTATTTCAGAAGTGGCTTATAAGAGTTGTCACCCAGTGCATTTCTCGCTAATTTTTCACTGCTCTAACTTTGAAATCAGGCTGTTGTACCTGTGTGTTTTACTGCCCAATTTTTGTGGTATGTTTCTTGCTCCTTTTTTCAACTAGTTGCTTGAACACAAAATTCACAGAGAGCCACGTGAATACAGTATATCCACATACACATAGAGAAATTAGCCATCTTTGAACATTTTGAACATTTCACTCTTTTTAGCTATAAACAAGCTAGTACGAGCCTTTGCAGAATAGTGAAGGAGGATCTGTTTGAAAATGGAACTACCATTAAAAATAAGCCATTTTGTTCAAACAAGTATTCTTCCCTTTTCTCCTCCAGCTTTCATTCAAGAAATACTTACAGGGTAGTAGTTACAGGGCTGATACTGACCACGTTCAAACAAAATAATAACATTTATTGGGTTAAATAGATGTAACTCTGCCATTCAACTACGCGATCCTAATGTTTTAGATCAGTGTAATAACAAAGGCTGCATAAAAAGCTTGTGGATAGTCTTTGTGCCAGGACCACAGTTCAGTGGGAATGAAGGAGCATGCTATAGATCCCATTGCTTCTCCTCCACAGGAATAGGCTAATGGTGTCAATCTGTGCGTGACAAGCCATGCTGTAAGTTTATAGGGGCTGCTTTTCTCATTGCTTTATGAAAAACTCCCAGAGTCTAGAGTCCTCCACCAACTCTTTCTGTGTTTATATATATAAATAAGAAACAGATAATTCCTTTCTATTAACTGTAGCTCCCAGAATGCAGATATATTTTTCATACCTACTTCCTTTCCCAAACACTTTTTCTTTCAGAAATCAAAAGCATATGAATTCAAAAGTATCTCAGAGAAGCAGCCAAAAATCAGGTCATAGGCTCGCTCAGATGGTGGAGTCTCTATTACCATTGTTGTTTGAATTGAGGAGATAAAAATCTCACTGAGTGGCTTTGCATTTTCGAACTTCAAACAATGCTGTTAAAATGTAGCACAATTCTTAGGATTCCTGAGCAAAGTAAGGTTGTGTCTCCTTCCTCTGCTTTAACTCTTCTCTTCAAAGTCCTGGAGCCTTTGGGGTGTGGTATCTTATTTTTCTGGTTGCTTTATAATAAGGATAAAGGGGTTATGTTGTTGGAGTTAAATATCACTTAAGAACTTCAAAGCTGCTCCTATGAGAGGAGGGTCTCTGACATTACATCTGGGTGGAGGACACACATGGAAAGGGTTACCATGAGAAACAGCCTTTCCCAGCTGCTGCCTGTCTTAAATTACTGTAGCGGGAGCAGCCACAGTCACTTACTTCTGCCAAACATTGTTTTTTGGCATATTTCAGCCTGCTCAGTTCCTTGCAGGAATTCCCACAAGGGTGGAAGGGATTTCCAGCTTGTTGAAGCCCCTCGAACAATCTGAGATGGCTCTGGCTGTTCCTGTAGTTTAAGTCAAGACTGGAAAATGGACAAAATTCAACAGCCATATTTAGTATGATAAGCAGTTTGCCTGAGCTTGTGTAAACTGTTGCCTCTGCATTTTGAGTAAATCTCTTCCATTTTTGACATGAGAGATCCCTGTCTTTTGCATCAGATGTCTGTGCTGCTTAAGTCAAAGAATGGTCACAGTGCTTTTTGTCTTTTACGTGGTGGTGATATTGCTATTCTGCCAGCTAATCATTTCAGATTTTTCTTAACTTCAGCCTTGCATTTTCACAAACACACTAGACTGATAGGACAAAAAGAAAAGCCTGAGCCCCTCCCCAGTCTAACAGCTTAGCAATGAAAATGTGTTTTAATTATATTCATCTCCTGCACAAAGGGCTTAGTCACTCAAAGTTAATAAGGCGTAATGGCTTCCCGCCCCACAGAGCGTGCAACCTGCCATGTAGCTCCGCTCTGAGGCAGCCATGTGATGGACGGAGTGGAGAAAGGCAGCAGCGAGAGCTGCTCTGAGGATAATTGTTAGCAGATCCTAGTGCCTTAGATTTCAATTGCTCGTTTGAAAACAACCAAGGCCCCTTTAACAGCAGTCAGGCAAATTTCTCAGAAGAGTGGACTCCTGCTCCAAACAATTACTAGCACCGTGTCTTCATTATGTTAGTTGTACTGACAGTTACAGCTGCCTTTGATCTGTTGGTGCACGGCCTGGCCTGTCGGTGTTCTGCAGAAGCTGGCACTAGCATGCAGCTGGATGATGAGGCAGGTAAAAGCCTGCTCCATGATTCCCGCAGACTTGCTAGACTAGTCTGGATAGAAACCTGAACAGAAGGAGGCAGGTTTCCTCCAGTTGTTCATGCCCTTGCTGTGGAGGGATGATAGCTCTCCCTGCTTACTGCAAGCCTGGCACAGCCCAGAAGAGGCCAGGTCGAGGAAGAGGCACAGCCAGCTGTTGCCTATAGCAACTATAATTCTACAGCTTTGCTAGTTTTCAGTCCCCTGTGAAGCAATGGCTCTCACTGCTGTCGTCTTCTGCTTCTGCAGAGAGAAATTTGGAGGATGGGGGTGTCTTTTATTATCAGATGGAGATAAATGAGTTGATGGGATGGGCTCTTCTAGCACCAGTACTTACTGGCCCAGCACCTGGGTAGACAGCAGCAATGGGGAAAACAAACAGAGCTCCCCAGGGTTTCCATTTCTGGCTTTATTGTCCTCCAAGTGCACCCTGAGTCTGTTCACCTGTTGTTAGGGAGGGAGGGTTCAGTTTTATCTTGTGTTATAGGGAAGCCTTGAACTGGCTCTCAGTTTAGCCACTTGATGAGCTGGGTATTTTTCCACTCCAGGCACTTGACTTAAATTGAAATATCTGACTAGTCTCTCACTTTTAATCCTGAAAGGAAATTTGAGGAAGTTACTCCTGGGGGGTACAAGTCAGGGGAACTGACTTCCCAACTGCCATGGGAAGTTCTTTTGAATGAATTTTAGGAAGCCAAAATAGATACTCAAGGCCGGCCCATTAGAAATCTGAGAATCATGATGGAGATGCTGGAAATGGATTAAAGTTAAATCCTGGGTAAATCTATTTTTTATTTTTGCTAAGTAAACTCTGTCTTGATTATAGTAAATGCCTTGTTAGGAGATCAAAAGAATTATTTAAGGGACCCTGCTTACTCACAAAATTCATTACGGTAATGCTCCATCATACTTTGCCAAGCTACTCTCTCTTTGATCTGCTGCTGCAGCCTTTTGCCTGTTTCTGCAGTTAATCTACATTTTGTTGGTGTCAGGTTTTTTCAGGTTTTACAACTCTGTTTTGTACCGTGGCAGTCCTCTGGCATTACAGAGTCCACTTTTGAAGTTGATTTCAGCTCCAGATTTTAAAAACTCATCATTATGAAAATATATTTTCTTGATTAATTATTGATAAACACCTTTAAATTTCTTAATCCAATGGTGCTACCTAATAATTATTGTTTTCTATAACACACTATGCTATTTGCATGCTTGAGCTGTGATTATTTGTATATTTTAATGACTTTTACTTATTTTGATAGGGAGTGTTGTGGTAATTTGTTCTTGTCAAACAGTCTGGGTTGTGTTATAAGACACATTCCATTTAAGTCAAAATTGACAAAAGCCTTTCCCTTTAATATCTTTAAATTATAGCCTTTCACTGTCAGATCACTTTTGTTCTAATTTATTTTTGGTGGATGTTACTACTTATGAATGGCAGCGAGATTGACAGTGCTAGGCACTCCTGCTTACTATGAGAAGAGGACCCTGATAGAACAGACATTACTCGATAGGCAGTTTGAAATATGATGCAATGACAAAAATCAATAAGATACTGTTATTTCTGACTATGAACTATACCCAAAGGAAAGCTTAGGTCACAAAGGTGTGAAAAGATCTTTAAAGAAAGAAACGACTGTGTAAACCGATGAGATAAAATTTTAGTGACTGCATGTGACAGTCTATGCGGATAGAAATCTCCCATGGTGTGATTAGGGATGTACTAACAGGTTTGTGTGAACAGATTTTTACTCAATAAATAGATACTGCATACATACAGCTCAGAGAGAAATGAGTCAATGAAGCAGTACTATCAGGGTAATTGCAACCACACACAAACAGTTCGGGTTTGAAAACAGGACAGGATTTTAGAGCTGCTACAGTTATTCTTGGTAAGCCATCCAAGAAGAGGAGTGATCCAAATCAACGTGAATGTGTTCTAATAGGACTTTATTTAAGAAGGAGGATATAAGCCATGAAATAAAAATCCCACAATAGCTTAGAGTTCAACATATTTAGGGATATCAGCAACTAATGCAATAGTGTTTCTTCTTAAATAGAGGATGTCAAGAAATAGATAATACACTTCAGGAAAAGACCCTCTGAATACAGAAATTCCTGACTGAAGAATCAAACTGACATAGAGGAACAAAACGTGTGAAAGCAGATAAAGGTGTGTTGGCAAACACAGAGCAGAACAAGTATGATTTTGCTTTCCCCTTTCACTGCGGTTTCTCTTCAGATTGGGTGACCAGAAATGAGCAGGGAATTCTACGATGAATTAATTTATAGAGTGGCACTCAGATTTTTCTTTTCTGTTTCTCTTCCATCACTAGTGTTCCTTTTTCTCAATCTCCCCCTCTTTTTTTTTTTTTTTTTTTTAAATGACCAGATGTTTTCCACAGAGATTCTTAGAGATACCTAGGCCTTTTTTTTCCCCAGAGTAGTTACAGCTAATTTAGAGCCCAGCTGTCCTCCCAGATCTGCCAAGGCCCTAATGTAACAGAACCAAAACGTGTATGAGGTTCAAATTCTTTTTTCCAATTTGCAGCTAATTTTAAAACAGCATCACTCTTGGCTGATTAGAGTACAGGACTAGACTGGTTTAACTTTCCCATGTAAGACCTTGTAAGGGGGGTTTCTCCAACCTAAACGCATTCTTAAGATCTACATGTTCTTTGACACCAGAAGGAGAGTCAGACATTCTGGAAAATATACAACTAGAGTAACGTGGGAGTTGAGGAGGCTTTCTAGTAACTCTGCATCCTGCCTGAATGTGCTAATAGTTTGGAATTACTTCAGTGCTCTGGTAGACCAGACTTATTCATAGTTAGACTGCATTTTGTGGCTTTTGGAGACATACATGTTCTTACAAATCTATATACAGTTTCAGCTGGAAAGGGCTTGAAGCAGTGTTTGGATCTTTGTAATAAGCCACATGAATGTCATAAAGCATCTCACTTCTTTTAGTTCATTTTTTCTTGTAAGAACCTTCAGTTAGGTTTTGTGCCTGAGAGGCTCAAGTCAGGGTTACACAACAGACTTTCACCACAGTTATGTTGATTGGAGATATCATTAGTCTGCAATATTTTTCAGCCAAAAGTATGCAAATCACTATGGCTCGTTTGCGAATATGGTCTATAACAGGATCATTTCTGATTACCAGACATTGGATTACCTGTATGTTATAAAGATATAACTTTATGAGAAGGAATAGACCAGGCTCATTCAAGCCTGATGATAGAATGGATTTTTATAAGGATCTGTAATGGTAAGGGGAGGAATAACTCGCTTGTTTTTAAGTTTAGCCTGCTCTTTTGCATACCAGTAATATCCAGAATGACTTATTTGAGAAACAACTGCAGATACTTACATCTGGTATTCACATTATCAAGACTCCTGTTGTACATACACTGAGAGTGCTACATACACTATATTGTTTCATTAGACAAACTGTGAAATCTCTTTTCTCATTTTCAGCAGGCCTGTGTGCAGGTGGTGAACAAGGATGCTGGGGTAAGAAAAACAATGTGCAAATCTTTTCACAGCATTAAAAGTGATCTGGGAGAGTTGTGAAGAGGGAGGCACAAAAACCATAGGGACAACGCAGTAAAAGTGCTACTGTGGAGAGCATGATCTACCTGAGACAGCATTAGTGGTAAATATATATTTTAGGCCTGATCTCCAAAAGTCACAAATGTATTCTGCACCTGCTCTTTATCTTTGGTTGGTTCTAGTTTGACAGAGTTGCTTAGGCACCACATTCACTGATTTAGCAAAACTTAGCTCTCTGGAGCTTGGCCTTTCCACCTGTAGTAAGTATATTTTCTGCCTTTTTGCTGGTGCTCTGGCTACATCTTCTTACAAGATCCTTTCCCACAGAATCTGCTAGCAAAGCTGCTCTTGTGAGTGCTGCCTGGTTAGTGAAGGCCTGTCATTTTAGCTGTGTTAACTCACCTGGCTAATTTGGACTCAGACTGTTTAGGGCATGCTTGTGAACAAATTAGTTGATCAACCTAAGCTGAGGAAGGCAGTAGTGCTTAAGGGGTTATGGTGGGGATGTGCAATTGGGGAAGTTAAATCCTGGCTGCCTTTATTACTATCCCAAAAGGATTTTTTTGATTGAGATTTATTCCTCCCAGACACCCCAAAAATTCTGGGGTATGGCAGGAAGGGGTTAAACGAGGTGGTATTTTTGCACACAGACCTTGTATCTGTTTCAGGGCTTTTTCACTCTGTTTCACATCTGTGGCAGATGCTCTAAACCTGAGTTTTTCTAAGCAAGGAGATGTGCGCCTCTCCATTTTGCTCCCTGGCAAACTTCTGACAACAGTATGTTGCAGGCAATTATATCGCTACAGCTCTTCATCACTTTATTGAAAGGGCAGTAGATAGAAAACCAGTAGTTCTAGCGTGCATACAACTGTCTCCAAAATTAGTACTGACCCCGTTCATTGTTACCAGTAAAATTAAATCGATGGAACAGTCATAAATGACAGATATCCAACTGTCTCCCTTCTTTGGGTGGGCTGGAGGGATTGCCTTTATGGCAAAAGGGGGCTGGATACTTTCCAAGAGAGATGGAATATTCTCTTGTGACAACTGTGGGACTGCAGATTAAAATACCTTCTTCTGAAGAAAGAAACTTACAGTAAGCACAGCAAGCAGACTGAGAAGAAATAAATCATAAATTATAATGGAGAACATCCCCTTTCCTCTCCTCAGCAAATACAGTATTTCATCATCTTTGTTCAGAAATAAATGGCATTCATGCTTCTCCTGTGCATACTAAGTAGGAAATATCTGATTTGTGCTTATTAGAGTTAGACATCTCGTATATTTTTGCTCTTGGAATTCAAATTTCTTACCAAGACATACAACATAGTAGTGAATATGCAAAGAAGAATGTATCCAGGTGGAAAGGAGGGACTGAAGCATTTGATGTTGCCAGAGGTCACAGCATCTCTTGGGAAAAATATTGTGTCATCAGGACTTATCTGCAGTTGTGAGTAATGGAGTTTTCCCATGTAATGTGTTGTTTGCTTAAACTACCAATAAGTTTTGGAAATCAGGCACCAAGTTGCTGGTTTTTCTTTTTTCTTTTTTCTTGTAAGCTATTGCAAACACTCATTTGGAGAAAGGTAACTTCTGTGAACTTGCCAGGGGAAATGTGTTCTCTCCAAAATATCCAGAGAAAGATGTCACAATGAAAACCTGCCTGAAAAACAGAAATCTTGCTATCCTCTTTATTCTAGACTTCAGGGAGACTTCAAGCAGGTATACATCTGATTTGTTCTGTCTCTGATTCTTCCCTGAGTGCTGACCCCAAAGAGCTCTAACATCCATCATTAAAGGCTCTGAATATTTTGACTTTAGAGAGTGATAAGCTCTAGTACAGTGTTGAAGAGTGACTCAGGCACCCACTGCAAATGAAGCTTGTCTTGTCTGATGTTACAGCACTTGACTGCTAAGGAGTTCTATTCTTCAATTTGAAACTCAGTGCACCACAGCCTCTTGCTGGGACAGCATGATTTCCTGTTACTCTAAACCAAGCAGCAATTAGAAATTTGCATCCCAGCATATCTTTACTTTCCAGGAGAAAAAGTCAGAAATACTTCTGAGCTTTTGGGTGAGGGAAACAAACCAAAATCAAAATAAATATTGTGCTTTTGTTTGTCCTGTTTCTGTTTAATTGCAGCTCAAGCACTGTGGACGAGGAGTAGTAAACTGAATAGAGTTGTAATTAGACAGTAAGATATGCATTTGTAGCTTCTTCCCCAGCTCCCTTCTGGGGCAACAAACATTCTTTCAGGTGTAAAGTGCTCTGTTTCAACATCAGCACTTGTCACAAAAGCTGATCTCTGGTTAAACTTGGCCTTGATCTCTCATTCAGTACTTCCTAAAAAACATAATGGAAGCTCTTAAGAACCCCTTTTTAAATAATGCTGAGTGGTGATTTAAGTAGGAAAGGCAAGATAGGGAGGAAAAAAGGCATTTTCTTCCAGCGTTAAGTGATGATTCTGTGTTCTAATGGCTTTGCAAGCCAGACAGTCACTGTTGCTTGGTCCCAGCTGGACACTAATTCCTACCGGGAATGTGGCAGCTTTCAGAGTGCTCTGAAGCTGAATCTGTAATTGTAACTTAGAGTAGGTCAATTCTCTTTCCTTTCTGCAGTGAAAATTTGGGTTCCATTACAGACGTGAACATCCCCCAGTGTACTAGCAGCATTAAAACAGCAGAGTCTGTCAGGCACCATAAACCAGAACTACGCAATATGGTAGCCAGAGTTTAGGGAGAAATGTTAAACTAAAGGAAAGTGCAAAGAAAAAAGTTCAGAATAGCTGAAAGCCTTTTTTTCATTTGATGGATCTTAAATCCATGGCCACGAGGGATTTCTTGTCCTTGGGGATATTAGGCCAAGATTGGGAGCAACTTTGAAATATTTGTCCATTCTTTTAAAATGTGGCCTTCTGCATTTTCTCCTCACTACTATTCCTCTACTACTTTTTGTTACTTAGACACAAAGCCCCAGTTCACTCAGGAGTTTAGACTGCACTATCACTGTTCTCTTTGCAATATCTATGCTTAAAAGCTTGCTTAAAAATGGAAATTGAGAGCCTAGTGTAAAACTGAGATGTCTGGCAGTATTTTCCTGTTCCTTTTGGGAAATGAAAATTTGTGTTTTATCACAGTCGTGGCCATTCTCTGGTCTACTCAGGCTAAGAAGTGCTTTCATATTGATTTCAAAGGAGTCATGATTTAGGCTTCTTTTGTACTGAAATGGATGATGTCTGCTTCCACTTTAAACTGATGACATCTGTGAATTCAGGAGCTTATATTCAATATTAAGGATTTTATTATCTGGTCAGGGCTGCATTAAAGTAACTGAGAGAGCTAAATTGTGCAGCAGAATTCTTCTCAGGCAGATTCAGCATATATTTCTCTTTCCAGTGCACAGAGCACGGTCCACTAAGCTTTTGAATATCAAACCATGAGGCACTAGTGCCTGCCATTTAAAAGCAGCTGTTCCCATAGGAGAGCTAGAGTGGTGGACAGTAGTGTTGGGATCAGATGTGCTGTCATGCTAATGGCTTGAATTTGCAGCATGGTGCTTCTGAGCAGCCTGCAGAGATGCTCTAACTCACAGTCCCTGAAGAGTATCTGGAGAAGTCGGAGGGGGGGAGCAGATTGTAAACATGCTCTGTTGGAAGTAAGTATAAAAGCCAAACAAAGTGGACCAATTCTTATAGTTAAAGACTATGCAAACTGTACACTGAATAATGCAAGACATAGCACTATCCTTAGTCTGTCACTGAGAATGTCTGTTGTGCTACAGTCATCTCCCAGAAAAGTCTTCTCTCATCAGTTTCAATAGCAGCTTTTACAAGGCAAGCTCATCTGTCAGTGGATTTTTAACTCTGAAAACCTTGCAAAAATAACAATTTTAAAAAGGCCACATCTCCTTTTCACCACCACTCCCAATCTTCACTAGCCTTTGTCTTTAGGATGATAATGAAATTGTGTTTTACTCCAGGCAGCAAATCCTTTGAAAATGTATATCCTCCTTTGAATCATTCCATTTTTCCCAAATGTGCTAGAGACATTGTCTCATGATCCGCAGTAATTATCTTGACAGGTCAATTATTAAAAAAGAAATTAAAAAAATAATTTTAAAATATGATACAGGAGTTTGGCTGCTGTTTCTCCTTTTACTGCTGTTTCTCTGCAGTTTCTCTTGGCACCAATTGACATAGGAACTGCATTGCACCAGAGAGGGAAATTATCTCCCCCTATCTTGACACCAGAGGAAAGATAATCTCTAGATAAATTCCTCTTTGGATTTGTGGCAATCTGAGCAGGAACAGTGCCTACCAGGACATGAGTGATTACAGTACCAGGGCTAGATGCAGTAACCCAAGCAGTCCAATCACTTACTGGCCTGCCTGAAGGAGCTAAGCATTTCAGAAAGGAACTTGGCATGGAAGAGTAAGGAAAAGGAGAGAGATAACTGTTCTTGCTTTAATGAAAGGACTTGAAGGAAGATATATGTGAATTTCCACCTGTTCGATATTTGATCAGTTTAATAACATCCACACATCAAATCTTATGAGGATTTTTTAAAGAAACCCTTTGAGCTTGTAGGTTAGTAATATATAAATGCAAAGAGTAGTATCTACCTGCAAGATTCATGCTAACAAGTAAACTCTTTGGGGGAAGTAGTTAATCCGTTAGTTCATTTTTCTTACAAAATTGACATTAACATGCATTATTGCCAGATAAATACTTCAGCACATCATACAAGTAGCTATTGAAAAAGGTACCAACTGGAGTCTTTAAGCTTCTCTATCAGTTGAGGAATGCAACATAAGGAAGAAATTGGGTCCTCAAGGTGCTTTTCAAGGCTGATTGAGAAACTAACTTGACAAAGAATCTCCTGAAATCTTGTTTTCTGCTCTGCTCTGCTCCTCTCCTGGGTCCTGGGATAATATGTAATTCAAGCTTGGAAAAAATCCTGTGCCATTTCCTTTAGACTTATTCCTTCCACATGTGAAATCTAGTAATTTAAACACCTCATCTCCTTGCATAACTGTGGCAGGAAAAAATAGCCAATGATCACTGATTGAATCCATATTTCCACAAAGTTTCAGTTATTTTGTTTGATGTTTAAAAAAATAATAAATGAAGGTAGTTAAAGTAATAAGTTCACTTAAAGAAAAAAATACAGATGGTTGTGGCAAATGAATCTGGGCTAACCTGGACTTGCAAAGAAATCCCTAAAAACCTACTGGCCACATTCCTGGAGTGTGATATAAAGCAATGAATTTGAAACCAGAGACAGGTTTAGTAGTAAGTGCTGGTTCAGCTTCATAGGATGGGAAGCAGCTCAGAATGAGCGATGATGTATTTTGGCTTAAAGCTTTAACAAGTGCACAGGATAAAGATAGAAATTAAGCTCCATTACTTAATTACTTGGGGGCAGAGTGGGAATTGAGAATGATCAGTATCTTGGAGCAGTATTTTTCAAGCATTTAAGAGCTGAGCTTTTCCTCACTAAAGCCAATATTGCATCTTCTTCAGTGCTGCCTTGTGTGGTTAAGGTTCTAACAGTATTTCAGATCTTTGCAGCGTTATACTCCTTCACCATTCTTACATACTGAGAACTCCAATGAAGCGAACAGTAAGGAAGTTAAAGGTGCCACAGTTCAAATCTGAATTGGCTCACTTTGAGATGAGAAGATAGATCATGCATCTCAGAGCAGATATTTCAGGCTCTCTGCAGACCCTATCAGGAAATGAATTGATTATATTTGAGTTATGATTTCACAATCTCTCTCTGTCTCTCTCTTTTTTTTAATTCTTTTTCCCCCACAATCAAAAGAACTACAGAAAGAAAGAATGCTGAGACTACGAAATCTTAGGAAGGCCTCAGCATTCTTTACACCTTCCTTGAGAAATGGCAGTTACATGGCAAAATGATTGCAAACTCAAAAAGCTTAATTTTAAACTTCTTACACTTTATACTCAGACTCTATCATCAAGAAGCTCACACCCCATTCTGAAGATGACTGCTTTGTGAGTGCTGTCGCTAAAGTGCAAAGATCTGAAAAGAGGAGTAGAGAGTTTTTCCCATGAAGTTAGTTTGTGCTTCCTAGCCTATCTAGGCTTTTAAAGCAATACATTTGTTGACCAGTGCCTTTTTGAAAGAAGAGGGAACTCTGGCTTATTCTGTTCTGATCGTTGAAACAATGAAAATGTTATAATTGCAGCCACATTGTGAAAGATAAATGGGTAAAACCAAGGAGTTGAATTCTAGTCCTCTTCCTCTGCATGGCATGTTTCCTGCAGCAATCCCCAATGGAGCCATCAGAGGAAGAACAAGATGCTTTTTCCTGCATCAGCAAACCCATTTTACTTTTGCAAACTCCCAGGCTTAAACAATCAGTTTTTCAGCTGTTAGTGCAGCTGAAGAGATGGAAGGCACATATTCCACCTGCCACTGGCTTTTCTCTTTCTTTTCCACACTTGTAGATGGATTTTCTCTTACTTGTTCTTCCAGGGAGTACAACAGCAGTAGTTCTAAGTACAGTTCAATTCAATAAATCACTTCTAAATTATTTCTGCCTAAACCCAAACCAACTTCCAAAACCCATCTCCCTAGACACATTTAGTCAGCGTGCAACAGATCAGTGTGGAATTAGCCTGTATTGTATGGTAAAGCTCAGTGCGTGCCAGGGATGAGAGAGTGGGTGCTCATGTATAGTGAAAGGAGCAGCTATGCAGGACAGCCATCCGCTGCTCATTTCTGTTGCAGCACTCTCCAACAGAAACAGTGGAGAGAAATGCTGTGTTGTTACACAGCGTTTTCTGAAGTCCCCAAGTAGCCCATAGAGATGGTGTCCTTGATATTGATGCCCTGAATGATACTAAGGAGAAGCTGAGTTCTTTCCTGATTGGTGCAAAATTAGACAAACTTAGCACAAGTTTTGCTGAGGTATAAAAGTACGTTTCAGCTGTGGAGTTGCAATGGGCGACACTACAAGAAGTTTTATAATCCTGGGAGCATTCAGCATTCATGGGTATCCTCAGATCTTCCCTAAAATGAATAAGTTCCTTTGATAATCACCAACAAAACCATGTTGCGTGTTTTGTGTTCTACTTGGCTATGCCTCTACCTGGCTCTCAGGAAGAATGCTGCTAGGTCACCTGGGGAGCCAAGGTCCCTCAGTAGATCCTGTTCTTAGCTCCTCTCTGCTTAAGCATCACCTCTATGAAATGGAATATTTCTACCAGGCCTGCAGGGAGGGTAAGTTTCTTCTGCCTGCATGAGGTGATGAGCCTGCTAGGAAGTTTGTGGAGTCAGGAGTCAAGGCTCTTTCAGAGGCTGTCTGGATGAGGGTTTCCTCATTCTCCATCCACGTAGAGAAGTGAACCTAATACTACTGCTTCTCAGCAACAGAAGAGAAGACAAAATTTATTCCACTAAACTAAACTGAGGGAATTAAATTAATGAGAGGGAATGTGAGTGCAGCTGGCTCATTATTCACCCTTTTAAAAACTTACTATCTGCTGTAGCCTCCCCTGGAAATTACTGTACTTTCAAATGGGTGAAAACTCTCGCTATAAAATCAGAGATCTCAGCTGCACTCAGACAATCTTTCTAATGAGATGTTTAACCAATACAAAGTTCAGCCTACCTGATGTAATGTCAGATGTAAAGTCTATTTAACTTTGCATTCGTTATGACAGTCTTGGTTGAGAAGGTATCAACTCTTAATTCAATGCAATGAAGCTTCAACTGTACTACAGATGCAGCAGCTGTATGTGCCTCCTCTTTTACCAGACAAAAGAAGAAAACACATTGTAATAATAAAGAAATAAAAACATCCCTTTTATGAAAGCCTGACCACTCTGACCTTTATGCAATGCATTATTGACAATTCCGTTAGCATTTATTTAAACTTAATTTCCCAGAGCAGGACATGACAGAAAGCAAGAAACATTCATTTCAATTGTAAAACCTTTCACTTTAATGCATCTCTGAATTAATTGGGCACAGTCTTCATATCAAGTGAAATAAATGGGCTGATAATTGATTAGGACCTCAGGGAACAGCGAGATCGGATTGGCTAAGAAAAGTGAAGTGACCTATAAAAGGTCAGGATTATTTCAAATCGCTTTTTTAATAAAGCATGTTGATGAAGAAATTATCTGCAAGGCTTAGATGAAATCTCTGCATTTGATGTATAACTTCTGTCAAAGGAAAAATTGTATGTGATGTAACTTAATTCTTGGAAAATTTGAGATCCCCTTTAAAAGGGATGAGCCCTGCTCTGAGCCCCTAATCTAGGCATTGCTATGCTCTGCAGCTCAGCATGGCTTTTTTTCGTCTTCCTTTTGCCAAGAGAGGTCTTCCAGGTCTCTTCCTCTGGTAACAAAAGGCACATGGAAAGGATTCATGTTTGTTTTCTGCTTTACCAATTTTGAACATGACTATTTTCTTCTTAGCTCTCCTAATCTTTCCAGCTCAGCCTTCAGTTGGGATGAACAGAGAGGATGCTGCTCCTTGTGGTGAGGCTCGTGTTCCCGCATCCAGTTACGTCCAGCACATCCACGTTCGAAGCAAGCCCTTCTCTTTTTAGCTGGATGGTTCAGTCCATCCATAGTTCTTGCCCGCTCCCCAGCCGCACAAGCTGTTGTGTCCACCTCTCTGCACACTTGTGCTGACACAGAAGAGAATCTAAGTACAGCAATTCTTGTGAAGATGGCAGTTTTACAGGTTTTGAGCTCAGTGAAAACTTTTCAAGGTTCTGTCTGCTAATGAGACCTTGCCTCACCTGCCCATGCTGTGGTTTGACCACTTTCACTATGCCATCAGAAGATACTTCTTTTTCTTGTACTGAAGGTTCAAGCATCTATCGAAGGTCGACTTGGCCTTCATGTGAGCCTCTGGCTTTCTATGAACATAACCAAAAAGTACCTACCAGGCTTCACGCTGTGCTGGTTAGATCAATTAGAGCACACCACTCCAAGCCATCTCTTTCTTGGTCTGGATCCCAAATAATCAGTACAGCAATGACAAAAAGCTGAGTCTTACATAATGGGCAATCTATCTCTCATCCATGAAGGGGCTGGGCTGCTCAAAACCCTTTCAGGAAAGCGTTCTAGTGCTGATGATCACATATCCACAGAAAATGTTTATTTGAATCTTGTTTGTCTTGTAATGATGTGCACTGCATGCTTGCTGCAAAGTTTCATCAGTATCCAGGAAGTTAAATTTCTCAAAGGGAGATACAACTATGCTTCCAGTGCATGAGCAGACACTCAGCCTGGTCTAGTCTGGCTCCTGGTAACATCTATTTTTTATATGAGACTTAAATATGTTGTTAATGTTGTCATTCTCATCCCAGTGCAAGATAACCTCATCACAGAGCTGGCCTCTTCAAACAGTTTCTCACTGTTGAGAAATAGTTAGGTACTTTCATTTTTCTCCACTGTCAGGCACCGAGAGATTTAAAAAACACGTTACACTGTGTGTGTAAGCATCATAAATATTGATTGCATTTAATGACAGATCCAATTTGGAATCTCAAATTCAAATCTGATTGTATTGGAAATTGTAGCCCATCCTAAATATAAGGTGAAAGCCTTATAGTGATGAAGATCTGCATTCACAGAACCAACTGCTGTACACCTTAAAGATGTTAACTCCTCTAAGCTCCACAGGACAATGGAAGATATGTCCATGTCCATTCATGACAGCTCCTGGTTGCCAAACCTTCTGCCATTTGTTTATCAAGCCAACAGAGCAGTGTGTGAACTGGAATGAGACATGGGCATATGGCATGGAGATGAGAGCACTGTGACACCACTACAGCATGCAAAAACCAGAAACAAGATGTGTCAGAGTTCACCTGGCACAGCCCTCATGTTCTGGCTGTACTTTGCCTGGTGTTGTTCAGCATGAATTACCTTTTCCCCAACACCCTCACCCCCCCTCTACTCCCAATCTTCAGAATTCCCTGCCTTCATACACTTTAGGTGGTTATTTCTCTTGTTTCAGTGATCTCTAAACAAAGGGACATTAGGTGTTTCTCTCCCTCAGCTGAATGGAACACAGCTCCAGTCCCAAGCAGTAGTAGGGTCTGGGGGAACTCTGCACAGTACATTCTCATTTTGAAACTTCTACACAGGAAAATCAAAGCTCTTTTTCCTAATGTTTAGCTTTCAAAAATTCATGCTTGGATGAATGTTTTCTAAGCAAAACTGGGTTATGAAAGTAAAAATTACCTCTGTATATCTAGAAATGGAAAGAGGCCCTAGCTGATGAAGTGTAGGGCATATGTTGAGGTACCCTACATAGTTCTGGGGGGATGCCCATCACTGTAGCAGTATGCTGCCCTTCAGAGGTAGATTTAGCTGTAGGCTGGTGCATCCCTCATGCATAGCTGGTGTGTAGGAAGGCAGGGGGTGGCACAGGCTGTGTTTGTCACCTCTGGGAAGTTGTAGATGAAGGCAGTCTGGGAGAAGGAAGGGACCCAGTTCTATTATGGCTACTTGATAAAATCTAGGCATTAGCTGTAAATAAATATTGTTAAACTGATCATCTCTTTCCCTCCCCCATAGGCAACTGAGAAACAGACACAGAATATCAATGCCTGAATTTGTGTAAGACTCTTTCTCCCCCAGTTTATCACCTCTGTAATTGGCTAGAGAAAAAAACAGTGTCAATGTCAGAAGGCATAATAGGCTTTACAGTGTATGAAGTGCAGTCAGACCAGGTGTCTGTACAAATGGAGATCTGACAGATATGCTTATATGGAAATGTTCAAAGAGATGCAGTGCAAAAACCTTCCACGCTTTTTGGCAGAGAGTATTCTAAAATCCTCTGGAAACTCCAGCCACTCTGTAGAATGGCAGCGCTGTGTCCATTTCCTACACCTGCTGGTCATCCAGTTCTGAAGCCAACCTTCAGAAGCCAGGAACCTCTGTGGAAATAGCATCAATTTCAAGCTCCAAGTAGCATGCTGACTCCAGCTGGAAGTTATCATGGGAAATGAAGTTCGCACCCTAGGCAAGACAGGTTGGACTGCTGAGGTGGAAGCAGCAATGTTCAGTAGCAAGGTTTTTAGGGTAGAAACCTTACTCATGGCTGTAACTTCTAAGATGGACTCTTCCCTCATCTGCACTGGGTCTAGCCTATTTTTTTTAGACATTCCCACTCATGCTGAAGGGCTAGTTTGCCTGTTTTCATAGTGGCTTGAGAACTGCTGTAAATTTTAGCTCAGACAGTTAAGGAAAACTCCATTTACTGCCAGGAGTTAGTTCACAAGCACGTCAGTGGTTCCTGCAGTCAGAAGAGGAGTCCCTGGGAGAGGGTGAAGACCTGGGAACTTCTTGACAACTCTGCCAGAGTAAGTCATCTCCAGAGCCTCCTTTGTCTATGAGGTGATAAGGGTAAGGAATTGAGGAAGGAGAGGAAAGGAACTGAGAAAGGAATGGAAAGAAAAAGAAAAGGAATTGAGGAAGGAAAGGAAAGAAATTGAGGAAGGAAAGAAATTGGGAAAAGAAAGGAGATCGGAATAGAAATGAACAACATTTAGGTTGTTGGTGTTATGGAAAATTTTGATATTTCATGACTTTTTATTCCTGCTTAGGAGAAAATGCTGACGTCCTAATGATTGTTTTTCACAGAGAATGAAAATTCTAGAGGAAAAAAATATGATTTGAAAATGTTGGAATATTTTATTATGTTTTTCCAAATGAAAAATATTGACTCTTACTTTTGGCTTAATCAGAGCCAGTGCTTTCTTGTACTACAATTTTTTTAGAAACTTTTTATTTTTATTTTTTTCTTCATTTTTCTTTTTTATTCTTTTTCCTTTTTCCTTTTGAATCCTTTTCCTTCTCTCTCTCTTCTGTCTCCCTTCCTGTCTTCCTTTTTCTCTCCCTGTTCTTTCTGTAGTTTTTTAACCACTGGGCTATGTTCTGTGTTCCACAGTGACCTCAAGCACCGTGCTGAGAAACTCGTTCAAAGCATCACCAGACACTTCCCCAAGCCCTTAGATTTTCTTTTAAAGTCCCCTCGTCAAGTTTGAAGTGAGCTTAGTCCTAGCTATAAGATCTGAGAAGATCACATCTTGCAGTGATGTGATTCTAACCACGAAACAAGCATACTGATCTGTAAGTCACACTCAGCACTACTCTCTCATACATCACAGGTTAAGATTCTGTACTGTTCCTTTCAATGGCACCTTAGTACTGCTGCTACACCAGAGAAACATGATAAGATGCTGTGTTAGCAAGAGTATGGGAAAGGGGTTGCAATTTGATGTATGGATATGTATGCCCCTCTCTCAGGAAAAGCAAGAGCAAAAATGCAGTATCCAAAAGGCAGTTGGATTGTGCTTTTGTCATTCTAACCAAGAAAAAAGTCTGACCTTCCTGTCTTGCTGTTTAATGCAACACTGACTGTAAGTACAAGAGATTGTTCTCTGCTTCCCAGGAAAGTCACTTAACACCTGTGCAAATAGGGTGAAAGTTCCTACTGTACCACAGTGGTGTTTTGCCTTCATTTTGCACACCATAGATAGAAGAGTGCCTGTGTACAATCAATGGATATACAGATATTATAAATACCAAAGAGCTCGGCTAAGCTGTTGTTATACCGGAGCAAAGAAAAGATAAAGCGCTCACCCATATCCTGGGCTCGCTAGGAATCTCCAGAAGGGATGATCTCCAGAAGAGATCCTTCCCCACTGGTAGTCA
>JAOWBP010003503.1:12690899-12795417 GCA_028571105.1 Tragopan temminckii
CCCCTTCCCTTCTCATTCTTTTCACATGTTCTTCAGTTACAGGGTAGCACTGAGAAATCTCTAAGAACAATATTTGAACTTTCAGATTGACTTTAAAATCTTGGTGAAAGCCTGGGAAGGATAGTTGCAGGGAACTCTGTCTGGAATGTGATTCTCATGAAGTAGTTTCAGCAACATCTTGAAGTTTCAGTGGCCTCTAGTTCTGGATTTTTAGTCACTTCTTATCAGCCCTGCAAACAGGGCTGCAAACAGACACACAAAGTTATTCTGACCCTGTAAAGTTGGGTGGAAAACTTTACACCATTCTGTCAGTTCAGTGTTTATGATGGGACTCACACAGAAATAAGGTTGAAATACCAAAGCCCAACACCAAATATGAAAGGATGTGAGGCAATTGTTAAATGGAAGCTGAAGAGAGGAAAGGAAGGTTTACAACCACTCCCAGTCATGACAATGGGAAGACTGAACTTTCCCCTCTGGTTTCCCTTCTTACATTTTCCTTGTTGCGCCAAAACTAATCTAAGTTATTTTTTGGTGTTCAAGATGTTAAAAAATAAAAAATATAGATCTGATGATCTACTGTGTATGAAATGATAATGCAGGTTTTCCAAAGCAGTCTGCAAAGGGAACTAAGTCTGCTAAGCTTGAGCATCCCTATGGTCCTTTCCCCTGTGGTAGCTTGTGTTCAGAGCAGGACCTACTCCTCTCCTCTCTACTTAATTCTTTATTTCACATTTTACCCCATACAGCCACATTTAGATTCCATCAGCAATCAATACATAACACAAGTGAAAAAATTAGATTTAAAATCTGTAACAAGGATCGTGTCCGCTCAGCCCATTTTTTCAGATTAAGAGAAAACACAGAGTGCATAAGTAGATTTCACACTGTCTTAAAAGCATTGCAAACATAGTTACAGATTTGCATGGTAAAAATTTCTCCTTACAGAGACATGACAATTGTCACTTACATTAAGATATTCTTAGAATGTAACCAAAAAAAAAAAAAAAAAGGAAGAAAAAAAAAAAAAGGAAAGCTTGAATTACTTATTCTAGCAAAATTTAAATGATTCCTGTGCAAACTCTTCTGAATGGAGAAGATTGAGAATATATTGTCCTTTAAAACAATGTTAATAGAAATGAATCTTTCAGAAGCCCTAGAAACACAAGATTCATAAAAGAGTCAAGTACCACATGAAACTTAATATTGATCTGACTGAGAAATAGTTGGGTAAAGATGAAGTCTCGCTTAAGAGATCAGTTCATTGTTTGCATTTGCTGCCTTCCCTGACAGGAATACATTGTATTGCATGATATTCCCATTAGCACTGAGCATCACAGCAGCTGCGGGAGAGGATTACCTCCCATTCCTTCCTTTGCATGACAAGGAGAATGCTCTTGCTAGTTCGTAGTCATTTTAGCCCCTGTGCAAATTTACTTCATAACCTGAAAGCAGTTCAGCTTCTTGCGCGTTGCTGAGGCAGTTACTGGGACTGCAGAGCTTTTCTTGCTTGCTTGGATGCTAAACAGAATTGAAGGAATTCAGCATGACTCCCTGATCCCAAGCTCATTTTGCAGTGCTGGTGGTTGTGAGGAAAACCATATAGTAACCGCTTTATCCAGAAACCAAGCAAGTATCTTAGCCAAGAATAAGCCTGGAGCCCATGTTGCAACTTTAACAAACACTTCTACAGCTTCCCATGCTGAGCACATTACAGTTAGAAGGCTTTCTGGGAGACAGAAGGGAATAATTATCAATAAATAACAATTCTCTTTTTTTCCTATTCACAAACAGTTGTGAAATTCTCACATTGATTCATTATTTGAAATTATTTTCCAGTGAGTTCATGGAAAAGTAGTAAGGTTTCAGACTGTTTCAGTTTGAGATGTAAGAATTAACTGTTTCTTCACACTGTGAAGTATATAGCTGGCTGATGTAAGTTACATTGAATAAATTGAGCTATACAAGTAATAAAGTGTTTAATAAAGTGCAAATGTTGAGGCATGGTCCATTTTATTTGGGCAGTGTATGTTAGTTTTGTGAGTCACATAATCAAAGCTGGGAAGTATAATCACATGCCTTTGGTGGCTAACAAGTTGTGATTTGAATTTTAGCTGGGACGTAAGAGTTTAGTAATGCCAACACATACTGAAAGCATGGCTTTATCTGCCAAATATGTACTTGCAATAACAGCTCAGGACACTTCTGGGACTTCCTGTGTACCCTTTTTTTCATTTGTTTTGTTTTTATTGTAAAGCTTTGAGATAAAGATTTGAGATTGTACTGTTAATATTTTAAGGGAGAACATATTCTTAACCCATCTCTATCTTATCTGATTTTTTCATGAGGGAATTCATTAGAATTTGCGTACACTGGTAGTCGTAAAAAGGTTTTATTTTTTATTTTTTTCCTCCAGATCGTAACACAAAAGCATTGCAGAATGTATTTGCCAGTCTGTTTAGTAAGAGCATGCTTTGCCATCGGTGCCCAGAGAGTTCATAACTTTCATAAAGTCTCTTAAGTTGCTCTCAGGGGATTTATATACGATTTGGTTTTGTTTCTTTTTCAGCATGAACACAGAAGTACCTGCATATTTATTGAAGTTATGAGTCACCTGGATAGACTGTAGAGTTTATGGTAATAAACCGTATTTTTTGGTTCAGAGTAGCCATCTTAGCTGCTGACCAGTGGTTACGGTCTTTTGAGTTAAGCTGTTGTGGTCCTGATTTCCTCACTAGCTATCAGACAGATGTTCAAGTTTAAATCTTTGCCATGGTTGATGTAGACTGTAGTAGACCATAACTGAGGCTGTCAGAGATGCTGCCAAGTGCACAGTGTCAGTTTCAGTGAAACTGGCATCTGCTTATTCCAGATTTGCACATCACTCCAGAAATGAGACTGTGGAAATGAGACTAAGTTTCCAGTTGCAGAGCTGTGGTATGCTGCTTTTTTTGGCTTCTGGGAAGAACCTATGGGTAGGTCCCAATGAACTGAGCAAAACATGAACCAGACATCCCAGCTGCTTTGTAATGGTCCTTATAATTCATGTTAGGGTGACTTACTTGAAACCCAGCCATTGGCTGTAACATGTTTCTACAAATTTGCCTACAGGCTGGGGTAGTAGCAATACAATGCCAGGGACAGGGACACATTGCAGGGCATTCCTGGCGCTTTCAGACCAACCAACTGCTACTGTTCTGTTGTTGTCTGGATCACTGCTGCTAAATTGTCAGTGTACCTCTTAAATCAGAAGCAGATGTGCTCAGACTGTGACACTGCAACAGTGTTGCTAGCCCATTTACCATTCTTTGGGTATGTCTATACAACTGCATTGCAATCACCTTCGCTGGAAGACTTCGGTACACATCTATTCTTATCACATATTCCTGTAGGGGTTATTTCAGTCTATAATATAATGCTGTTGTTGCAAACTCTCTCGAGTACTTCAAAGTTATCTCACAAGCCTCTGTACCCATACAGCACAGGTTTGTCTAGCAGGTACCATGCCCTGTGGTGGCCTGCATTACATAGCTGATTTCACTATCGCAGCTGCTAGGTTCATGCCTGACTGGTATTCACTCAGAGCTATTCAGTGCAAGATCCCCCTTATATATTTACTACTGCTTGCATCTTTTCAAGGGGACCGTACTTTGCCACCCTGTTTATTTGTGCATGAGGGACAAGACAGAGTTTCCTTCTTAGAGAACCGTTTTAATACCAAGCCTACTAACTGGTAACTCTTTGGTCTAGAGCTAGCTTTCTTGCAACCCACATAGGAGCAGTCTCAGACCTAAATAACTAAAGAGTTGGCTCCTTTCCACTTTCTCTCCTACTGGTCTGTCTGAAGGAGCTACTGTTAGCCAGCTGAGATGATCTATCCTGTGGAATTTGCTTATTACAATAAATTCTGAAGAGGAAGGAAGTGAGTCAGGGTAGCAGTGTTGTGTTAGTACACTGCATTTTACAATGATTTCCTTGTATGAGGGCTGCTCTGAAAGTAACATCTATTTTACGTTGGCCCACAACATCAGAGGTAGATGGTGGTATAGTAGTAGTAACCTTCCTACCAATATTCTGTTAGATTTTGTTGCTGTGCAACAGATGACAGAGGGGCAGTTTGACAAAATGGCATCTGATAGGGAATGGTGGAAAAAGGGTACCCACTGACATTTATCAGTGCTTGCTGAATACTTCTGGAGACCAAACAGTGGATGTGAGCACAGTGAGGTGGTGGGTGGTGCGTTTCAGCAGTGACGACAGCAATGTGAGAGACAAGCCAAGTTCTGAATGGCCATACACAACTCTCACACCAAAAATGAAAGGTTTCTTGATCAGCTCATCAATGTGAATCCACAAATTACAGTCAGGGAACTGTGTATGAAGCTGACTGTTGGCTTTAATGCATTGGAAGCAATGGTGGAAAAGTTGGAATATCACAAAGTTTGTGCCAGGTGGGTCCTATGAATGCTCACATAAGAACAGAAAGAACACTATATGCAAGACTGTCAGGACCTGTTGAACCAGTACAATGCTGAAAGCAGCAGTTTCCTGGATCGCTTCATTACCAGTGACAAGACATGGTGACATCACTACAAGCCGGAGACAAAATAGGAGTCCATGGAGAGGGAACATGTGAATTCTCTATTGAAGAAAAAATTCTAGATACAACCCTCAGCAGGTGAAGTGACGTGCACTGCCTTTTGGGATGGGAAAGGGGTGATCCTTCTGGACTTCCTGGAACCTGAACAAGCCATCAACTCTGACTGGTGCATCGCAGTGCTAATGTAGACTGGAACTTCCAGGGTCAGGCCAGAAAAAAAAGCAACCTTTCTCTTCTGACATGATAACATCATGCCCCATGTAAGTTTGAAGACCATGGAGCACATTGCCCATCTTGGCTGGACTGTCCTACACACCCACTGTATAGTCCAGATTTAATGCCTTCTGACTTCCATCTGTTTGGGCCAATGAAAGACAGATTGGGTCCACAACATTTTCCTAACAGCAACACTGTCATAGCAGCTGTGAAACAGCACATTAACTCCCCCGGTGCAGATTTTTAGGTGTTGGTTACCTTATTTGTGATGACTCAAAGCTCACTGTTCAACATTGTTCAATGAAGCTCATTGTCTTTGCTATCCTCAAAGAGTATTTTTCCTTCAGGCTTCACTCCACTGAACAAAAACCATTCCTATGTCCTTACAGCAAAATGAGACCTTGAGTTTCAAAAAGAAGGTCTCTGAGGACAGCGTTTTGGCACCAAGTAAGACAAACTCACACTGCATGCCACCTGACTGACAAAGTGCCAACCACACAGCTGCAGCAAAGGGTGGAAGCCCTGTGTCCCTGTTGGTCTGCTTTGGGGAGGTGTTGGTGGTGTCTTTTCTATCAGGAGAGGCACTGCCTTGCTTCTTGGCTCCTGAGCTGCTCACTGTGCCACAACCTCTTAGGGCTGTTCTGCACTGCTCTGTGTACAGCAATGTCACGTTACAAGATGTGTACTTTGCATCTGCTGATGTCAGCATGAAAAAAGGAGAAGGAAATCATCTTTTCACTTAAAGTGTTGTAAATCAGCCCAGTAAACCAGACTATACATTATGCTTTTGTTACTGAGAGTTAAATTACAAGGAAATGAATGGTGCATAATAATTCCCCATGTCACTGAATTCTCCACTTCTCAGCAAAATAGTCTCTCACACAAGCAGGTTTACCGTGCGTCCCATTGCTGTGAAAGAGGCGCTCTCTAGTGGCTTCGTGTCTGAAAAATCGCTGATAGACGATGGCAGAACAGCTCAGAAGAGATTCGTCTATGCACCAGGAAGGGTGATTAAGACAGGATGCTGTGTTTAGATAAGTCACGTTAGCCCAGTGCAAAATCTGTTTTGATGAAATAATATATTCCCAAGAAGACAAAGAGGTTATTCTGTATTTGCTGAAGGCATTATTAGTTAAACTGTGAGCTTTGTTTATTGTATTTGCAGCCCTACTGCAAGGACAAAATGATAACCAGTAATTTTATTTTGAAGAGTAATATTCATTTCCTCTCCCGCTTGCATTTGGTGATCAGCCCTCAAATGCTTTCTTCAGATGGGTTAGATGGCTGAAGGCTGCAGAGTGAAAGTGTACTGATAGAGATTTAACAACTGAGTTTGAATTGATCACTACAACAAAGCTTGGAAACAAACAAAACCAGGAAACACAATCCACATTTACAAAATCACTGCTGACCATTTCTGTGTGCAGCATGTGTACAAGACTGTGTACGGGGAGATATAACCAAACCTCACTCTCATGCCAACTATACATGTATCTATAGTACTACTGCCAAAAGAAATCTTAAATAAAATAAAATTAAATTAAATTTAAAAAAAAAAAAAGCAGAAATCTAATAATCTGTGACTGTTCTGAGAGTATGGGAGCTCAGAAAGGGATTCTGTCAGATAGAAAGGGCACCCAGAAAAAGGGTTGTGTTTGCAGCTCTGCCTCCTGTGCCCACACTACTGCACCCCTGCAAAACCAGGATCTGTGCAGCTCAGGGAGGGCTCTGTCAGTAGGGGAAGCTGGACCAGAGGTAGGAAGGCATGTGTGTTGCATCTCTTCAGTCTCCAAAGCTTGAAGCTAGAAGGTATCTGCATTTAGAGGAAACCTTTTTCTGATATTAGTCCTATGGGAAAGATTGACAAATGGAGAGTCCAAGGAAAGATTTAGCTGGAAACAAAGGCTGATACACAAGCATGGGACTTTGAAGGAATGGTTTTTGTCCCTGAGGAATTCCTTGGGATCTGCTAGTTCCAGGTAGTAAACCTTACATCCCACTTTGGCAGGAGAGTCATTTCAGGGTGGGTTGACATGTTTTGGGCAATATTATCTGCTAGAGGATGATGCTGTGAAGGAGATGATCTAGTTCATGGTATCCTAAGGTATACTGCTAACACAAGGTAGGACTGCAATACTTGCAGGCTGAGAAAAATTTACTAAGGATATGTAATTTGCAGGCAACAAGAGCACTAACGTTCCTTTTGCTGACTCTCTTTGGTTTCTAGTGGGATGCTAAGAAATGGTGCTGCTTTAGAATACGGTCGCTGAGTTGTAATTTGACTTATAGATCTGTAAACTGAAGAAGCGGACTTGAAAAGAGTGCACTGTTATTACACACTTAGAAAACACAGTGCTTGTGCCATCCACATATAGGCATTTGATTCTAGCTGTATAATCAACACGACAATATCTACAGATGGTGCCAGTCAGGCCCAAAAATTAATACACCATCATCTTGGAGATACCTTGACTCACAAACACAAGTCTGTTGCAGTTCCCAGTCCCAAACGGTTCTCAGCTCCACTCTTGAATGCTTCTGCTGTCTTTGGTATACCACTAAACTGCACGTGAAACAGCTCCTGCTTTGCTCACTTGTGCAGCTTGATGATAATAACAAGATGTACAGTACAGCAGTTTGGATACAGGTTCATTTCTACAGTCCAGCTGTCCCTGCCGAGAGGAGGGGAGGAAGCCTCCAGGGGATATGCAAGGCTGCTCCAGAGGGCTACTTGTCTTCAGTTTTAATATAGTTCTTCTGTTAAATCAACACACTTCACTGTGTGCTGTCTGTCTTTAGCAGCATACAGCCTTAAGAGTACAGGAGTATGTAATCAGGGACTTTGTTGTCTCAGCACCTGTTGTTTACATTTTACAAAAATGTACATACTGATAATATGAGGAAATAAGAGATTAAAGAATGGCGATGTATGAAGAATTGATTGTGTGAGCTTCTAAGGAGAATGAGAGATTGCTCATCATTTGAAAGCCTTCCCCCCTCTAATAAACATCATAGCATGTAATTCTGTATTAAGAACTAATGTATGAGGGTCTCTATCTAAGGTTAAGAAAAGAAAAAAAGAAAATGCTTTGTTTCTCAGAGGCACCATATGTACCACATGCTGCAGTTGCTATGGTAATTATTCGTGTTTTATTGAATAGCACTGCAAGGGGTTATACAGAAATGAATCTGACTGGCCAAAGTGCTTGTTAGAATGAATATGTCCAGTTATTTATAAAAGCTTCCATGAAGCACTTGAAGAAAGTAAGTGTGTGAGGAAGAGGAAGGGAAGAAGAGGAGCAGGGAGAACTTCTTATAAAGCAGAGACCAACATGGTAGTATAACACCTTTCCCCCTTGATAAGAGATGGCATTTCATAAGTTTTCTTCCAGAAGAGAAACAGCACACTATCTTGCATTCATTTAAGTTATTAAGTTAAGTGGTTAGCAGACAAAATGTTAGGTAATTTCTGCACAAAAAATAGTAGGGGGAGTCATGCTAGAGTCTGCAGTAGTACTTAGAGAGTCAGCTTTGGTTTGACAGATTTGAACGTTTATGGTTTTTTTGCCCCTGGTTGGATCAGACAAAGAAGCCTCTCTTCCTCATGTGTGCTTAAAGGCTGACTTTCCAAGGGGAGGAATCATCTCTCAAGCAGACTGGAATACTGGAAGAGAGAATCACCTGTGAGATAACAGCTTCCAAGGTTTCAGAGCTAGCCAAATCCAGCATGGCTTGAGGCTGCAGCCTAAACATGATCTATAACCCAACAGGTCTATATTGGTGTTTCTCTGAAACATAATTTACCAGTTAATGGAGTTATCAGTGCAAGAAATACTCCTAAGCAATGCAAGTAAATTAACAGGAATTAATTTAGCTAATTATTTTGATTGCTGTAAATTGATAAAATTTTACCAAATGCATAAATTATACCTGCATATTAAATTGTATCTTCTTATTATCTGTAAGGAGGTGATTAGTGTGCCTTAGTGTCAGAAGCACAGATAAAGCTCAAAATCTTATTATTCTACAACCTAGAGAAACGTGCTCTTCCAGTGACACAAGTGAAATGATGTCCATGGACTTTTGCAGCTAAAGAGATGTTTGTGTAGATTGACATTAGCACTGACTGAATTTTGTGGACTTGGGAAGAATTTAATTGGGAAGGCCACTTACAGGTCTGTCAATGCTAAGCTTCTCATCAACTTTGGTAGCATAGTTTTAGGGCAATTGTCATCACCTAGAATGCTGCCCCAGTTTGCCAGATATGTGTAGTGTAACTGGTGCCTCGGGAGCTCATGCCGAAGGAGTACTTTGTAGCATCGGGGCTCTGAGTCAGAGCATTGCAGAGTAGCTGAAAGTTTGTCAGAGTCTGCAGACTATGGTGTTTTTGGGTCAGCTTCTGTTGCTGTTCTTGGATTGCACCTGTCATAGTGGGGCTGTTTTATGTGAGTGGGGTTCTGCAAGGGATGTAGAATGTACAAAGCAAGCTCCTCAGTAACTACATGCTTGCTGTAAGAATGTCTGCTAGCTGAACTTGCAGGTAGCACTAGGCATGCAGAGCCTGTTGGCATGTTGCTCAGCTGAGAATGCAAAATAGTATTTGAAACAAACAAACAAACAAAAAATAATAGAAATTCTGTGAGGACAAGGTACAGGTTTCTGCACCATTTTAGGAGTAATATGTTGCAATAGTGGATGAATAGGAGCAAATAAATAAATAGCAACTTTGCAGAGCCATGACTCAAAATATGAAGGTAGTATATCAATAGCTGAGGCCAAACACACACACACACACACACGTATATATATAATTATCAATAAAACAAGGTCAACACTTTTTTTACTGTAAATGGTACTTGAACTAAGTGTCCAGTTTGGGACACAATAATTCAGTGTATAAATTGCCAGGTTGGGAAGCAGAGGAAGCAGAGGACTGATGGCAATAACTCATTCAGAAAACATGGCTGGTGAAGGTAGTTTGGTCCACCAGAGAATACTAAAGAGATATATGATGAGCAGAGAAGGACCTGGAGGTCCTGGTGGACAACAGATAGGCCATGAGCCAGAAGAGTGCCCTTGTGGCCAAGAAGGTCAATGGTATCCTGGGGTGCATTAAAAAGAGCGTGGTCAGCAGGTTGAGGGAGGTGATTTTCCTCATCTACTCTGCCCTGATAAGGCTGTGTTTAGATTACCCTGATAAGGCCCTGTTTAGATTACTTTGTCCAGTTCTGGGTCTCCAGTTCAAAAAAGACAGGGATCTCCTAGAAGGTGTCCAGCAGAGGGATACAAAGATGATTAAGAGCCTGGAGCATCTCCTGTGTGAGGAAAGGTTGAGTAACCTGGGTCTGTTCAGCCTGGGGGAAAGAAGACTGAGAGGGGACCTGATAAATGTTTTCAAATATCTAAAGGGAGGTCAGGCTCTTCTCAGTGGTTTGTAGTGATAGGACAAGGAGAAATGGCCTAAAACTGGAATATAGGAAGTTCCATAATAACAGCGTAAGAACTTCTTTATTGTAAGGGTGATGGAGCACTGGAACAGGATGCCCAGAGAGGTTGTGGAGTCTCCTATGGAGATATTCAAGACCCATCAGGATGCCTACCTGTGTGACCTCTTGTAAGGGTAGGTAAAGGTTTAGCTGGGGGGTTGGACTTGATGGCTTCTTGAGGTCCCTTTCAACCCCTGAGATTCTGTGATTCTATGATATATGTACAAGCAGGAAAGAGTTTGCTTTAACAAAGATATAATCTATTTTCCTTGTCCATAACAGAGATGAAGAGAAGCAGTGTGCTTCAATGAGCAAGAGGTATGTAAGTTGTGATTAGGAGAATCTTTTGCACTGTGAGGCTAATGGAAGATAGGGTAAGGTAGGAGGCTTCAGTCTCTGGACTACAGAACAAGTGAAGATTCTCCTGTTCTAGGTGAAGGAGGCAAACAAGGTCATCTTCAGAGATCCTTTTCAGCTCCATTTCCCATAATTATAAATAAATCCTCCCAAATCCATAACAGGTATAGTGACTCACAATTCTTTTTAATTTAAATTTCAGATGTGCACCAGAACTGGGCTTTTGATTATGGTCTTTTTTCATGGTCTGTGCTTGCTTGAAAGAGTCCCTGAAGGAAATAAAAAAAATCCCAGACTAAGTGAAGTGGAGCATGGGGAGAAGAATAGAATTCTTTAATAAACAGTGGATGCCAAATGGAAGAGTCCTGCTAGGTTGACTTAATGTGGAGTGAATTGTGGAGACATCTTTCAGCAAGAAGGATTTTTTTCTGCTACACATACATATGTATGGCATTGAGTTCTACTACCTTGTAAGCATCTGAGCTGAGCTTTGGGAACGTGGCTCTGCTCAGGCTGTGAGAGAGATAGCTGGGTATGGACCCATGTCTCAGAGGCGTTTGTTTTAGATGAGAAGGAGGAATGTCTGCAAACAGAGCTGGTGCAACAGAACAGGCCTCCCAGGCTTGCCCTTTGCACTTTGCAGCCTGCCCTGAGCAAGGACACGCTTGGCTTCTGCAGGCAAAGTAATGTGGTGGCCTGGAAAGAAGCCTCCCTCCCTTCCAACTGCAGTGTTACCTCATGAGTGCAAGCCATGGTTTGCCCCAGCCTTAGCTCAGCTCACGTGGAGCAGCTGGCCTAGCCTGGGATTTGGCTCAGTTGTGTGCCAGTGTCCAGATGCGCACTCAGCTGAGGGGTGATGGAGGTGGAGGCCCACCACAAGGTCTCCCAGGGAGCAGATGGCATCTTGTGCCACTCAGTGGGCCCTTCTGGTAATAGAAAAAATTGCTTTCACAAGTTGTGCTCAGAGGGGGACCCACACCAAGGACCCTCCTGGCTCAAGTATTTGTGCTTGGCTGAGATTAGATTTCACAGTTGTTTCTCCCTCTTCAGAGCTTCCTTTTTGTGCTACAGAAGAGATGTTTTGTCTGAGCACGGGATTTGGTCTGCCACCTTTGGAGGGCCATCTTCCAAGCAGATGGAAGTGAGATTCAGCAAGCAACCCCTGCAGCCAAAGACAGAGATGCTTTTTAGCTAGCAAGCGGGGAGCTTCTTTTGCCTGCAAAGCTGTGTCCAGCATCTCACCAACTCCCCCTAATTATGTCAGCTTGTCTTTCACCCAACTTCCAGCCGCTCCTTTTCAATGCCCACATCTGTGACTACCAATTAACACAACAGCAAGCCAGCACAGCACTACCAGGCAGCCCCCTGCAGCCATAATGGCATTCAAGTACTGTTTTGACCTGAATGAATTCTCTTTGTTGGACAGTTAGAGCCTTATGGAGACTATAATCACAACGTTAGCCTTAGTTCTGCAGATATCATTTAGCAGTGATTTTCTGAGAACAAATGGCAGTCTGCATGGCCGAATATTCACTACTTAGGTCATTTAAAAATGTTTAAGAAATCATTACAGCTGAAAAATACAGTGTGTGATTACATGCACTGCTTACAGTGAAGCTTGTCACTTGCAATGGGAAGCAGGCAGTACGAGAGCAGAATGTATTTTTAAGCAGCGTGTGACATAAATAGCAATCTTCAAGGAGTTCACCATTAAAATCATCACCAGAGACTCAGCTGAAATCTAAAGGAACTGGTAAAGCAATATTTTGAGAAGAGATTGTACTTCAGCACATAAAATATTTAGATAAGGTACTGAAGATGTTGTGCTCAGCTCCTCATAAACACACAGGGCACCTGACAATGCATTATTAATGGCTTAAGAGTTCAGTGTCAGGAGGGTAGGAGAGCAGAATCCGGATGGGTGGAAAGCTTGAGCTGTGTAAAGAGATTTTGTAGCTATCACCCAGAAGCCTTGGGCTGGAGAGGAGAGAACACAGAAAACTAGTGACTTAATAGCAGAGGATGCCTAGCCATTACTCTAGCAATAAGTAGCGCCTGAGAGGCATATTCAAGTTGCTGAGGGCGGAAATGTCAGAGAAAAGGATGCCTGAAGGGAGCTGAGAGTCTCAAGGAACTGAGAAATGCAATGGGAACTGGGAACTGCTCGACAACTTTCCACCCAGTGTTTTGTTGCCCTGAGAAGGCTAACTTGAAAGCGTGAAGTAGGCTTAATTCGTTAGTGAATGTCTGTCCCCCAAATATTGTCAGTAGTAAACTTGCCCTTCTTCTTGCAGGGCTGAGGATGGGCCTCCGATCTCACTATGTACTTGCTACTTTGTTCCCAAGCTACAAAAGCTCTCAAACGCCTTCTTTGAGTTAAGAAGTACCCCCTCGAGCAGTGGCATAAAATAGCGAGTTAAGTACCTCAGTAAATGGGCACTAGAGCCCTGTATGAAAAGAATCGCTAATGCTGAATCACTTTTATCCTCTGTAGCAAAACCACAGGTTGGCAGGACTGAGCCAGGATCCATGTGCTGCTGCTTTTCAGAATGTGCCAGTGGCGTGGATGTGGGACTGCAACCTTGGGGGCTGCCGACTAGCAGCCTTCCTGCACATTAGGTATACTTCAAAAATTAAGTCTCTGTCCTAATTTTCCAAGTCTATTTGAAATAATGGCTTTCTCAGGAAAGACTTCATGAGATTTTTATGGAGCTGGTTTCATTCGAAAGCTAGTGACCTGGAGACAGGCAATATATTTTTGAATTAGTTAATGGGAGATCAGCTGACCTCTACAATCAGAATGGGAAGGAGATTAAAAAAGATCTTTCGTGCTTTTAAAAGGAAATGAAAATGTTTAAAGCTTCTCGAACATGAAAACTTAGCACAAGTGCAAATCAGTAACTATTCTTTGAAAGAGTGTATGGAAAACCTGTTTCTTAACTGCTGCTTAAAGACTGGAACCTTAGGGACTGGATCAAAAAGAAAGGAGTAAAACATTTCAGCTGTGTATTCTAGCTTTTCAAAGTTTTGTTTGTTTATTCGTTTCTTAACACCTGAAATAATTAAAGGAAGAACAAGTCAGGTCAATGTCATACGCACATTTTCTGAGTGTAAGTTCAAATCTCTCACCCAGGTCACTAGTGAAATAAAAGATGACCCTGGATAGATCAGTGCTGGATCCTGCTTCAAGCATACCTCCAGCTGGAGGAAGAACCACTAACAGCTTGTATTCTTTGTGTGTGATTTTAACCAGTCTGGCACTCATCTTACAACAATTTCTTCAGTGCTGCATTTCTGTAGTCATCTGGAACAGCATCAGAAGACCTCACAGTACGTGCTTCCTCTGAGTCCTGTCAGAAAAGGATTTTTTGCTACATTATTCTTAATGGGTGTTGACAGAACAAGATGCCACAAAGGTTGGGGCAAAGGGTAGAGATGAAAAATCAGGAGCATCAGCATGTGACCTTGACTGAAAAGGAGACGTTCAGAAATGCTCTGCTGACAGCTATGCGTAAAGCCTGTGTGTAGCCTCAGTTGAATTACAAGGGCAAGATCCCAGTCAGAGATACCACTTGGTCTATGGGCAGGAAGGGGACAATATTCAGGGAGACTGAACAAGAAGTGAGGCTGTCTTGGGATGCACCAAGATGCAAACTCTAATTGCAACAAGAGTTGAAATGACACTTAGAGAGTAAAGGAAAATCCAAATGAACTTAGAAAGAATAAATAGCAAACAATTTCAAATAGAAAGGAAAAAAAAAGAAAGAAAGAAAGAAACAAGCATTGTATTTAAAATGGTAAATCTTTCTAAATATTTTGTTTCTTCCTTTTTCATTTCTCTTTTACTATTGCTAAAACAAGTTTACTGAAGAGTTCCACACAATCTCACACTTTGAAGCCAACTGAAATACCTTTTCTTTGGAAAAATTAATTTCTATCAAAATTAACTTCCTTCATCTTCAGCTCCCAACTTCAAATGGTGACTCCCATGAGCTTAAAGATGCACTGGAAGTGGAGCTGGAAAACAGCAGGGAGGGTGAAATGGAAGATAACATACTGGGAGGGATAACAAAAGCATTGAAAAGGATTTAGTGGCATGAATGTTTAAGAGGGGGAAAATGAGGTCACATGGAATGAGTATATATGAGAGGATCTGATCAGCAGAAAAGATAATACCTTTCTCTGTGTGAAGAAAGCTACAGGAATTCAGAGTAAGGGAGAAGGTAAGGATATGGAGAGCATTTGTAGATGCAGGTCCTTTCCTCCCATCTCTTTTTCCAAAATCCTTTCTTGTGCTCCCACACTCCAGGAATTAGTGAGGTTCCTTTCCACTCCCTCTTCAGGAATAGTTCATTTTGCTTCTTGCAGCAAAGCTTGTTCCAAATGTAATTATTTCCTGCTGTCTCTGTGCATTTACCTATGCCTCCCAGCAGGGCCCCATGTTTGGTGAAGATAGACTCCCCCACTTTCCTCCTTCCCCATACAATGTAGGCCCCCATAAAAAAATTTTCCCTATAGGTTTTTAAACTTCCTTGCAGGGCAGGTTTCTTCTTTTGGGCCTCAAGGTTTCATAATACGTTCACCTTTGCTTTCAGAACAGTTTACACTGGCTCTGCTCTTTTCTCTTCTTTTTGGATTTTCTTTTATTCAAACAACTCCTGCAATATGTATCATTTCAATTACCCTGGAGGTTTACACAGTGCTTACAATGAACTGAGCAGTGCTTCCAACTTCTGCCCATTATATTCTGACAAAGAAGCTCAGAGGCAAGGCTGTGTGACTGGTGAACAGTGTGTGAGGCAAGGTTCAAAGAGAAGGAGCTCATAAAATAGTTACTCATAACTCTTCCTATTCCACAGTGTAGATCTGTCTTGTAATATTGAAATTCAAGATGCAATCAGGGGCTGGGAGACTTGATTTTAGAGGAGGTTTTGCTGAAGGTAATAGGGGACACGTAAATTGGCTGTTTGTTTGTTTATGCTCCTGGACAGTAAGACCATAGGCAATTGTTATTTCAAGCATTCACTGAATACATTGAAATTTTCTTTTTATGGAAGACCTGTTTAACCAAAGATTATCCAAATGTGCAAAAACTTTGTGGGAACTTCTACATCTGTAGGTCTTCTGATCTGCTTCAGTGTTTGCCAGCTCTTCAACCCTTGTCGCTTCCCCATCAAAGTGCATTATTTAAAACCAAGGAGTTTGCTGCAGAGAAATTGGTAGTGTCCACTATAACTGGCAGTGGCACTATAACTGTTTTAGTGTCCCTAAAACAAACACTCTGCAAACAGGCAGAACGGTTGCTGCCTTTAGACATGAGCATTCTTCAGATGGGTACCTTTGAATGTAATTTAGTGCCAAACAAAGGATCTCCCTTTTTTTTCTCTCCTTTTTCTATTCTTACTAAGCTAATTCATTTTTAAAAAGTAAAAAGCTTTTTTTTCCTTCATCTCTTTCATGCCCCCCATCTTTCTTGCTTCATCTTTGAATGCTGTGTTCTTTGATTGTGAAATGACAGGGTAAAAAACTTACATTCACTTTCCAGTTGGAATTTTAAGGCATGTTTTTTTTCAAACCCAGCTTTCAGTTGTTAGTGGAGGGTCAAGCCTTTGCAGACAAAAGCTTTCAAACTTCAGAAGTCATAATTCAGCAAGATTGGCTGAGGTGCTGATGGAAGGAAGGTTTGACAATGTCTTCCAATGGCTAAAGATGACAGTGCAGATAAGAACTCACATTGTTAATGAATGCAGCCTTTCACCTTATGACATCTGACTTGGTCACAACTAATTTTTTTCATCCTGAATGATCATTCCCTAAATATCAGGGACTTTGGCAGTGGGTCTTGCTTTCTGATTACAGCTCAGCTATCAAAAGGAAATTAAGATATGTAGACCCTAACATGGCTATTTTTACCTTGAAAGAATAATGCTGATTTTTTTTTTAGTGTCTGAATCCTTTTTCTTTTCCCATGTACTACTACCTAACTTACTGATAACTCCACCAGGGGTGGGAGAGAGCACCAGGTTGTTAAAAAAACAAACAAACAAAAAAACCTCTGCCTCTTCAAAATGATATTTTGGGAAATAACAGCAGCAGTCAGCTCAGCAGTAGCAGGCATACCAATGCTGTTCTGTAAAAGCACTGCTTCTCCACTAATACTTGCCTGCATTCCATCTCTTGCACAGCTTGAATGGATAGGGGAGAATTAATACTTTTTATTTCAGTAAGAAGACTTGAAATAGCGAACAAATTCAGTGAGCAGCTTTTCTTTAACTTCAGAATGAGTTTTTATTATTGTTGGTGATATTTTGCCAGGACTCAAAGCTCAGCTGAATTCAGGATCAATTTGGAGTTATGAGCAAAAGAACAGGATTTCATGGCTCATATATTTCCTTAGGACAGAATATCCTCAACATCCTGACCTTTGGTGAATTTATTTTTCAATTCAGATCTACATTTGGCTGACTGTGTTTAGGAGCAAACTGCCCACAGCATTTTCGGCCATCATAGTTCTGTGGTAGAAGATGTCTGTCTATAATACTGACACATGTTTAGATGGTATTGCATGTGCACAAACATTATTTGACATTGCTTTTTCCACCAATTACTTGTTAACCTTTTACCCATTGTAAACCCAACGCTGCAATCAATCCCTATCATTTTTCTGATCTTTTCTTGGACTGGAAGAATTGAATGTACAAAAACCTATAAATACTGGAAGCTGAAATGACAATCCTTTGGCTCTAAAACCTTAACTAGCAGTAGAATCTTCTGATGTAGACACTCTTAATGAGTAAACACCTACTCAGCATTGCTAGGAAAATGTATTTCCTTACTTTTGTTATACAGGCAAATATATATTCCTTATTGTTCTTTCTTGGCATGCTGTTCATAGTGTTGATCTCTTCTTGCTGAATTAGCCTTACCCTAGACAGCATTTCCCCCTTTCACTATACATGCTTCATAAACACAACTGGATATCTCTGTAACTATGGTACCCTTTGCTGCTGCCTCTCTGGCCTTTCTTCCTCAGACCACATAAAACCCATCTGTCAGAAATTCTAAAATTACTTGTTCTGTGAAGTGAAATCTTCAAAGCCTTTCAAATATCAGCATATGAAAACTCTTTTCTTTATCCCATTTAGGATTGCAGCCAAAAAATGAAAATAAAAAAAGACACTTCTTTCTTTGCAAAGAATATAGTTATTAACCTTCAGGGTAAAAGCAGATACAGTCCCAGTGATGGGCTTTTTATCCAGAGGAAGCTGAGGACATCGACAAGCAGCTTGGAGAAGAGCAACAGCTTCCACAAAGGTTCATTACACTTATGGAGGAGATGAAAATATTTCTTCTAATACTGGCCTACTTTGGATCTGACAGAACACCTAGTTTACCTCAGTGATTTGCAAATGATCAGGTCAAGTAAAACTGTATATGAACCTTTGCAGCTTATTAGTTTCTTCTGATTTTGATGATTTTCACCAAGGCATGATCTCAGATAAAATGACTTTCTCCATGCCTTCTCAGGGAGGCAAAGACAAACATCCCATACTGCTGACAGCTCTTGCCCTACTGCCACCTTAGCTGCACACTGTGAAGCACAACAGCAGCAAGTACACTCCCTCCCCAGCAGAGGAGAAAGGGTTAAATCTTAGGCTCTGAAAGGAAATTAAAACAAATGTTTCAAACATCTCTAGTTGCTGCCATTATCATGTTACTGATGACAATATAATGCCACTCTTTGCAATGCAGCAGACTTCACACTTTCAAGAGACTCATTTATTAATATTAGTCTGGACAAGCGTTTTTCTCTCAGTCACTACTGGGCCACACAGATTCAATTACATATTTATCAGCTTTTGTTATCCTGTTTGTGGATTTAATCACATGTTTGCATTTTCCTTGTGCACGTCCTAAGCTGACAGACTCCCAAGTGCTCCCCATGTGATAAGGTGGGCAGGAGAGCTTCTAATAGGTTCCTATAGGAACTACTGGTTGTGAGCTGTGATTTCACTCAAACTATGCTATTGCTGGATGGCTTCACCTAAGTTTTCCTGTCAGCTCAGGTGGAATGAAAAACAGTCATCAGGAGTTCATCTCCCTAAACATAGTTTTTATCAGCTCAACAAATGACAAATTATTTTCTCTTTCCCATTGATGAAGATATCACAAAAAGAAACTACTGCTGCACTTCTTTCTTGTTTCTCAAGATGAGACTGAGAATAGGAAAAGAGCAGGGGGAGTTCAGCTTTATGGTAAAGAGCACAAACTTCTGGCTGGTTTGCATGATGCATCTGCTTTTTAAGGTCCACAAGTGCTTGTTGGAAAAAACAAACAAACAAACAAACAAACAAAAAAAAAAAACAACAACCCTACTTAATTATGGAGGAGCAGTCTCAAAGGCAGCTCCTGGCTGTTGGCTGGGTTTCTAGGGTATGTACCCAACTCAGGAATGCCCTAGGGGTACAGACAGCACATGCATCCAACCCTTTTTCATGTGCCCCTGCTGCTGCAGCACATTCACAGAATTACTCTCCAGAATTGCTCTAGGTATGGCATTTCCTAATTTCTGAAAGAACTTGAAAGAACTGTATCGAGAGACTCCTCATCCTAGGCATTAAACTAACTGGAGCATGACCCCATTTTCTTACACTGAGACAGGGAGGGAAGAAGGCCAAAACTTTTGATTTGGTGACTTTAGTATCCTAAAATGGGAAAGGCTGATGCGATACTGTTTATTTTAACTAAAGGTATTTCCATGGCCTTTATCACTGCAGCATCTCAGCCAAGGCCAGAACTGCACTTTCCTGTCAGGTCTGCAGAGCTGGAAGCAGACTGCTGAGGGAAAAGTGTCTGATGAGTGGATGCAGCTGGAGTTTGTTAACCTGGGAGGCCCAGTGAAGCATGCAAAAGGAGGAAAAGGAAAGGAGTGGACAGTAGTGGGCAAAGGGTTGTGTATAGTTCAGGAAGAAGTTTGATGCTGTCCTTGGATCTTAGTGCAAATGGCAATTTTTATTTGAGAGTTTGTCCTGCCTCTCAGAGACAAGAAAGACACTTAACTCTGGCCCTTTTATCTTTGTTTAGAGGACAGACTATTTCCTACTATTCAGAATTATTATCAGTTATGTTGTATCCATCTAGAAGAACCCAGAGTCTTATAGAGTTTTTCAGTACTATGGGAGGAAGCTAGTGTTTCAAATGGGGTTTTTGTGGTCTGCAAGGTAACTTATCTTCACCAAGCAGAGCACTGTGAATAATATGTTCCTTAGTCTGTCCCCGGGTTTGGCTGGAAGAAGGGATTTTAACCTGTGAAATCTGTATAAGTCTAGTTCAGCAATGATGTTTTTGTTGATTTCTCCCCAGAAGAACGAATATCCTTCCTACTTGGCAACTTACTTGAGAGCTTTCTTCCATCTGTCCCTCAGAGTTTGTGCAAAGATCTTAGCCCTCAAGAACCAAAGCCTTTTCATCACAGGGTTTTCAGGATGATCCTGGGCAATGTGGCTTCCATCTTCTTTTCTGGGAATCCTTCAACCCTTTCCCCTTGAGAGGTTCCTCTCAGCGTCAGTTCCTGAATGAAAGGAAAGCAAGCTGCCAAAGACTAATTTTTTTTCAGTGGAAAAAATATATATATATTTAAATGTAGTTATTTTTGTGAAATTATTCCACAGAAATGACTAACCCAGACCCTGACTTTTACACAGCTCCATTCTGTGAAGTGCTGAGTTTCTAAAAATCTTGCATAGTCTTCCTTTCATAAAATTTTCCTCCTCTACCTTGTAATGCTAAATAGCTGGCTTGGCTTGATTTAGATGGTGAAGTCCTGCTTGGTAGATGCGTTTTTCCTAATATGCAGTGTCTATCACTGAAACTTTCTGGAAGGAAGAGAAGTTGCCATACATACTAGTAGTAGATGAGTTGAAATCACTTTTGCATTTAAAAAGTGATTGAGTGGGCTTTAAATGCAGAAAAAGGGAGATTCTATGATGTGGTTAATAGAGATTTGGTGAGTGTGATGAGAGAAAAACAAGAGATACATTTCAGTTCCTGTGCCAGCAAGTCATGACACTTCTTTGGGCCTTGGTTTGCCTTTGTAGACTGTCAGTGCTTTGTATCACGAACTGCCTGTGTTTTTGTATAGGCACAGAAGAACACCTTATTCTGGATCTTAGTAGATTACAAGAGTAATAACCTGAGATGCTGTCACTGGAGAGAAAAAGACAATTCACTGTGACATTTGTGGCTTTTCTGATTGTGCTTGCCCATAGTCCACAGACAAGGAAGATCTGGTCTTACCCAGACTGTCTAACTTTCATTTCTATAGCCGACCAGTGCATATCTTGAAAATGCTTTAGATACTGATGGTCAGTTCATCAAAGAGAAAAAAACAGTGCTTTGTGATTCCAGTGATCCCATGAAAGAGATGAGTTTGCAGCAGGTGACTGAGGCAGGCTGGGGCTGGGTATGAAGCAGTTCGGTGAATATTATAGGACACAGAAAATATATTCTATATATACTAGATTGGAAGGAAGATTAAACCCACCAAAATCAGTTACACAGTGCAAACAATTCATGCAAAGCCAAAAAGTTTTAAATTTCATATATGTAAGAATCTTCAGAGTGTTAGGTTTTATCTCAAGTACAGGATTAACTGTCCACCATCAGCTTTTGTAGTGTGGATCAAGAGCTAGGCTGAAAGCTAGAAGACTGGGCCAGGTACAGCTAAGACTCAGAACTTGTGACCTCTACTGATATTTCAGCATTCTTCATAATGCCCCTTTCATAGCAGGCAGCTTCTGAACTTGCCCTTTTCCAAGAGGAGTGATAGAAAGACACTTGGCTAACATAGTAGTAATGACCATGAGAGAAATTTGGAGGGAGAAGTACTTCTCCTCTGGCCTAACCAGACCTACCTCTCCCTCGTAACTCTTCAGAGCCCCTTCCATCACTGTGTGTTTGTTTAAATGTCTTGCTCCATGTAAAATACAAAGCAATGTCCATAATCACAGTACTAAATAAATAAATTAAAAGTGCCTGTCATAAGCCACATCTGTACTTGTCCTAATCCTGAGACATCATTCATCCTTCTAGTCACAAAAACTACAGTTCATCAAAACTGGTCAGCTCCATGGTCTTAATTCTGAGGGGTAGAAAAGAGGAAAAGAAAACTGAAATAAGCAGAGTAGCCTCTCCCCTGGTACATCTGTGCCATATCTGTAAGAAGTGGCTGAAGGACAGGGTGCAGCACGGTCTACAGCTGAGCTCCTCCTTCAGGACCCTGATTTTGCACCACGACCATCTGGTTAGCTTCTTTAATTAACAAGGAATGGTCTGGCATTTTATTACCTACCCTGAATGGTTAACCCTTTGTATTTTCTTGAAATCTTGATTTAGGCCTAATGACATTTTCAGTTCCCAGCTATGTATTATCTTGGACTGTTACTCCAGAATAACAGCAATTTAAAGAATATTTCAAAATTGAAAGACTAGCAGTTCCTACTCTGATAGCTGAAGCTTGCTCTTTTATCCCAAGGCATTTTATTTCTTTCTGAAATAAATCACATATTTATTTATTTATGTATTTCTGCCTCTCAGATGCTGTTTTGGCCTGTCATTCCATCCTGATCAGTTAGTTGTATTTATTTCTAATGAGTTTGGAGACAGTAATTTTTCTTTGCATTTTTCTTTTTTTTTTTTTTGTTTCACTCTATAGATAGTCACTCCTACATGCACCAGCCTCAGCTTGGGGTGTAGAATTTGCAGCTTACTTCTATCAAGAGAAGCCATCCTAGATAAGCACAGCAGTTAAGGCAAAGATTTTGAACAAACTTGGAAAACGTGCTCAGTATGGCTTTTTTTCAGTGTGAAGGGTGGCTGACTGCTATGTAGCTTGCTTCTCCATAGATACCTCCCTGTGTCTGCTTATTTTTCTTTTTCCTGGACACTTGTGCTCAACATTGTCAGATATTCCAGAGACTGGTCTTTGAACAGCTGCCAGCCACTCCCCTGGGTAGTGCCTTGGCTTTTCTAGTGCTATCTGAGAAACAAATATGAAACAATTAGGAGGAAGATAAAAATCACTCAATGTTTTTGGAATCCTGAGAGGAGTCTGGCACTCAGGCATATCCCTAAGGCTGATTGGCCCTTTCACTTTTCCCTTTTTTTTTTCTTTCTTTCCTTTTTCTTCCCAATTTCTCTCTGTCCTGCAGAAGATTGTTTTTCTTTTTCTACAAAATAAACCAATGTCAACCGTTACGCAAGCTGATCAACTCAAAACTTTTCAAGGTAGGAGCTTTCCACTTCACATCTGCAGCTTGCATTTTTGCCATCCCCGTTCAGTGTTCCTGTCATGGCCTAATGAACATTCATGATCTGGGGGTAGTACATGCTACTATATACCTCTGTGCTGGTGGCCTACTTGCTGATGATGGTGAAATCACTTCTCCTGTCGATGCCTTAGTTTCCAAATCAGTAAATACTATTTATCTTTTCTGGAGTCTAGTGATAGAAGAATTCTAAGAGTTCACTGTTATTAGTTATGTCAAGTGAGTGGCATTCCAGCTATTGTACAGCCGCTGAAGATTGCTTTACATGATGCTTATTGAGATTAGAGGTGATTTTTTTCTTCCAACTAGTCAGTAGGTCAGTAGGACACTAATTTCTTATGACAAAAAAATACACCCAACTCCCAATAGAAAACTGTATTCTAAGAAAACTGTTTTGTAGCCTGCTTTTCCTGTTTTTTTTTTTTTGTTTTGTTTTTGTTTTCCAGTTTTCCTGTGGGATTCAGTTATGTAGTGGAAGAATGCTTTTTTTTTTTCCCCCAGCAAAAATATCATAACCTTTAACAACAAATTCTCATTATCAACTATTTTTTCTCCTTGTCATTTTTATCAAAACTTTCATGAGGGAAAAACAGATTCTTCAATGACCTCCAGTGTTCTATTTTGAGAATTTCAGTAAATCTGAACTCTGATCATATGAAACACAAACATTTCTCCCTCTTTCAAGCTCAGTCCTATCTGGTTTTCTTGACTAGTGCATGGTAGATTTATCCTGTGAATCGCTCAGTGCTGCACTTCAGTGATCCTTTTAATTCTCCGGCAAAACTCAGCTTAATCACAAAAGATGGGATGGTTTTATTTTAAAAGGAGTATGACTGGGGATCTCATTTATGCTGAGACAGTCTGCCTAATTAGAGCTGGCTGAAGCAGTGGGGGGGTAGGCATGAATGGGCTCCTACTGCCAGAAGACATCAAAGGAGACTGGGGACTAAGGTACCTAAGAGAAAAGGGAGTTGTGGCATCAGGTCCAACCTCCATCCTTACACAGGACACTCACAGCACTTCAGTAGCCTGGTATCTTCTGATGGAGCATTTTAGGAAGATACCCACTTTTGGTTTGGCACCTTTCATTGACCAAAAAATCTATTGTTTCTTTTGCTGAGACTTCTAAACATGATGCATTTTCATTTCAGCCAGTTCCTGCCCTGGTGAATTTTTTGTCCTCTGGTTGTGTTGTTTTTGTGCAGCATCCTTTCTTTTCATTACACTGGTGGAATAGAACAGGAAGGATGGGATCACAGTAGTAGGGAACACTGCTGTTGTCAGTAGTCATGGCAGTTCCCTTGCAGGAACAAAGACCTTGAGATGGACTTGGGACTAACTGCAGCAAATCTGAGATATTTTTCTAGTGAATTCAATGTGCTGCCACAATTTGAGCTATCTAGATTTGCTTGCAAATGAGCAGAATCTTATCTGGGTAAGCAAGAGAGGGAGGGATTGCACTGAGTTTTTACAGGAACTGGAGGCAAGGTGATTTTTGTCACAGCTATCCATTTTGTTCTGGGTGCAACAGCTACATAGTTACCGACAGGAGCTGCAGAAAGCATGTGCATCTCTGTATGGGTGAGGACAGCTGGGCCTAGATTTCTTGCACAAGGAAATCACCCTGACAAAAGGCAGTGGCACTGGGCTGCTGCAGAGCTGGCAATGAAGGACTGAAGCTCAGGGCTGGAGAAATATGGGTGCCGGAGAAACCCTGGGACCCTAGGACTTGCAGCCTAGCTGCGTAACCAAAGGGTCCCACTAAGTGTGTTTTTCATGCAGGAGCAAACTCCAAACTTTGCTTCAGTTTCCCTTTCTCTGGCTAGTAGCCCTAGGAAGACCTCTGAGGCCTCAAAGGCCCCTTTGCTGAAGGAGGTGAGTGGATGTACATATATTCTGATGGTGCTCGGACACTTCTGGCTTGACTGAGACTTCTCACAGATGGCTGTTAAGATGAGATGGAAGATAACAGCTGTGTGAAGTGGTGATAGTGTTGTCCACAACACTTTCAGGCTCCTTTGATTAAGAGGAAGGACCTAAGTCATGTCACACACTGATGCCAAGTTTGTTAGCTGTCGTTTCACTCCCTCATGCTGTGCTGTGAGTGGTGATTTGTGCTTGCCTGGCTGTTTCAGAGCTAAAGCCTGCTGAGTTTCTTCCTGAAATATCCTGACATGGTAAACAAGGGAAAGCAGAGGCAAAGCTTTTCCTGTGCAGCCGGTTGGGGTGCCTGTGCTTTCTCACTTCTTCGTGCATTCTTACCCTTGACCCCAGTGTGATGTTCAGTTCCCTCTGTGTAAAGTTCTCCTGAAAGCTGTGATTTCCTCTTCTGACAACCAACAGGAAGATGAGAAAACTGTTGGGCAACCTTTGCTCTGAAAGTACTGGAGAGTTATTAACAAAGCATGCCCGACAGGCAGGGCTTAGGAAATACTGATAACATCAGGAAGAAGAAGGAAAGTAAACAGTTCTGTAGCGTAGGGTGTATTTGACAGTTTAAATTTGGCCCAGGCCAACAGCTTTATAAGCTGCTGCTCTTTCCCTTGCAGAGTCACTGTCACAGACTTGGTGCTACAGATGTCACAGCACTTCCACCAGCTGAAATGAATTTGGTAGCATCAGCTGGGTCTCTAGTCCAAACCAGTGTAGAGTTTGGAGATGTTTTAGCTTACTTTCAGCACCACATGGTCCTCAGATGCAAGAGTTGTCTTTATTTCCACTGCCCCATAGGTGAGAAGCCACTTATTTTACAAGGGAATTGAGGCTATGAGTAGAACTTGCGTCTCTGACTTCGACTAGCTGAGCCTTGTAAAAGTCAGCGAGGACATGCAAATTAGAACTATGAAATCCTATTCCTTGGCAGCTTTCAGCTAAGATTTTGATACCTGCCTTTTCTAATTATCACTGACAGGCAGATTGAGGGTAAGATTATGTATTTGGGTTCTTGTTTTTTTTTCTTCCCTTTCCTTCTTCGTATCTTGCGTCAGCTTGAATTTCCAAATACATTTCCGTGTCAAAGCACTAAACTTCATCCATCATAAGCGCATTTGTGCAAGTCCTAATAAAATAACCCTGCTGCCATGTCTCTCTGGGAAGGTGGAGACTCCAGTCGTAATGTAACACGACAATGGAAGCACCATGAGGCTGAGTAGTGAAATATCGTATCTATTCCATTTGTGCAGCAACTGTTGTTTAGTGTGGCTTGTCAGTCTGTCAGATAAAGGCACACAGCCATCTATGAGGAATTATTAATGAAGATTCAGACTTTTTTTCTGCTGGAAACGGATCACTTCACTCTTCATCTCACTGACTTTTTACATTAGAAAACTAAAAATAGCCCTGAGTTTATAAGGAAAGACCTTCAGTATTTGGCAGGTTTTGCCCTTCCTTTCCTGTAGTCTATTCCCCAGAGACAGGCTAAATACACAAACTCTTTTCCTAATGGTTTGGGCTGAACATTTCAGAGTCATAAACATGAATACAAGGTGTGCATCCCCATCTGCTAAGTACATTCAGTCCACTCAAATCCTATGTCCTCCAACTGAAAGTAAAGACCAAAAATCCCTTTAGCCTCTGACAATTTACACTTTTGTGGAAAAGGCACGTTAAGAAAAAGAAGCGCTAATCACACCAGATTGAATGAACTTGGTGCTGCCAAACGCTGTGCAGCTTTCCCACTCTTCCCCACAGTACAGCCAAACCCGTCCTGCGGCAGCCGGGCAGTCGCAGTGCTGGGCTCTGCTGTCTTGTACCAAGATGTGCCCAGGGGTGCCAGGGGTAGAGGTGGGCAAGAGGAAGAACATTAGACTGGCAGCTATCTGCTACTGGCCTACATTGTTGTGTTATGACTGAGAAAATTCATTTCTACAGACCTCCCTGATGGGGCTCTCCTCCTGGCTTCCCAAAATAGGTAGCTGACACTCAGAAATACTACTGTCTGTTATGACTTTTTTTTCTTTCCCCCTTTCCCTTACTTTGTGGGTCCAGGACATATTTAGATCCTCAAAGCATCTTGGTACAGATGCCAAAGGAGAAAGTCTGTGCAGTTGTTTACAGCGTCTTCCCATTATCCCTCAGTCTGTTAGTAGCATCCTCAGCTACTGTGGGTGGGGTGCTGCTGAGTGCCCTTGCCAAAAGCGCCAGAAGGGCGTGTGACACAATGCTGTCTTCCTAAGTGGGCAGCACAGCTCTCTCTAATTCAGAGACCACATCTGAATGGGTGATTCATTTTTCCCCTTGCTTTCTTGAGGACAGGATACAGTTTGTGTCCAAATGTACAATTCTCAAATATGCATTATGGGGTGCAAAGCTTTCAGTACAGCAATAGCCAACACTCCAAAGTCCCAAGAAAGGGAGAGCAGGTCAGACTCTCCTCCCTGCCCAGGAAGCTGAACGTGGTTCCACACAATTTAACGTAGCTAGCTGATTCTGTGAGATGTACTGGGGCTGTGTTCTACACTTTGCGCTTTCCAAAACCAAACTGAGTCAAAGTGTGCTGCAGTGTTAAGCAAAACTAAAACGCACAAAGTTCAAGTGTTGTCAGCAGACAAAAATTTGCTAAGAACCAGCAGAAATGAGGAATTAATGGGTCCCATATGTGGCAGCTAACCTGGACTTTATAAGATTTTCCATGAGATTTCTGAAAAGATTTCTGTAGCAGCAAATGAGATCCCTTTTCTTGTTAAACTGGACAGCTAGCATTCGGGCCACATTTTCTTCCATGGCTCAGTCCACAAATACAGGCTAACATATTTGGATAGGATTGTCTTTCTGTGGAAATAAAACAGATGACAATCTGTAGTATTCCCTAGCAGTAAGGCGCTTAAAGCTTTTATCAGCTTCTCAGAAGACAAAATCAGAGATAGTTCAGAAGATATTTACCTTTTAAAAAATCTTGTGGAGATGTATTTACAGTCTTTAAGATATTTTTGAATTCATCTTTTGCAGTTAGACCAAGTGTCTCTCCTTCTTAGAGACAGTACAGTATATATATACAATTCACGTTAGTTTTGTGAACTTGGTGATGCCTTCACCAGATGTTCCAATGTTGCCACAGTACTGGCATTTGTTTAATCCTAGCTGGGATGGATATGCAATATTCAACATGTATTAAACCATACAAAGCCTGAGGAGGCTGGGTTTGTTTGGTTTTTTTTCCCCCTGTTCATTTTAAGTGTGTTCTGAACAGCAGGGGTAAGAAATCTTACTGTTTTCGCGCACTGACATCAATTCTGCCAGAAAGGTCAAACCACTGGAATTCTGTTTACCATTGCACAGGAGAAGGATCAGTAGGCGAAGTCTGAAAACTAAAAGCAGCAATGTTTTTCCCAGCGATTGCCTGGGGTGCAGATATGCTGGGGGAGTTCGCTTCTGTGATTTTAAGGGTTTAGACCAACAGAAGTACCATTTGGGGAATTTTGAGCTAGAGCTCATGACAAAGAATGTCTCCATGGCAAACAGACAACAAAAAACACTATGAGCTGAACCAATATCTCTGTCTCTTGGTATCCATACAGTTTCTATACTGGCATTTAGAGAATTGTCATTTCCTTGGTCATTTCCATGTTTTAAACACAGCCCCAAGTGCACACAGAAGAGATCTTCAGATCTTCCTCATGCCCCTCAGGAGAGCTCACCAGTGTGAAAAGCAGAGCGGGATGGAGACTTGCTGTTCCTTTGAGACCACTCACAGAGTCTGCCTTGGGAGGGACCTTTAATCTATAGGTTAGAAGTTTTAAAACTATCAGTTGCCACCTGTGTGTTCTCCATTTCTTCTGTATCTGTGAGATTCTGAGTAGCTTAATTCATTTGTATTTGCAAATTTCTGTGTGTTCTTTAGGATGGAAACTGCTCAAGAAATGCAAAGTGTTACCGCTAAAGAAAACCAGGACAAGGAGAAAGATGAAGCATGAAACAAACTGTGAGGGCAAACTGTAGGTGTTGGTGTGCAAATGCAGGCAGGGAGCAGGTCCCAAATCAAACACAGCAGGTGCGTTCCCACAGAACTGCAAACTGCAAACAGTGCAGGAGCAGCCGAATGAAACCTCCCTCTGGGGTGCGTGGGCAGGGGTTGCTGGTATTGCCAGTGCTGACATGATGGGGATACAGGATGAGCAATGCAAGCTTGAGCTTGGAGCTCGGTGTAACCATTGAAGCCCTGAAAAAACTTCTCCTGGTAGATAAGCTTGTATGCTTTTTTGGATTCTTTAGTTCGAGGTAGAGTTCAGTATTCTCCCAAATATGCTGCCTCAGAATAGATGGATTCTCAACTGTGCCTGAAACACTTCCCTTGGGAACACTGAATCTGTCTGAATTTCTCTCCCTGAGCTGGCTAATGAGAAAATGTCCTTTCTCTAATAAACTCCTTGGCCAGTTTACCTTTCGCCAAACATTGCAATTAATTCATGCCTCTCTGATTGATCTGTTCCTTAATTAGTCAGTGACCCTAGCAAACTCATTTCTACAGAGAACAGCTGTGGGAAGTTGTTCTTTGTTTGCTTGTTTGTTTGTTTGTTGTTTGTTTTGTTTGATTTTTCCCATGGAAGGTATCCAGATCTTTGTCCAAGACTGTGTGTGAATAGGGCAACATTAAGCCTAAATAACCCCCATTGTTAGCCTTCTGTCACTACCCCTTGGCAAATCGGCCCAACTTGGAAACAGAGAGGCAGCAGAGAAAACAGATGTTGAAAGTAAAATTTGCTGTGTGACAAGGATACAGGAAGATCATTGTACAATAAATAAATAAATAAATGTTTCCTGGATGATCACAGCCAGAGGAGAGAGAAACCAATGCATCATAAATGGAAGATGACATTCAGCCTTCAACATTTTTCTGTTCAGCCCTCACCACATTTATGCTCCCACCAAATCCTGATACCTCTTTATCTGCAGTGGTTCTGGAAACTATTCTTCCCTTCTGAACCTGACTGCAAAATCTCTGAGAGTGTGTTAAGAGTTGGACACAAAGTCTTGCAATATTTTTTATTGCATTTTGATTCATATTTGGGTATCAGCTTTTTTTTTTTTTTTGACTGAGTTTTCTTTGCAGCTAAAATCTTTTCCTGCTGATTCTAACCATACCCCTTGCTTTCTCAAGAGCCTTGATCATTTCCTTCTGTGGCCACATTCAATGTATTTGTCCTCCCCTAGCAGCTTCCCCACAGCTCTCCCCAGTGTACCCTCAGCCCAGCAATCATGGTGCATCATCTGAGCAAGCTGAGGGCTGTCTTGCATCTTCTGCTCTTCCAACATAGTCTCATATCTAGAATGTCGTATGTTGCACCCCAAAGTAGGGGGGAAATAGAGCTGGGGTAGCAGTAAGCTGAGCACTGCCGCAGGCTGTAGAAACAGCTCTCTTAGAATGGGTGCGGGAGAAAAATCAGTATTTTGGAGGAAAAATTCAAATGTTTTCAGAGGTCTGGAGAGGAGAGAAGAAAGGAGGCTGAGTTACACATGGTCATGTTTTGTCAGCACTTTTGTGCTATGCTCTTCAGTTCAGTGATGGATATAGATATGAAAAATGCTGGAGAGCAGGCTGTATTTCTGCAGATGCCACGTGCTCTTGCACTGGTGGACTGATAATAAAGTGTGGTATTGATAACAGACGAGCTCCAGATTCAGAACAGCCCAAAGCCAACAGGGGAGGAGGTTGAAATGTAGGGTATGTGAAGAGTTGGTGTGATCTACCAAGATAATGCAGAAATTTCATCTGACAACAGAAATTATGTAGCCAGGAAAAGATAAGGCTCTCCCTAGGAGGAGAGACAATAATTGTTTTTTAGTGTAACAGATCAGAGATTAGGCACACCAGTCTGTAATCTGTCATGGTAGAAACAGTAGCTTCCTGTGCTGATGCTAAATATTTAAATTGAAGGCTGCAACTGTCCACAACCTCCTACTCTATTTATCTCTGGAGAGAAAGGATTAAATTTGCAACCAGCTTAAGTTAATTTTGAACTTGGAAACACTGCTGCTTCTCTCCCCTTTCTCTGATCATTTCCTTAGAGATGAACTGAGGAAGCTGGGTAAAGCAAACCGGAACAAGCAGCAGAGCCTCTGCCAGCTGGGAGCATACTGAAGGACACTGATACAGGAGGGCTTGTCGTATAGCTCATGGGGGAGCTCATGGTGATGTTTGCAGCCTCCAGCTCCTTGATGTAGATGAGGGAAAGAGAACTGAAGACAGTGATAACAGGTCTCTTTTTCTTCTCACACATATTCCAGTTTTGTTTTCCCTGCAAGAGCTATTACTGTGCAGGGTGCTATATAACACCCAGCTTCCTATATAAACTAAGAGAGCCAGGGAGCTTTAAATGAGTAGTTAGCCTGCTTTTTTGTTTTCTTTCCCCCTTGGGTAAGCAAGCAGAGCTTTGGTCAGCTTTTGTATCTATTTTGTGAGGGCACTGCATAGACCCCACGCCCAGAGACACGTTGCAACCCCACCTCCTTCTAACACACCAGCTCATATACCAGCATAAATGCATAGGCAAAGAATTGGCATATTTTCCCTCTGTGAGGTAGATTTATTTCCTCCCCCACTGTTCCCCACAAGCCCCCTGACCCTTTTGCCCCCCTTTGGCAGGCCCCTTACACTTGTACTCTGTAAAAACAGTAGTAGCTAACATTTGTGCCTTTGGCAATAAAACCACAGGCCTTGCAAACCCCAAATGGCAAAAAGACATTTCCATTCCAATCCCAGTTTTAAATTAAACTGTAATGAAAAATCAGCAGTGGCAGCTGGGACCAGAGACAGTGATTGTCTCGAGGAACAAAAAAGGGGAAGGAGGAGGAGAGAGGGAGAGAGTGCAAGGAAAGCTCAGCCTGGTAATAAAGCAGCTGGTAAACCTTCAAGTAAAAAGAAATTAGAAAAACAAATCTAGCAGAGAGGGAAGCAGAGATGACTGACCTTGTGCATGAGGAGGGCCACAGTGAGCTGTGTCCCAGGGTGGGAGCTGTGCTATCCTGTGCTGACATCTGGAGGGTACGTGTGGCAGCTGGAGACTGAGCCCATGGCTCTCTCCTATATGGTTTTGCAGTTGATAAATGCACGTCCAGTTTTACTCTGCCAGGCCTGAACAGACCTGATGTGGGTTGCAAGTTTTAGCCACATTACATGTAGACCTTAGAAAAAAGTACTGATTCAAAACAAATTTGTAGTTTTGTCAATCTTCAATTTTCAACAGTATCGGGAAGAGAAGTGAGCTGCTAGTTAAGTGTTCTCTTTAGACTGTCTGCAAGATACATGGTCAAACCTGAAATAAAGATACTAGTATAACTCCTCAGAAATAGTTAGGCTCTTATATCCATTGGAAGTCCCAGAACAGTAAGCACATAAATATTTAGACTGTTTAGGTCAAACACAAAGTAAGCTGTTGGCCTAAATTTCAAGGATGCTGGATACTGCAAGCTTTTTCACTGAAGTGACAGGGAAAAAAAAGAGATGTATTTAAAAACTAGGCCAGTGCATCTTAATGAGAACCTAGAGCCTACGTTTAATTCAGAAGAACTGTGCATCTATTTAGAAAAGTCTCAGCCTATCTGTGACTCAGAAGTAATAGACAGTGGTACCTTCTGTGTGTGTGTCTGTCGAACGTGCTTCAGTACACGTGGCAAATGTATTTGTATGATTCTTTGCAAAAATTTATTCAGACTATTTGTTATCAGGAATAGGACAATACAGCTTATGCTGAACTGATTTGGTTTCATTCCTTGGCAGTCTTTCAGAGGAGGAACAGAGAAAAATTACAGATGAAATTTCATAAATCAGGAGCCCACTCCTATATCTTACTCCCTGGTCTCCATCACAAGACACACACAGGCAAACCTGTGTTCTCCTATTCCACTCTGGCTCTGCTGGACTTGTGTGCATGCAAGGGCTGTGGTACAAGTGAAGTGAGTTCTGGTACATTCTGGTACACAGTGTCTTTGCCACCAAGCTTACTTCTACTTGGCTGAAATGCTTGTAATGCTGATGTTTCACTCAGCTCTGGCAGAGCTTCTGGCAGTGCTGCTCACTTGGAAGCACTCACAAGAATTTAGATGCTTGTGAGCACTTGATCTAGAGGATCCCAGCACCTCGAGCCTTTCAAGACAGAGGACAGGTTTTCCTCAGAAACTGTGTTTCTCGTAGGATTTCTAGTCATGTCATAAACATCAAAAAGTCTCACTTCTGCTTGCTTATTTAGCCAAATTTCTTGTTCTGCCATTGGCACTCTTGCTCTGGTTATAGCTGTGGAGAGTGGAAGGAGACATTCTATCAGCACCACAGTTATATTTCACAGCTGGGATTTTCTCTGCTGTTTGTTTTCTATTTATATGAGCCGTGTTGTGATATTTGCAGGATAACGCACTTTTTAAGGTGCTGTTGGATGGAGCTAGGTCTTTCTTGTTTGCACAGTGGTTTGAGCCCTTCACAGTTGTATGTTGGCCAGTGGCCAAAATTCTGCTATCTGTTCTGTGCCAGAAACTTCCACTGGCTTCCAGACAGTGCAGAAGCCCTCAGAACAGCCTATGGCTGTGTGCATCTGGGGACAGAGCTTAAAACTCAATCAGCAGCTTGCTAATTCTATACAAAGCTATAAGCAAAATAGTCTCAGAAATCAAAATAAACTCCTGTGAAGACTTGAGACAGATACAATCTATGTTGTTGCTACTTGAGTGAACTTCTGCTTTTCAAACACATCAACTTGGTCATTGAAAACAACTCTGAGGGACCACAACTGGTTTCTTGTAATTATTTTCTGTTGTGTAACCTTTAAGAAAAAGAGTTAGTATGAGGCTTCTCTTTAAAGGATTCTGAGTGTTTAAAGACCTGAACCATATCAAAGAGTTTTCTGATTTGAATTCCTGTGTTGTTTAAATTATAGGAGGTCACGTTTGAGTCTGTGTCACTTAGAAGATCTACTGGGCAAAGCTTTTTATGCCATGGAAACAAATGTTATATACATATAAACAAATGCAAACATTCCTGTGTCTTTTGATCTCTGCACAGGACACAGAAAGCAGTACGGTACACCTGCGAACTTTAAGGACATGGAATAACAATAAACTAGGATCTGTTTGTACTTCTGTCGACTCAGTGGCAAATATCCCACTGATCTCACAGGGATCAGGCACAAGATCCCATGAGCAGAATGGATAGCACTTTATGCAATGGTATGGGAACATGTTATACCTCAGAAAGTAAAGTGTGGAAGCGTGTTTCACAGAAGGGCACCGTTGGAAATAGGCTTGAGAACTGTAAGTTCCACTGGCTTTCTGGTCCATGCCCAAACCAGAAACTATCTCCAAGCATATTTCCACATTGGAGAATCATAGATTTATAGCATGTGTTGTGTATTCAAGAAGCAATAATAGTGAGAATCTATCCTGAGCCACTGGTCCTGGTTTTATAAATCTTCTATCTAGTCTTTGTGTAAATCAGCACGTTGCTACATAGCATGGAAAAAGCTCTTTTATCTTTGCTCCTGACAGTGCAGGACATTGGTGGTAAGTATATCGGTTATAGAAAAACCTAAGGAGTGCTTAGAGTGCACCTAATCTGTTATCTGGAGTAACTGGGTGCAGCTGCAACCCCCATGTTTCTGTTTCTGGTGTTGACACTTAGAATACTTTCAGAAAACCGCAGAATCTCAAAATGCTTGAAATTAACAGGGACTTTCAGATGTGACCCCTTATCATCACCTTATGTGACTCCATGCTCAAGCAGGGTCACCCAGAGCTGATTCCTCAGGACCATGTCCACACAGCTTGTGAGTATCTCCAAGGATGGAGACTCCACAATGTCTCTGGGCAATCTGTTCTGGTGTTCCATCACACTTACAATAAAAAAGTGTTTCATGATGTTCTGATCCTGTTTCAGTTTGTGCCCATTGCCTCTCATCCTGATATTTGGCACCACTGAAAGGAGTTTGGCTCTGTCTTCTTTGTATCTGCCCTCCAGGTACTTGTGTACCTTGATGAAACACCCTCTGAGAGCCTTCTGTAGGGTAAATGGCCCCAGAACTCTCATTCTTTCTTCATAGGAAAGATGCTACTGTACCATTGTCACTTTTCTGACCCTTCATTTGACTGTCTCTGTAAATCCATGTCTGCCTTGTAGTGGCGAGCCCAGAACCAGCACTACAGGTATGGCCTCATCACTGCTTGGTAGAGGGGAAGGATTATCTCCCTCCAACTTCTTTGCAGCAAGGGCACATTGCTGGCTTATGATCAACTTGGTGTCCACCAGAACCTCGAAATGCTTTTCTGCAAAGCTACTTTCCAGGTGGGTGGCCCCTGGCATGCCTGCTCCCTGCATAGGAAAATTTTGTTTTGTTGATATATTGTTTGAAAATGAAAACCTAATTTTCTCCCATCTCCAAATATGTGGAGACTGTTTTGTTGTGCTTTTTTTTCCCCCCTGAAAACTAACAAAGAAATTCAGGTGAAATTTTCTGCAGACAGTTGTCTCTTGATCGACGAGAGAAATTAGATGTTATTTTTGGAGCTCAGAAATTAGTTCATGTTCTTGTAAATCCAGCAGATAACAGCTTGCTCAGTGCCACTCAGACAGCTGTAAGGGTGAATATTAAAACAAAACAAAACAAAAAAAACCCCAAAACTTTCAAATTCTATTTATTAAAATTGCTAGTAAACTTGTCAGAGGAAAAAAAACCTACCAAACTCTCTTCAGCAGTTCGATTTCTTCAATTCACGTGAGATCCCAGAGCAGCAGAAGGGAAGTATTAGAGTACTGGAGCAGGACCTAGGAGTCCTGTGTTGTACTTCATTCTGGCAGTGCCTCAGTTGAACTCTTTCTGAGCAGCTCCTACCTGAGCAGAACCAAAGACACTGCTGCCTGGCTCATTTGAGTAATGAAGACAACTGAAGTCCCAGTCTGACCTTAGGTTATCTGACAGTGAAGCATGATAACAACAGTTAGCTGTCATATGACAATTGATTTGGGATAGTTATATTCTTTTGAGATTTTCTGAGCAAAAAGAACTTGGTAATTATAAAGAGATCGTACTTCAGCTAGCCTACACCAGCAAGTTCTTTGTAAAATATAGTTTTAATTGCTTTTCATAAAAGTCATCTCCCCTCCACCTTGAAAATATCACATTCTTCCTTATTCTTCAAGAAAATAGAGCTTAATTTTGAAGTTGATTTAAACGAACAACAAAAAATATTCTTGTCCAATTTTCTTACCCAACTCTGTAGAAATCTAAAACATAATATCTCAGTCTTTAAGGCTCTTGATCTTCTATTTCACAAGTCAAGTCAATGTTAAAAGTTAACTCACTGGCAGACTACCTCCTTTTTTTCTTTTCTTCTTTTTATCCCCCCCAAGATGTATTTAAAATGCATCTGTTTCATTCGCCTTGGACTGATGGTCATCATTTCTCTGTTTTCCTTGTCTGAGGAGAAGGGGAGGAATAAGTTGACAAAAAATGGTAATCTGCTTGAGAAAGCCAAAGGCTATTTTATGTTAATACAGAGAGTGATTAATCAAATAAAGATTACTCCTCCAGTAATAAGCAAAGGATGAAGTCTTCAGCTGGTCAGCAGAGACCAGTCAGCCCTATAAGGTATGTACTGGAGTCAAGAGAGAATAAGGAAATCACTGGAATTTTCAGTCCTTTAGATGACTGTAATGACTAAGCTGGGATAGTTCAAAGATTCTTCCTGCTCTGTAGCCTGTTTCTGACTCTGGCCAGTAGCAAATGTTTGGGAATAAAGTAAAGGAAAGGGAAAAGTGCAGTGTATTCCTTCCCTACTGCACCATTTCAGCAGTTAATAGGCTAGGGACCTCATAAGCATATACATTATTGTGTTTGAAAGCCTCTGGTGGGTCTGTCTGCCATGAAAGCTTGCAATCATTTTTCTGCCTGTGTCTACTTTTGCTCTCCACTGATAATGAGTAATAATGAACTGGGCACTACAGCTGGGCATGGTATGAAAAGGAAACCATGAAATAATTCCACCTGTGGTGCTGATATCCAGGCTTGAGAAACACCAAAGGAGGGAATCTTCATTTCTCTAGTTCATTTCTTCAGTGTCTATTGAGGGCTGAGTATACCTGCCTCTGATCAAACCTGCCACTACCAGCTCAGTGATAACCTGTGTGCTCCAACAGGCAGTGAAGTGCTGCAGGTCGTGTTTTCTTCATACTGCTCCTTCCACGTCAGCATCTAAGAAGAAAGGGATTGACACAGGGATGCAGGAGGTGGACACACAACTACAGGAATAATGGTGAGAGGGAGAGAGGAGTGGGAAGTGACAGAAACTGAAGGACTGGGTGATAAAGAGGGTGAACCAAAAGCTGAAACCAGTTTTGAATGAACTTCTGTTTTCATCCTTGGCACAAGCAGCATCTGAAAGCAGTCTTGCTCTCTGTGCAGAACAAGTAGAATGATGTTGTGTGGTCTGTGTGCTGTAAGTCCAGCTCTCCAGGGCTCTGGAGTATTTGTAGGACCCAGTCCAGTTGCTCTGTGGATCGTTCTTCCTCTCCACAGTGGTTTTCACCACTTGTGTGTTGTGGATTGGAGAGCAGATTGGCTCCTTGTTCTTTGAGGGCTCCTGGACAGGGGAACAAGCCCTTCGTCCAAAGGTAAATTATGGTCTTTGGATACTGTTCCTGTCTGGACTGTAACAAGATGCTGAAAGGATTTTAACCCTGCAGCTGGATCTATCTGGCAGTGAAATCAGAGAGATTTTATGCACATGCAGGAACAGAATCAGGAACATCCAGCAGAATCAGGGACTCTCCTGGTTCAAGGCAGAGTTCAGATAAACGTGTCTTCACAGGCCCAGGGCTCATGTTCTGGCTGTGTTGCATTTGCCAAGGGAGAGCTGAATACATCCACGACTCCCAGGAGTCACCCTCCCTTTCCCTGTGTGTATTAAATGCAATGCAGATTTCATCTGTAATAAATAATTCCTAAAACTCAAAACAAGCAGTGCATTTGTTCAATCTATTTTTAGCTTTGTCACTTGCTTAAATCTTGGGTACCTGACACTGCTTAGATCTGTGATAAAGGCAGACAGCAAGAACCTTAACGTGCTTTGATAAGACTGTTTTTTGTCAGCACACACTCTCCTTTGTCATCAGTCTTAAAAGGCAAAAAGCTGGAAACCATTCAAGGGGAAATAACTGAAACTCATTCTGCCAAAGAAAGAAAAGAAAGAAACACAAAAGGCAGCAAAAAATGAAAAAGATCCTTGAAGCTGGTGGGGGCAGTGCCCTCCTGATGATAGGAACTGAGACCTGCAGTGACTCAGCCTTCTGCAGGACCAAGCCAAAGAACAGCTTGTTTCCTTTGGACAAGGGAACAAACACCTGCCTAAATCCTGGCAGAAAAGCACAAAACCTGGAGCTCATTGTTCATACTGCTGTCCCCTGTCTCAGACATACACATTAGATTCCACCAGATGGGCAGAGAGATGCCAACATCTTCTATGCACCTGAATCACTTCACCAGTTACCTTCCCCTTCACCTCTGTGACACCTTGTGTGGACAGAATCCATCTTCCTCCTGCTAGCTTTTGCAAGAGTCCCTCGCTCTCAGCTCCTGCCTTCTTGTAGTGAGCAATGTGCATTCTCTCTCTAACCTCTTCCTCTCTGTAATCCCCAGCAGAATGAGAGGAAGAGACATCCATCCTAGTCCTGACAGATATATTTTCTTCTGCTACATGGTAAGATAAGGGCAAGCCTTGGATCAGGATCACTCTGCTGTTTGCCAAGCATCCCACAGTCCTTTTTCCTTTGACTAAGGCTTCATGATCTCCCCAAAATTACAGCAACTTGTTTTTTTTCTAGTCTTTCGGACTTCTCTTGCCTTCTTCCTGCAGCATGTTGTAGTTTCAGAACTGTTGTACTCAAGGAGGTCTAATTATTGTCAGTATTTTCAAGTGACTTAACAAGTAAGGAAAACCTGCCTTTGGTTTATATCTTATTGAAGCAGAAGGTAGTTTTACAAATTCAGCCCTAAATAGCTAATGAATTCTGGGTCTTAGGTATGTGGTGCTTTCCACATGGTGGTGGCTCTATTATTTCCACATGTAAGTGCCTGGTAGACATGACAGGGGGAAGAGCTTCAGGTTTTACCAGTGATTTGGAGCCTGTTGAGGTTTTTGACACCCTAGAAGAAAAATTATTAGGAGGCAGTTCCTTTGCAGTGGAGAAAGGATTTGCTTGCTCTTTCATCTCTTTTCTCTGAACAGCACTGATGTGACATGGAAGTTTGGATTCCCAGGTCTTCATCTCAACCAACCTTTGAAAGCAATCAATCATACAGCTTCATGGTTGAATTGGGCTTAAAAAAAGAAGAGAAAAAAAAGGTGGAGCTCAGACCTCCTTTAAAAAAATAAACAAAACCTGCTGTTATTGTCAGCTTGGTGAGTCTTCATACCAAAAAGGGAAAAAAAGAAGGAGATTAAGTACATTCTTTCCCTTGAAGGAAGATTACAAAGCTCAATTTCTTAATATTTGATGATTATCTTTAGGTGGCAAAGAGAAAAATGCATTAAGATACATACAGTATTATGACTTGCACTGACTACAAGTAGCATTTGCCAAGAAAATGATGTACTGAAAATGACTGTTACTGTTATAATGCCATCAGCCAGGGTAGCTGTGAAGGATTTGTTTTTATGTCTCTGCCTTTAATTTCATCATGATTTTAAAAAAATTCCCAGAGAGTGTGGCAGCTGCTCCAGCATTAACAGCCTTGAAATAGAATGTGTTACTTAGCAAGATACAGCTGCAGAGGAGGAAAAAAATTCCCCAAACAACAACCCCAACATTTGGATTGATTAATCTACCAAGATGATTATTCATATTTTAAATTCATGTTGTTTAAACCCAAATCTGTTTGCCTCCCAGCCATTTTATTTAGTTATGTTTTTCCTGAAGTGATAACGATTTCCAAGATCTGCATAAAAAATGAACACTGCCCAAGCAGCTCAGCAGCTCCTGCGGCTTGTTGGCCCCTCCTTCTTCCAGTATCACAGAATGAGCCACTGCAATTGGTCCCACGAGGCTCTTTATCCACAATGATGTAAGCTATTCCCACTTTCTTTGCCCTTTCTGTAGAGGCTTCCACCATCTTTGATAGTATCATTATAAAATTGGCCTTTCTTAGGTACAAGGGATTTTACAGCAGGTTTATTAGAGGTTGGAAGAACACGCAGTGTATTTGCACATGTCAAGGTATATAAGACCTAGGGGAACAATAGGAGAAGTTCAGTGGTTCCCAGATTGATTATCACCTGCTCCCGTGCTGCTGTTAGAGAGCATGTTTCTGCTCTCTTTCCTTCTAGTGCCATAAAGCCACTGCTGTGTCATGAATTTAGTCAGGTCCTTTGCCGGATGGCCTTTGCATTACCAGATCCTCTCTCTACTTCTAACTTTCTTCCTGCAGTGTGTTTTTAGCCCTCAGCTAACCACAAGGGAACCAGAATAAAGTTGCTCAGAGAAAGGTGGTTTATGGGAGTTGCTAGGTCACAGCCTGAACCAGTGATTGAGCACCAGGTGAGAAAGCGTAGCTAGCCCAGGTAGCACAGGTGCAAGCAATGCACCTGAGCAACTGGAAGGGGTGACACAAGGATGGAACTTCAGCCTCATTTAAGGGTTAGCAGCCAAGGGATCAGCATCTCTCTTTGGACACTGAGATCTTCTTGAGGCTCTGCTAGCCTTTGGGAAGGGTGAGCTGCTTTTTCCTGTATCATTTTTGAAGCTAAATTTTGGCCAATATGTCCTGTCCTGGTAGAAGGCTCTGTTGTGTCTTCTATTGTTGTATGGGTGGCTAACTTCCTTTTTCTCAAGAACTGCTTTTGATGTAGCTGAGAGCCAAGTGAGACTTAATATAAATAGTGAGGAGAACTTGTTTGAGTACTGGGCAGAACAAGGCACTGGGCAGATTCACCCTTAGCTGGTAGCTATGCTCAAACTAAAGCAGTCCCTGTGAGCCTTGCACTGCCCTTAGCCAGCACTGATGTCTGTATGTTACAGAAGTCTTCCTTGCTTGCCTAACAGCTAGTGAGCCCAACAAGAGCGATGTTGAGCAGACTTAGAGGTGCCTGACTCAGATGCTGTAGGGTTCTTTTCCCACCCACTGTCCCATGGCAGTGTTGAGCCTGTGGCAAGTATTTTGTCCAGAGAAACTCAGTTTAACATCATCTGTGGTTGTAACAGGCTTTCACATATGGTACTAATGAGATGTTATTGAGCAAGGAAACAAAAGAAGAGGAGAAAGCATCGCTGGAAACATCAGCCTTTATTGAGCCAGGAAGGCGTTTCTTTCCTTCTGGTATGTCCTGTGAGAACTCACCTTACGCTGTGCCCCCATGTGCAGGAAAATGAGGGGAATGTGTCTCAGAAAAAGCCTGTGCTGCCACAGGGGTGTGCCTGGAAGCACAGCGTGAGAGCAGGCAGCCCCGAAAGTGATGTTTCAGGCCTCCTGACATGCTGTGATATCCAGGGGATTTCCTCCTGTAGTCTACAATACTCATCAATTTTGCAGAACTGTTATCCCTTCTAGTCCTGTGGGACCATCTAATTTATAGGGAACTCAGAAAACAGGAAATTTGTGGCATTTCCTAGCCCTCTCAGATTTTTTGTGCTGATGGTATAATCCTATTCTAATGATCTAGAGAGAGATACATCTTTCGATCAATTGATCATTGTGTAGTATTTCGTGCTGCTTGCGTTGTAGACTCCTGCAATCATGCGTGTAGCCAAGCATGGTTTTCCTCCAGTATACTGCTTATAGGAACCCAGCTGGATTAATATTTTATTCCTTACTTGAAAAATACTGCCCAAGGTTATCTTATCCTGTCAGACCATAACTTTTTTTCTTCTCTAAATAATTCCCTCATATTGTTTCAACATTTTATTTAGCAGCTTTCTATTTCTCTTCCAGATAATTCATTCCTTCAAGTGCTTCATCGGTCCTTGAACTTGTCTGTTCCTTTGCTGGTGACATTCGTGCACCCTGGCTCAAGCAGACTACAGCAGTTTTTTCTTCCTCTTTCAGAAGCTGCCTGCAGTACTTTACTAAGTCAAATAATCTCACTTTTTCAGCAAGGAATGCAGATCCGGTTTATGTAACCTTTATAAAAATCTGTGTGCCTGAATCATCTCTGTTGCCCCCTGGTACTTTTCAATAATATTCTTCTTTCATAAGGTGACTAGAATGGTGGTCAGCATCTCAAATGTGACCTCACGTGTCCTTAACTAATACTACAATGATTTCCTATGACTTAAAATTACTACCACAGTATAAATGTTTCTGAGGATTTAGCAGAGCAGTGAGGTTACTATCGCTCTTCCACCAGGGTCCCCCAGTATGCACTCTTCCAAGACAGCTCTTTTTCATCATGGCCCACAGTCCTCTGTGGCTAATCCTCTACTTCTGCTATCTCCTCATGCAAGTCCAAACAAGGTATTGAGAATTGGGCTTCGCTAATGTTACTGAACGGACTGCTAAGTATCTGTCCTAGAGGAGTACAGCTGTCACCCTCTATACACCCAGCTTCATGTTGATGTGTTAATGTTATGAGGGTCTTTGCATTCAGCCCCATTCCCCATGAGTCTGAATGCTTCCAGACTCCAGAACTGCCTCTGCTCTGGTATTAGTTATTTACTATTCTTGACCATCTCTCTGTACAGATGATTTCAGTCTCTTTCTTGCGAATTAAGTGCTGGATCAGAGAGAGTTCTGTGCACAGTTGTTCTAACAGTACGGAAGGGAGCAAGTCTGGGGAAAGAATGACAAATTACTGAGTTTCAGTAGTTGCAGAAGTTCATGCAAAGCAAACTTGTGCTTGATGCCTTCTCTAAAGTGCAAGGAATTCCTGACTCACCTTCTGGGAAATTGCACACTTCAAAAATTAAAATCTGGTTCTTTGTGCTAGGAAATACATTTTTTTTTTTTTTTTTTTTCAAGTGACTCTTGGCTTTTTTCAAGTTTGAGAGAATGATTCTATGAAGATAAAGAGAGTCCATGTCCTGTTACCATTCACTCCCACCGGTATTAAGCTGAAAATCTATTGCTTCAGCATTCTTGAAGGCAAATTTCACCAGGGATAAAGAAAATCTCCTTCAGTGTTACAAAGTAATTGTATGCATTTGTCTAGACTCCTGGAACTATAGACTCCAAGTGCTGTTAACCTGCACTAGGTATCCACTTGTGTGTATACATAATGTGCTTTTCTGTTTTTTCTACTTGAACAGTGAATACATAGCTATGCACCCACAGACACAGCCTGTGTATATCCATATAATTACATCTTTCATGTAGACCTTGAAGCAGGTATTTTGCTGCTTTTATAAAGAGCAGCCTGACTGCCTTAAGAGATACTTACTGGCGTTTTGTTCTTACATGCTGTGTGTGACGGTATGCAACCAGGTCACAGGTCTGCAGCACATACAAAGGTGAAAATGTGATTTGTGTGGGGTGTGATTGCAGCTCCAGTCTGTAATCACTTCATCCTGAAGTGTACTTGTTATATAATTATCAGGAGGCCTGAGGTGGCAGGGCAAAAGATGACACTGCAAAAAGTGGGGGAAAAAGTGGCCTGGATCTATTCAGACAAAGGAGTGCTTGCTACTTAATTTCACTGGAACTCGGTATCTCTCTTAGATGACAATTCCAAGCCACCCGAACCGGTCAGTAGCTAAGGAGGATTTCAAGAAGTGGTGTTTCACAGAATCACAGAGTGGCTGAGGTCAGCAGTCATCTCTGGAGGTGGCCCAGTCTCACACTCTGCTCACAGCAGGATCAGCTGGAGCAGGCTGCCTGCCACCTTTTGAGCGTCTCCAAGGATGGAGATTCTACAGTCTCTCTAGACAATCTGTTCCAGTGTTCAGTTGCAGTGAAGGTTTTTCTTTGTTTAAACTGAATTTCCTGCATTTTAGTCTGTGCCCACTGCCTCTTGTCCTGCCTTTGGGCAACACTGAGAACAGTCCAGCTCTGTCTTCACTTCCCCCATAAGATATTTAAAGACACTAGTAAGACCCTCCCTCTCCCCTTAGTCTTCTCCAGGCTCATCTCTCCTTATACTGACAGATGCTCTGGTCCCTTTACCATACTTGAATCCCTTTGCCATACTCACCTCAATATGCCCACATCTGTCTTCTACTGGGGTGCCTATAGCTGGACACAGTGCTGAGTGGAGAGGAAGTATCACCTCCCTTAGCCTGCTGGCAGTGTTCTTCCTTATGTGTCCCAGGATGCTCTTGCATTCATTGCTGTAAGGCACATCTCTGGATTGTGATCAATTTGTTATTGCTTCTGTGAAGTTGCTTTGCAGATGGTTGGCTGCCATACTGATCTATGAAGTTATTCTCACTAGATTTGTCTTCCAGTATGACCAAATGCATAAAAACTGCTGCAATGAGAAAAGATCACAGTGCTCCTGGAAGGAGTCACAGCAAGTCACATCTCTAGGTCAGATGAGTTGTTCTGGTGGCAGCACTCACCTGCTGTGCTGGAGCCTCCTCAGAATGACTTAAGGAGTGAGCATTTGCTGCATACACACATGGGAAAGCTAAACAAGGTCTCCTTAGACTCCCTCAGTAGGCAGGAGCAAAGTGTAGCCACTTTGTGCTTGTGAATTCCTTAAATAGTTTTTGGATTTGCATAACTACTTCAATTTCCTGAGCCTATGGAAATTCATCCAAGCTTTTTATTCAGAGGTGAATCAAGTTACAAATAGGATGTTTTTTCTAGCTGTGTTCCTGGTGTTGAAGACGACCCCTCAAAACCTTGACTGCCCCAGATGAATTTGGTTTCTGTAGGCTGTCCTTGACTGATCTGGATGGATGTGAGCACATGCTGATGTCAGCACGTGCTCGAGGAGCTCAGCAATACCAATTTTCTCCCTAATCTTCTCTCACTTTATTCCCCGCTTCTTGTTCCCAAGCACTGTGTTAGATGCTCTCTGACTATGCATCATATCATTCCCCATTCTCTCCGCTATTCTGTAAGGATCTGGTGAAAAATCTTAGCTGTGATAATAGCTCATAGCACCCTTGAATTCAGTTTGATTTTACTTATTGTACAATAATTTATTTTAAGAGAAGCTGTGCCAATTCATAACAACTGATGATTTAGCCCCATTTTTTTCACCTTTTATTACAGCAGCTCCCTTGTTAATGTGGCTGGATACCCAAATTCTGTGGTGTGTACAGAAAGAAAAGTATTCTTCTTTCTTCCAGTAATGTATTGGTGAACAATAGAGGAAAAAAAAAATACCCTGTGGTAAAGAAGATATCTTACTGGAGTTGTCTGGCTGGTCAATGCACAGTTTTCCAGTTCCCCTTCAACAGGCTCATGAGACTGTGTCTTGTACAATTGTTTCCATTCTCTCTGTAACTACATGTTCCTGACTCCTTAAAATTAGATTTTTTTTCTCATTAATTAAGTTTTGTGGCCTTTATGAGAAAATTAAAGGAATATTATCTTTTAAGACTAAATTGGTATTTTAAAGGTCTAATAAGTGTGTGATTTTAAAATTAAACACAATATTTCATCTTTGTCTACTGTGTCCATTAAATATTTAATTAAATTCCAGGCAGAAATGGATTCATGGTAGGTAGGAAGGGGATGTGATTTGCCCTCCCACCTATAAATAATTTGTTTTATTTGGAGTTCTAAAGGTTTTGTTAGCAGAGAGTCTTCAAAGCCTAACTGTATGACACCATTGCTGTTGAAAAAGCGGTGCATCATAACACCTGATTCAGTTAAACCTCATATCCACCTCATTCCTTCCTGGATCTGAACTGAGGAGATAGGGGTGGGGTTGACTGCACGCGCTGCTGTGTGTGCAGAAGAGTTCTGATCTGTAGGGCTCTCTAGGCTGGGTAGACCCAACACACAACTCAGCTTCTCTCTCCTAGATCACAGAGCTTTCTCTCACAGAGCGAGGACTTTATTTTCTAAGCTTGGTGGGGCCTGACCATAGTGAATTCAGATGAATTTTTTTGGTCATCTTTTCTCATTCCTTTATTCTGGAACTCTATCTGGCTGATGGTGTCAGGCTGGTCTATTTGAGGTTTTTTATTTTTAACCTCTGCCTCTTGTGATTCAAGGCAAATGGAGACTCAATGCAGCACTGCCTGCACTCTAGCTTCTTGCTACCTGGAGGCTTGGGAGCATGTACCACACAATGGAGAGTTTGTAGTCTTAGGTGTGCCAGGTAAGTATGAAGCAGGTCTTGGTGAAACCATGCTATGGTCAGTGCTTCTTCCATTATTTGCAGGTCTAACATTTATTCATGTCCAAAGTATTTGAATATGAGCAAAGGACCATAATGAGCTCACTTGCTAACCACTGCATACACAGTTACAGAATCAGATAAAACCCTACTTGAAACTAAACAGAAATCCACTTATTCTGGAAGAATGATTTCCTATCAAAGTCTGTTCCTGTTTGATTTAGACACTTACTCCTTTGTGCCAACTTTTTCTTCAGTGTAAACAGTTCTCTCTGAGGATAAGCCTGCTACAATGCCTTGATACACAGCAGTTTGCCCAGCCCTCTTCTTCAGACCTGATCCAGTCTAAGGCTCTGCCTTGCTTAACTTTGGTCTCTGAATGAAAACTGAAGCCTTGTTCAATGATATTAATGCTTCCTTATTTCTCTTGGAAACAATTCATCCAGCATTTCTGAAGATTTTACTTGCTTTTTTATGGACATATTACACTCACAGTCACCCAGTGATCAAATAATAATAGGCTTTGTTTTTCTTCTTAATAATTTCCAAGTAATGAGCCAGTGCTTGCAGTAGGAGTTCTGTTACTAGTCTCTAAGTGCATGACTTTACAATACGTAGCTTCATTCCGTTTTCTAGTTCTTCCCACTTGCTGTATTGACAGTTGTGTCTCTTTACTGACAATGTCTTTCAACTTCACACATCTCTAAATCACTTCTGCATACATGCCAGCTCTTCATGATGAGGTCATTACGTTACAGAAGATACAGAATAAGATTGGTTTCAGTATTAGCTCTTGAGGTCTGACACTAAGCAACTTCCTTCCAGAAATCTCTTTCAGAGAGGCAACTGCTTCTTTCCTGTTAAATTCTCACAATTCATCTCACAGTTTCAAAGTTGCTGGATTTCCCTAGCTGAACCCCTATCTTTCTATGTACTTTCTATGTAGTATCATAGTAAAAGCATTACTGAAGATCAGTTAGTTAAACACAGATTGCTGCCTTAAAGAGTAAAACTCCATGTTGCATTTTCTAACTACTTGTCCTCAATAGCTCTTCGTCTCTTAAATACACCCTTTAACCCTGCATACCATAAAGGTCAGGCTTGCACATTTCTCTACCTAAAAAATAAAGGGTATCTTGAGTATGGAGTTAGTTAGCTTTGCATTCATACTATAGGTTGTTTATTATCTAGACGCAATGTCAGCACCTAGCAGGTAAGAATGAATTCTGTGTGCTGGAGTTATGACTGTCATCTAGAGAAAGTAACAGAAAAGGATGGAATAAGATGGTCTTAAATGCTAAATCATGTGGCAGCTCATGAACTCACCTTTCACCTCTGGGAAGCTGGATTTAATAGAAATTCATTGGAGGGTGAAAAATACTAGGTCAGCTCAGCCCCTGTGCAGGTCTGCACACCCCAGGCAGTGAATGTGAGTGGGGGGGCCTGCCAAAGGCAGGCGGTAAGCTCCTGCAGGTGTTGCTCCCTGGGAGGCCTCCGCTATCACGACCTATTTGACAGCAGTGTTTGGAGGCTGATTCTGTACCTTTCCAGCCAGGCTATGAGAAGGGGTGAAGCAGGAATTTTCAGCTGTACAAGGGAGTCTGTTCTCGAGCAGGGAACGTACTGGCTCATTTTATCCATACGTAGCCTGGTACTGACATGGTGGACTTTCCCTAGGGAAGCATCCAGTGTGTCCAGGCCTTGCATTTAGCTGGCTGGTAGGACAGCCTGAGCAGCAGGGGCTGGGGAGGCAGGGTCAGGCTACCTTCCCATGGTGTCACCCCATACTGCAGAGGGCTGGGGATCCTCAGGTCATTTATTCTTATGCAATATCTATGAACTGCAGTGGAGAGGAAAGAGCAAGCCACCAGGGTTGAGCATGGGCTTTTGGTTTTGAGAGAGAATATGCTCACAGAGCATGAGCTGCTGCAAGGAAAGCCATCCAACCTTTCTTACTCCCCTTCATTTGTCTTGCATATACACTGGGAAAATAAATGCCTATATCAGCATCTCTGGGTACTTGTACATCAGATCTTGCTTCCCAGGTTACCTCCTGCCACCATTCTCTGCGCAGGGGTTCTGCACCAGCTGGATCCCAAGAAACAGCCAATTTGCTCTGCCTCTGCGCAGCCACTGCTGCCTACCCTGGTCTCCCCCCCACCTGTGAGTTGCTGCATGTTCATTGCTAGTTTGGCCTGTCAGTTCTCCTCACAGCCAACTACCTTACCACAGCCTTTTTGTGTTCTTTATTTTTTGGATTACATTGTTCTCCTGAGTACGTTGCCTGACTGCATGAAGTGCTCTCTCCCTTTCTGCCTCAGTTGTTCCAAGTATCAATCATTCCACAACCACCTCTACTGCTATTAACCTTCTTCCTGTCTTCCAAATCAAAATCCATTTCTCACTTTCATATGTCAACACCAGCAACAAGCATCGATTAAATGTCTTTCATTTTTAAAGCACACAGCCTTGCTACCCTTACCCATCTTAATGCTTCCCATATGCTTCTCATCAGAGTTTAAATTCCTCTGTTTGCTTCCTCTGAGAAGTCATTCTTCATTATAATAAGTTGCCCCAAGTAAATTTATTCATCATCTTTTTCTATGACAACCACGTTCTTTCACTACGGGAAATTAAACACTGTACCATATGGCCAGAGCAGCAAACTTTGGTACTCACTTGCTCAATTGTTTTAACACTTTGCCGCCTTCATACAACAGTCTGTTTGCCACTAGTGTGTCAGGCTTCCGCCTGACATATGCATTAGACATGTTAATGGGAAGGAGGAAATTAAGTGCAGTTGACAATGTGAGGAAAGAACAGTATGATCCCATTAAGTTCTAAAAATTCACTATTTCTACTATTTTTCACTGGGTTGGGGGGAAAAAGAAGCCCCTTAAACTAATTCCTCTGAACATACTACATCATTAGCCTGCTGTGCCACCATATGATACCTTTCAAAATCAGAACAATGTGAGAATTCAGAAGCCTGGGGGTGGCATTTACATGGCTTAGCTGTGCATTCTTTTTGTGAGTCTTGTGCTGTCATTAGCTTTGCTTTCCATGCTGCAGTTGTTCTTCAAGCCTAGGTCCTGTCTAATTAATGATGCACCATCAGCTACTGCTAGAAGCTTAGTTTTCTCCATATTTGTCTTAAGAATTTGGATTTCCTGACAGAGGCTTTTTGATGCATGCAGCAAATTGCTTTTAGTAGTACAGGAGGAGTATAAACTTCCTCTCCTGGATTCTCCTCTGATGTTGACTTCTTGAATATCCTTCTTATATGTGTATAGATCTCTTCTCATGAGATAAAAGAAAAATATAAAAGATGGTTGAAGACAGCAATATGCTTCAACAGACATATTTTACTTCATTGCAGCAGCTTGTAACTCTCTTTTTTTGGTCGTTTATCTTTGGGCCATATCTTCAAGATGAGGAAGGCACCCCCACCTTCGCAGTGAGTAGAACTATTCTGGAGGGTGCTTGGACTGAATTTGTCCCTTCTCTCCAGTTTTCCTCATGCTCATTTATTGAATTTCAACTTTGGTCAGGCAGCTAGAAGAAAACTGGCTCCTTCTGTTATGCCATCTTTTTATTCCAGTTTCTGTCTGACAGCTGGGAGCGATACAAGAGCCAAGCAACCCCTAGGTGACAAGTGCTATGTTCCTTGGATGTGTTTCTTTGCCCCTTGTGCCAGCTGCGAGTTGAATCGCTGCTGACCAGGGTGAATCCCACTGCAGACACTGGGACTGTCTGTAGGTGTGTCTCCTGTGGATGTGTTTCAGTGGAACACAAGCTCCTGAATGGAGGGCTCTGGGTGAGTCTGTGTTACGTTTTTAGATATCTTTGTGCCTGTAGCAGCCGCAGCTTCAGCTCGGATCTCTTTGGTTTTGCCTCATGACAGAGAATGAACTTTCCTCTGCCATCCACCCCCAAGCCAATGACCATAGCTTGAGGATATTCTCAGCCAAGCAGCTGTATCGCTAGGCACAGAGAATGTTCTTCAGAGAGAAGAGGAAAAATGATGAAGTCAATATAGCATGCGGCGTGCCAGCACTGTCTGCGCTGTCAAATATCTATTCTTAAAAAGTGCTGTTCTGAAATTATGAAGTTTTGAAGCGATCTAACCTTTACAAAATTTTATTGATTTTTTAACTCAGCTGAACATTAAAAATAATAGCTTTTACCAGCATTATTCATGCATCAGATAATACACAGTTTTATGTTTTATCAATTCAGTGTTATCCTGCAAGGGCTGAACTTGACTACACTATTATTCCTGCTGCTGTTGCAAGTAAAGCATTGACAATGTTCTCAGCGGTTTATTTAAGAGGAGAAAGATGTAATAAAACATTAAAAACGGTATTTTGCATCCAGCATGGGGCTGCAGGAGAAAGTGTGAATAACCTGCAATCTTAAGGAAAAATCAATGACAGTCTCTTAAAGTTCAAGATTGGTTTTCAAGGCTGTTGCTAGGCGGAAGGACTGGAAATGTCTGCTTGTGCTTCTGGACTTCCAGGCAGATGTGGGCAGCTGCTCAAATGGCAGAAGTCCACAGAGTCCATTTGGGCTCTATTTGTATAAATGCACCTGCTTCTGCCAAGCTTGCTGCAAGTTTAGAGCTTTGCTTATCTAACGTAAAGTACTGATATCCAATTGGTATCTTTTTCTGGATCCAGTATTCAGCCCTGTGTGTAACAAGCAATGAAACGAATACCTGAAATAAAATGAATAATAAGCAATAAAATAAAGCCCTTTTAAAGTACTTCCTATACTTGAAGCAGTGAAGGTTTCATTCAGTGCAAGATTTCCTTTGTGTTGATTTCTCTATTATCTCTATTGCTCACTGTGCAGAGTTCCTGCATTATACATGAAGATAGATTTGGGTACACAAAGAATCACAGGATTGGGAAGGAGGTCATCTATTGCCCCAAGGAAGGATTGGTTATACTTCAGCCATTTTTGACTCCCAGTAATGGACAATCTCCCCAGTCAATTTTTCAGGTTCTTTATATCCTTAGAGAACTCTTCTCCATACCTTACCAAGGTCTGTTATGAGGCAATTTAAATCCATTATTTCTCATTATATCCACCATGAGAAATATGTCACACCTCTCATTTATGAAGCGGTCTTTCAAGTACTGGATGACTTATCACATTTTCTCCAAGTGTCTTTTGGCTTGAGCTGTCCCAAATAATTTCAGCTTTCCCTGTAAATCACATTCTCCTAGACATGTGATCATTCTTGATTCTCTCCTTTGAACTCTCTGCAGCTGGTCCATGTCTTTCTGTAAGCCCACTCTTGTAATTTCTGAAACAGGCGTAGATTAGATGGAAGAGCTGATGAAACCTTCACTTGAAGCAGTCAGGGAATAATATTTACCTTTGAGTGCTTTTCGTGTACAAGTGAAAAGGCTGCTAAATGGGTTCTTACAGCTGTTCTCAGATTTGAAGTGTACCCCTCTGTTGAATAGCACTGATTCAGCATAAAAATACATTGGTGTGTATTCATTCACCTACAAAATGAGCTTGGATTCCAAAAAATATTTAATCTTAAAGATATTATTGATTGAGTCAACATGAATACATGTCCATATGAAACTAAATTCATTGCAAGTGTGCCAGTATATTGACAAACTGTAGAGACAAGTTGAATCAGGGAGATAATGCACTCGCTGCTGATAGAGCAGCTCTGAACTGTTATTGCCTAGCAGAGCATAAAATAGAAGGGCAAGCAGTGGTCAGAGATGTCACGTTTCGTGAACAAGAGAACCAAAATTTTGGGAAGGAACTGATTACCTCAGGCTTGTTGTGGCGAAGGAGAAATGAAAACTCATTCTCTTTGAGCTCCCTTATTGCCATGGCCACAGGGCATTGTGCCTTGCCATGAATGATTCTCTGGCCGGTCCTTGGAGTTTGCAGGGTGCTGTCTTTATAATTTATATGACCTTAAAGAAACCCAAAATAAAGCTCCTCCCAAATAATCCGATGATGTATAATGAGTACAGAGGAGTCAGATTTGCAGTGAAGTACAGCTTTTTGATGAGTTTTTTATCACCGGGAAAGTCTGCTCACCCCTTTTTTCCCCTCTCCTTTTCCATTCATTAAATCAATATCTAAAGGATCCATTACAGATGCAAAGAGTCTCCCACTCCTATGGTCTCAAATTTATTTATGGCAATCCATCTGAAAGCATCCCTGCCCTGGAAAGGTGGAAGAGCTGCACAGCCACAAAAGCAGCAGGTGGGCTCCCATATCTGCTCCAAGTGCTTGTAGCCTCTAGCCTGAGCAGCCCGAGGCTTCTGGGAGCATCCACGTGGCCCAGTACCACATTTACTCTTAAGAGGGAAAAGGAATCAGTTCACCACTTAACACACTGGAGATTTCTCATGTTTGTTCTCCTGCCATGAGGTTTTCAGAGATGATATCCTTTTTGTCTTACCAAAATGCTGCCCTCCTTTTTCAAGCCATTCTTATTTGAAATTAAAACCTCAAAATATTCCACTGTTTGATTGTGGTTTTGCTAGCTCCTTGAAGGCTTCCCAAGAAATCTGTCAGGAGCATTCCTAGGGGGTAGAGGGAGCACTCAGAGTAAGGGACCCCACTCTGCAAGGAAAAATGCATGACTGAACTGCAGCGAGAGAATGAGAGGGGGAAGCAGCCGCCCCTGGCTGCTGACCAGGAGCTGCAGAGTTCCCATCATCCAGCAGGAACCAGCCTCTCTCCTGCTTGATGCTCTCCTGCCATCTCATCCCAGCCCTCACCCCTCCTCAGCTCCCTGAGTTTACACAGCAAAAGTCAAACCCCTTAGTTTTTAGCAGTTGTACTTTGAGCAGGGTTAGAGATATTTTTGCAGGCTTTTTCAGGCTTGTGGTTTGCACTGCATTCCCTCTGAGCGTAATCTGCATAGAGAGGAAATGAATCTTGCAGAGTAAATCCTAGTGTGTTTAGATGCTGTTCAGTTTACATTGTTCCTGGTTTCAGAGGACTGGGCAGCAGTAAAGAAGGCATGTAAAAGAGCAATAGCATTTCATAGTGACTTTATCCCAACAAATCACTAGTACACTGCCCCCCCTCCCCCAAAAATAGCAAAAAAAGAGAATTCAGAAAATGCCCACTGCAGTCAGATCCCATACACTCCTGTTCCTCCAAACACAATCCTTTATTTTCCTCTTCATTTTTTTTCTCTCTAATGCCGTATGTACAGCTTGAGGTTATGTTGGAACATGTAAATCTCATGTGAGCCACAAAGCATTAAGCCACAATTATCCTTATAATTTCATTATCTCCATTCTTATCCTAAACCATTTAAAACTAATTGAACATTTGAGGTTTTCCTGTGAAGTTAACTTCCTAAACATTATTGAAGTTTTGTTGATAAAGCCAAAATGCACAACGTCATCACTTCCTTAAACAACCATTTAAAGTAGAACGCTTTTTTTATGAAAAGGACGGAATGCCAAATAGTTCTTATCACTGCATGTTTCCATGCTGTGTATTCTAATTGATTTCCAAGAACAACTTCTTAACTTCCATGAAGTTGTGCCTATTTCCCTTCCCCTCATAATATTGCTTTAAGATGCTTACCAGTTAGTTCCTTTTAATTATGAATTTACACTGTGGGTATTTTCTTTGACTCGATTTAAAATATTTAGCTTTCTCTATTCTCGATGTCACAGGCTGTTTCTGATACTTGTGATGCATGGGTGCTGCTAATGGTTCCCAAATGTTCTCATGCTACAATAGGCTATGTTTTTCAGTAGAAATGTATTTTATATTCTGGGTGAAGCATAGGAGACCTGTGTAGCATAGAAGGTCAGGCTAAATGATCATTATATTCCCTTCTACCCTGTAGAAACAGTAAAATGAATTCACGTGCACACAGGCTGCTGTGTCATTAAAGACAGATCTGCTTTCTCCAGCCTCATGACGTTTCGATGATGTTGGATCCAGCTGCAATAGTTGGACCAGAATTTAAGTTTGGTGCTTTTCATTTGGCTTGTTATAAAGGCACAAGCTGTTATATTTTTTCCAGAATAAAGAATGGCTCTCATGCTTCCAGCACGGAGCAACTTTGATTTTGTAGGAACAAAAATACATGAAGGGAGATGGAAGGATCTGAAATTTCCAGGTTTTATGTGTTATGTATAGGTGGTGGCAATATTATGCATATTGACAAATACCGAAGCAAGAATTAGAGAAGTTAGTTTACTGCTTAATATGTGACAGTAAACTACTAGTAAGAAATTCTCACTCCCAATTTCAAATTCTGTTGGTGATCTTGAATCTAAAGCTGAACTCAGACCTTTATTTGATGAAGAGCTCTCAAACTGGCTGTGTTGTTTTCTCAGTACAATAAATGGAAGAAGTCACACAGAAGACAGAGATTTTTAAACTTCATCCTGCTGGGTTGCTCTTCCAAGTAGTTCTGTTGAAGTCACTAAAACTTCAGTTCAAGCTCAGCAGGCAGGATTTGGCCTCTTGGATCACTCTGGATCTCTGAGCCAACTGTGACAGCAGACTCCAGTAGCTGTTTTACTTGTAATAGTAGATTTTGAGTTTAAAAAAAAAACAAAAAACAAAACAAAACAAAAAAAACAACACTAAATTGAGTAACAAGTGAAAAATGAATCTTTCCCCTTTTTAAAATAAATTGCCAGCAGTTGCCATAGTAACTGCTAACAGTCGAATGCTTTGACTGTCTTTATTATGAACTGCAAAGTAAAATATTCTCTGTTCTTAGAAGTGCTAAGAAATGTTCATCCAAAACAATGGATTAACTAATCATTGCTTGCCTAGTGATTCACCTCCAAGACGCAGATGGACAGGAGGCGGCTCTGCTCCTCTAGTGATCAGCTGAAAACTGCAGAGCCGAAGCAGGATTTGTTTTCTCAATTAGTTGGATTGTCTGGACAGGGAGCACCATAGAGGACCTGGAGGCTGGCCTTTTCTGTCACCTCTTAAAGAGACTTCTGCTAGTTAGATATGAAATGTAGAGGAGTTGATGCGTAGGAAAGCCAAGAGTGTGCTGCTGTCAGAGCTCTCCAGCTGAAACCATTTCCTCTACTAATTCCCTAACAGGAGAAAGATTATCAACTCTTCACATGTTTCCTACACTAAAACCTCTTCCTTTCCATTTCTTCTATTCTTTAGATCAACTTCCTTGTTTTCCCATCTTGTTTGCTTTCACAGCTACTTGCGTTTAAGCCCTTAAATGCAAGGCTCTGGGGTCCATGAGCCCAGCAGGTGAGTAACACTCACCACCAGGACTCTCCACAGGCTGGAGCAGGTGTCAAAACCACTCTGTGCTTGAGCACAACAAACTGAAAGACCAGCAGGCCTTATGTCATGCCAATGAGTATTGGCACTGAAGTCTGAGGTATGGGACTGTGACGCGGAGGCAGGCCTGGGGGTAAGTTCATGCTAACTTGCTTTCCTGAAAAATATAGGCCAGCTCACCCACCTCCCCAGGAGCCCTGACCAGATTGTTTTCACTGCAAAATCTTCTGATGCTCTGTCCAGTTCAATGTGGCTAGCTTAAATGGTGGAGTTTCCAACACAGCCATGCCACAACCAATTGCAATTGCACACATCACCCTTTCAGGCATTTTTTTCTGAAATCTGCTTAGGCCATCTTATCCCTGTTTGTAGGGGACAGACATTTTCTTGAAGAGGATGAGTAGCAGTGCAAATGCCACCAAAAGTAGCAATATTCAGCAAGGATGTCCAAAGAGTGGCTGGGTGCAAAGGTCAAGTTACTCTGCTGTTCCTCAAGCTGACTGCTGCCAGTCCGCTTAGAATGCAGAGAGAATACAGGAAAGAATGGTTTGTCACTTTGTGCACTTTGTGCTCAGACAAATACATCAGAATCAGGCATGCTGAGATCCTCAATGAAGAAGAATTTCCCTCTTAAACTATGTGGCACCATCTTGATTTGTACAGCTGAGAAACCTGCATTTCCAGTCAGTTCACATTATAATCATTTTCAGCTGCTTTTTTTGTCTTCATGCAGATGGACACTTTTCTGCCTTAAGTCCCTTACCTTCTTAAAGAATAAAAGAAAGCCATACTAAATATATTTAAATATCTCCTCCCTTATCCATCATTCCATTGATCAGATTTGAATTCCTTCCAGTTTGGCAACTTCTGCTGGGCTCTGAGGTGCCTGAGAGAAAGGACAGTTCCTGCTGGCTTCTCTTCCTACTACCAAAGGCAGCAAGACTGCCACCAGCCTGAAGTCCCGTAATGCTTATTGTTGGGCATGGGAAACATGATATGCATCAGCCCAAAAGTAAAGGAGCAGAGTCAAAGTATATGTGGGGAGTGTTCTGTGTTGAGTCCAAGTGAAAACTTAATCATTTTTTATGCCAGAAAAATATTTAGGATATATAGCTTGCAATTACAGCTGTTAAAAGTAGTTTTTCAGGATAGCTGTCACTGGGGAGTTACTACTGGAAGAATACAATCAAAGTAGGAATGCTGCTTTTTTTTTTTTTTTAATAAAAAGGTTGATTTGGGCATAATTGTATTATAAACATTTATTTTCATGTATTTCTGCACACAAAATGGAATACAAAGCGTGAACATAGAAACAGAGACCAGTTCTGATTATAAGGGACTTTTGCAAGTCCAATCCCTCACTCAGAGCAGGGCTAGCTTAAAAATTACGATAGCTTGCTCAAAGCCTTGATGTTTGTACCACAAACATTTATGCTAAATCTCTGATATGGATTTCTGAATGAGCAATCAGACACTTTCTTCAGAGAGGCTGCTCCAGATTTCCAGGGCTGGGACAGAACCTGGGAAGTCAAATTGGAGAATTAACCCGTAAGACTCATAGTTAGTGCTCCACTAACAAAAATATGTAATTAATAACAAGAATATGTCCCTGAACAAATAAGAAAATGCTAATTTTGCACAGTGAACCATCAGGTCTTGTATTTTAGGTCTTTTAAGGCAGGTTTCTATGACTTCTGGTGCAGTAGTACATAGGTGCAAGGGTAGATATGTTTCCACAGGTACAGCAGTTATATGTCACCAGAGACAGAAATCAGTGAGTAGGCTTGGTGCTGGCTGAAAATGGACAGTGCTACTCCATTTCAGACAGGAACGGAGGAGCCCCTGGAAGCCTTGGTCTGATCCTACAGGCTGTGGCTGCCACTTGTGGGCCTCAGTGCTGCAGGGCCATCTCTAGGTCACTGGAGTGAAACTTGTCACCCTCTCAGTTTCTTCAAAGATTGTCTCTTTTTGTATTTTTGTGATTAAAAAGTTTGGTTAAGAGGAAGGTCTTAGAGAACATGATCTGACGCCACGTTACTAGAGCTAATTGGGCAGCCAGACCTGGCTTTGTTTCTGTCTGGTCAGACTTTACGAAGAAAAGACTTTAGAATCTCGCCAGAGCAGAAGATAAAAGCTGGTGTCAAAAGAGACAGTGTGTTCTTTCCTACTTTTTCTTTTGATGATGTAAGTCCTGGTGGTTTAATAGTGCTGGTAGTTAAGCAGGAAAGTTTTCTGTAGTTAACTATTTGCAGTGACAGAAATTAATTGGTTTTACTTCGACAGCAATTCTTCAGTAATACCTCTTTAATGACAATTCCTATCTGACTGATTTATAACAGCTCTTTACCCTCTATTAAGGGACAAGTTAAACTTAAGCTTAAATCTTATTACTCGTAATTGGAGCTTAGAAAAAAAATAGTGTAGTCTTCAGACTTTTAAATTTTAATTACGAGTGCATTTAATACTCATGAAAGTGAACATCTAATTGCTTTGGTTTGAACTAGACACAATGTGTGTTCTGTACAAGCCTCATCTTGTGGTTCAGTCAGTACACCTCAACTCTGAATCCTGTTAATCTAGTCCTGCTTTTTTTTTTTTTTTTTGCTACAGGACAGCCACTTTGTCAGTATTTTTTATGAGTTACACATACAAAAAAGGAGCAAGGCTGGGATCACCAAATTCTTTCTGCATCCAAAAGCAGGCTTTGAGCTTACAGCTGCAAGAGGCAACTGCTCATGCAATAGCCCATTGTTCAGCAGCAACCTATTTCTTCAGCAGCTGAAACTCAATGTAAGTGCTTGTCCATAAAACTGGTAATTTTTTTTTGTCAAATTTTTTCACCTAACTTCATTGTTCCTAACAATATTTCATTGTTGTATACATTTTTAAATATTTTCTCTCTCTTTCTGGATCAATGTTCTATCAAATGCCTGTTCTTTCTATTATTTATTTTCCTTTCTTTGGGTGCATTTTGATGTGATAATAACTTCCAGCTTGCAGTACTCGAAATGAATGTCCAGAGTATTGAAATGCTTGCCATAGATGTTAATAATCCTCTTTCTGTGCTGTTTTTGTTAGTTCCATCTATTACCACAGGAAGGATGATTGGGTAATAAACCTGTGATTACACCTTTACCACAAAACAAAAGAGAGGAAATGAAAAGTCAGCAAAAATGAGTAGTGTGACACAGTCATGTTTGGCAGTAATTTTGTGACTTAAAGACTCTTACAAGAATGTTCTTACTAATGCCCGTATTTCTGAAGAGTTTGTAATTGGAGTAGGGTAAATCTTTCCAGGGTGCCCCTGCTGAAGAACTGCAGCATCTACTGAGAACCGAGTGATGCCCATATGCACTATAACGCAATTTAAACTTCAGCTTCAGGCTGAGATAGGGCTAAGTTGTAGCATTTTACAATATTGACAAGATACCCTGTGCTTTAATTTGAAAGCCTGTATCTAAATGGCCTATTTGTGATCATAAAATGTCCATATTTCCATAAGTTGTTCTAATTTTGCAAGTCAGCCATCCTATGGCTCTGTTGGCACAAAATCATTCTCAGCCCACAGAGGTCTGGGCTTTCTTCCAGCATCTAGAAAGAGGATCAATACACTTCATGACTATCCTCTCTGCATTCATATGCTGGGGACATCTGGGCCCCAGCAGCCAACCAACCTCCTTTCTTTCTATCTTACAAGCTCAGCTGGATTCTCCAGAGCTCCGAAACCACATGCAGGTGGTTCCCAATTTTAGTAGCATCTAAACACTGACTGTCATGACATTTGGGACAGAAAATCCCACACCTCTCTGATACAATGAGCTTGGACTCCTGATGAGTTTCTGAGAGGCCCTGAGTACACTGTGCTAGAGAGGAAGCAGCTGAGCAGCTGCAAGTCTTCAGTGCTTTTGTGGGAAGGAATGAGAGTCTGGCAATATGGGACATTTGGGAGAAATCTTTCTTGTCCTGCAGTGGAGTTATAAACATTTTTATAGTGGTCTTAGCTGTGCAGGCGGTGCCTTAAAGGCTAAAACGCCCTATGTTGGAGACTTCTTCCAAAAGATAATAGCAATCTCTGACCTGGCTTGAAGTAGTTTGTGGAATGTAAAGGGTACTTTTCTTACTGCTTTTTAAAATCTAGTTTTGATAGGAGTTTCAGTTACCAGGCCCATGCTATCTTCTCATAGCTGCTTCTGTCATTTCTTTTGGTTAGTCCTGAAAAAGTCAGGCAGTTCGACTAGATGATATTTGAAGGTCCCTTACAACTGAGCTATTCTATTCTGTTCTGTTCCTTCTACAACAGCTTCTGCACTTGCCTCTGCATCTTCTTGCCCTTCAATAAATTACAGTGTGGAAAAAAACGAAGTCTCAATTTACTGACAAACCTAGATGTACCTGCAGGACCATGAAGTTCTTTCTGCTAAGTGTGGTCTTGCACTTTTCAGCCCTTCCTCAAAACACATAGGTTATTCTTCTGCTCAGACCCTATTTCCATTGCAGTAGCTTGCATCTGGTCTAAGCTCGTAAGTTCTCAGTGGTCCAAGCTCACACTTTAGCAGAGTGAAGTCAAATCCATAGAAGTCTGAGATGTCAGTGTATCTGAACGCAAGGCCTTTGGTGAATTAACCAGAGCTGTATCACTTTACTCTGTCATCTAAATGTGCTGCAACTTCTAAAAAGCGTGTTTTTCAAATCACTGTGGAATGAAAAAGAAAAAAATCTTTCAGTGACATCTTCCAGCAGCGCTTAAAACTTCCATTAATATTATGAATGAATTCAGCAAATAATCTGCTGCTGAATCAAAATTTCCAGCACTGTATTCCAACTGCATTAAAAGCTGCATTTTCATTAATGTAAAGAATGAATCCAGCATGGAATATACTGCTGAATCAGAATTTATGCAAAAGGTTAGTTAAGAGGCTACAGTCAATTCCTATAACACAAATTATCTGTAGTCTGTCCTAATACTATAGCCACTGCAATTAAAAAAACAACGGCAAGTATGAAAAATGTATCTGTCTATGGATGATGATCCATTTCTCTAAATAGTGATGTGGACAGAAAGCAAAGGGGTTTGAAAAACAGTCTCTGAAAGCAGAACAACCACCTCCTCTGTAAAAAGGATACTACTGGAGTCTGTTTTTCTGGGAGGCGATAGAGCATGAACAAAAAAAGTACAATAAAAGAGTAAGAAAAAAAAGTTTATAGAAAGTGCAATAGTGTGTCCATATTGTTAAAAAATGGCCTTGAGACTCTCCAGTGGAACTTAGTTTTCTCTGAATACCTGTGTCCTTTTCCCTTATATTTTGTTATTTTGGGAAATCCCATATTTTGTAAGGTTTGTTACCTCATTTGTGAAAGCATCTACGCTCCTCATCCAGGCATTTTTTTATTTCGCTGTCAGGACTTATAGGCAGGGGAATCCACAGAGATCTCAGCAACTCTCTCCCAGTTCAAGAGACTTAAGAAAACTGGAAGGCAGCAGCTCAGTCTGAGAAAGACAGAGATCTGGCATGGCTAATGTGTTCCCTGGGAGTAGAGGGAGACTCTTTCAGATTCATGAGAAGCAAAGAGACCTGGTAGAAGTTCTACTTCCCTAAAACTGGGTCCTACATTTGCAGATTGTCTTCCTGTGTACCAGACCAGCTTTGGGGAGATAGAGAAGTGCCTTGGGTGCTTTAGTTTGGATACCTCTTTCTTCCCCCTCAGCAAAGAACTGTCAGTGGCAACATGTACCTGCACCATCTCTCCCAAGAGATGGCAATATAAAATTCTACCAAAGATTATCCCTTTACAATTTCAGTTCTACTCTGACAAGCTAGGATTTTACTAACAGGTTTATTGCCAAGTTTGATACCTTGGGAACTAGCATTACTCCGTCTATGTCTATTGTCTATGTCTATTGGCCATATTCTTTCAGTCCCTCTCTATACAGTTCTTGCTGTTAATTCTATCTTTTGTTATTATTCTCATCATCGTCTTTTTTTTTTTTTTTTTTTGCATTTACTATAGATACATTTTTTACTAAAGCAAAATCTCTTTATCTTTCCTTTAATACTTGCATACTTCTTCCATTCAGAGTTTTAATTTTAGCTATGCACGTTCTTCTCAGAGCATCTTAGACATTCTCAGTCGAAAGCAGCTGAGGATGTGCAGTCCCTTGCAGGATCAGACCCAGACATGAGAGGAACTTCTGTGCTCTCTAGATATATTAAACTAATTACTTTGACTTCCGTACACTTATTGTGGGTTCAAAGGCCAACAGCTGGGCATCCTATTCAAGAATTTCAAGGGAGATGGCTGAGTACAGGAGAGCCTGGGAGCAGGTTTCAATTATTTTATTAGACAGAGGTTAAGAGTCATGCCTGGAAGGAGAGACAAGTGTTTCTTGACGTAGGATTTGGAGTGTAACAAGGAGGACTCGAGAGCTTTTGATCTGGCATCTTTCTCAAGCATTATCTCAATTGAAAAAAAAAGAAAAAGGGAGAAGAGGAAAGGATGAAGCATCTCCTAGACTGGAGATTTCATAATGAATTCTGGCAGCATGAGGAGCTTGTGAAATACTTTTTTGGGTTCAGCTAGCAAATCCTGGGGCAAATAAAATTTCGTGCTAACATGGTAAGAAATCCTGTTCACTCAGAACAGTCTTCCATCTTGATACTTCCAGCAATGGTTGAGGAAACAATCTTCCATGTTTTGGACAGGCTTGGGTATTAAGAGTTATGGCCTGGAAAGGCCATTAAGCAAATAACTGTAGTAAAACTGTGAATCAATTATGGAAGAATATTTGAAATACAATTTTAGTTTATGGATGCTTTCAGGCAATAAAGTGTGACGAGTTAATTCTCTTATGCTTATTTCTAGAGCTTCAGAGATGAGATTAGAACTTGCAGATTCCTGGCACCATGTCTATGCTGAGTCCACAGACAATTTAACCTCTATAGCATTTATTGTGCTAATGCATGGAACCTGGTGAGTATTTTAATATTACTTTTCCAGACTTCTCTTTCCCTATTTTACATACCTGTAGTTTTTCAGTATGAAACTCAAATTTAACTGCTGAAAAAAACGTATAACTTAGGCAAATTTCAAAATACTGAGTGTAACTGGCTCCCTTTTCTTTGACACACCATAGAGTGAGCCTAGGACAGATGCCTATTTCTATTCTGTCTTTCTACGCAGCCTGGAATGTCAGTAGTAATTTGAATGAAGTTGTATGCTTTGACTTAAAAACAGACAGTGGAACCGTTTAGTGTAAAACCTGGGATTGAGCTGTAAAATGTGTCAGAAATACTACAGAATCTGCTATAGCATTCAGTAGTTTTTATTCAAAGTTACTTTCAGAACAGAAGAGTCATTTCAAGAAATACACCTCAGGAGAGAAGAGAAACATGAAAAACTGTATAAGGGTGTGCTAAATTCAAACATCACTTTCATACTTGTAACAAAAAACAATAAATGCAGTGTGTTCTCCAGGTGCTCCTGATATGAATCAGTATGTCCATGAGTAGGTGTAAATGCAGTAAGATAACAATTCAGCTCTCTTCCTGCCCCCTACACCACAACAGCATTTGAATACTTGATAATTATTAGTGAATTTTATTTCTCTGATGTGATATGCCCTCCTCATCGAAAGGTAGGAAAATAGCCCTTCTCAATTCTCAGATATCTTTCAAGCCAGACAGAGAAAACAGAGTTGTCTGTTAGGTGTTTGGTTTCTAAAGAAAGTGTAAGCCAAAATGATACATATTGGTGAAGGTCTTCAACAACATTCATCTACATTTACCAGGTTTTCTGTGTACAGCAATACACCTCAAAAATCATATGACATGGTGGCTTTGAAAGGCTTGTAAATACTCACTTGTTCCTCTTTCATATCAATTATTCATGGTGCACCAGTTTGTACTATTTCCTATTTCAGTATAGCCTCTAGTTACCCATTTTGGTAAGTGAACATAGCGTGAAAAGTTGCTGTTACTATTCCGCTACAGAAATCAGAAGAGTAGAAGGGGTGAACACAAGGAGTGGAGGTAGAAGTGCACTCATCAGTCAGACCAACAGTTTGTCATTCATGGCTTGACCATATCTCCTGCTGCTCTCAGAAGTGTCCCCGGTCCTTATACTGTAGGACTTGGCAAAAAGAGTTCCACCTTTACGCTTGAAAGTACTGCTTTCAGATGTTGGAAGCGAAGGAAGAGAGAGAAAGAAAGAGCATTCCATATTTTTCTTAGAGTTCCCTGACTGCACAGTGGTGTAAAAATGTGTTTGTTAAGGACCTGCCTAAAATAAAGCTCTAGAAAACACAGAGCAATACCTTCTTGATGGCTGTATCCTGCCCTTGAAAACAAGCTCACCTTTTACAGATTCCAGAATTAGGGAACAAAATTGGTGGCTTAAAAGTGGACACTTAGTGCCCGCAAAGGAGCCTGTGGGCTCTCTGTCTTGTACAAGGAGCTTGTTTAGTACTTAGCCTACATTTTCCATTCTTTAGAATTATTTTTGTATTTGCAAGCACAGACCCATAAACTACATTGAGTAATTCCTATCCTTTTTTGATTTTCATTTTCTCTGCATATTTATCCTGTCTCGCTCATGCTGTCACTGTGTCAGGTTACGCATTGCAAGGGCTTTTTTTAGCTTGTTCTCTTCACTAGATTATCCCTATGCTATGGTAATTTTAGTTGTGTTTTCACTTCACTTCGATTTCCTTGAATAAGATTCGTATGTTGGCTGACTCGTGTATCTTTTATTTCTGGAGACATTTGGTGTCTGGTATTTATCAGCTCTCTGACTAGTTCCTCTTAAGATCCAAGAAGCTTTCTAATTCCAGAGATGCCCCTTTCTGTAGCCTCACTGTTTGAAATAGGGGCTAAGAGACAAAATTGGGAAAGAAAAACAAATACGTGCCTGTGAGCCACCATTTCCTACTAGCGGCTTTACGCAACCGTCTCCAATTAGGGGCTTCATGCAGCTGCCACCAGAATTGCTGCTGAATCAAAACCTTGGAATTAAAATTCTGGAGCCCTCGGGGGAAGGAGGCTGCCGCGGTTCCAAAACCTGCTGCTCCGGTCCCTGGGTCTCCCCTCCGCCCAGTTTCCTTTGAGGCAGACCTCTCGTTGCGGAATAAACGTCTCCAAGGATGCAGCGTTGGTGCCCTCTTGTGCCGGGAGAAAGAGATAGGAAGGGAGGAAAGGAAATCTGGCACAGCAGTGGGACAACGTTTAGAACTGATTAGAATGGATTGTTTTGGCAAAGGGTGGAGATGGGGATTTCACTCAGCTATGCAGAGACTTGGCTGACAGGCACTAGAGGGCTATTGGCAAAATGAAATTTCAACAGATCACCAGGGACAGATCTGCTGCCTTCCCTGATGACTTGTGTGGCATGGCTCTACACTGCGCAGTACAGCTGAGAGAGGTTGGTGTTGGTGCCACAGCAGGCAGCATGCCATGCCCTGTAGAGAGCCCAAATACCCCCACAGTGGGACAGCTGCCCTAGCAACACTTCCCTGGCCTTTCAGGGCACAGCAATGGGCCCAGCTCAGCCTAATGGAGCTGCAGGTATACGAAGGGGTTCAGTAGCCTCTGACACTAATTTCTTTGTCTTCTCTTGTATGGCACAAAGGCCTTGCGTTTCATCATCTCACATGTATCACCTTTGAAAGGGGACTGCACATCTATGGAGGTGTTTTTTTGGTTTGTCTATATGATCACTGCTCATGGTGTTTCATGCCTGCATCTTTGTTCTCTGCCTTTTCAAGATCCCTTTTGACTATGAAAAATAGAGTCCACAATATGTAGCAGAAAATAGAATTCTCTCCATATTTTAGCTCAGTGTATTTTCTATTCTCTTTTCATAAGATTTATTTGTTGTCGAATAACTGGTGTGCTATCTTTTTAAGAAAGCATCAGTGCAGACTGTAGGGCATGAAAACAGATAGGTTCTTCACCTGAGATACCAAACTTTCACAGGCTGGCTTTCAGTCAGTCACTTAACCAGATATCTGAGACATCTTTAATTTTTTCCCACAGTTACTAGTTCTGGCTTTAGCTGACTGAAAGAAAGGCTTGTGAATACTGAACAACTTCTCCATACAAGGATTTGTGTTTGTAGGTAATATATGGAAAAAGGTAGCTGAATCTTTCTGAGGTGGTGGGCCATTAGATTCCACTTTCCTTAAGCACAGAAAGAAGGCTGTGAGCCAGCAGAATCCGACATCAAAACATTCATGGAGTAGAGAACAGCCTTATTGAATCAATATTAAGTAGTAAATAGTAAGTCATAAACCTAAACCTAAAGCCTTCTTCCAGACTTGACTATTTTAAGATTTCTGTCTATATTTTTTTCTAATTTCAAATTCTCTTGAGGATTTAAAAACTTGGGGTTAGTCCATTTGCAGGTGATAGCTCTGCTTCTTTAGGCAGATCCTCACTGGTTAAAGTTCACTAAACTGAGGGGACTGTCTTTTTGGGAAAAGTCCTGAAACCTACTAGAGGTTTGATTAGATTTGAAGGTTAGCTGCCATCATACACAAGCAACGGCTGTACTGCATGAACCAACACCAGAATAGCAACAAAAAATTCAGCATTAAAGTCCTAAACTTACTATGAATAATAGGTAAAACAATTTGAAGTGGAAGCTAATAGAATGCATGTCTGTCACTCAAAGTGAACAGAGAATGAAATTTCTTGTGTTCCTTGCCAGAAACATGCTTGTAAGGTTGGTCACCTTCTTGACGTCCACTTTGCTGAGGCTATCTGCATTTCATTATCAATTATGTACAGTCCTACCTTGAAGCGTTTCAACCCAAAAGTCAAAGTCTTGCAGCACACTTATCTGCAGAGTGATGTGTGTCAAATCTGCCTTATCACAATCTGCCACCAGGGTTTTTACACGTGTAACTTTCATTGCAATTGACAGGAGTGATATATGCAAATATTTCACAAAGTAAGAAAATAAACATTCGTTTTTTTCAAATGATCTGACTAGTAGAAATACACTTTATATACCACAATGAAACAAAGGCAAGACTAAAACAGCAAAATCTAGTAAGAGGCAAATACGATATGCCAAAATAAACTATTAAGCCTGCTTTAGAAATGTTTAGTTAGGTCTAGCTGTCCATCCTCTCTTTTGGGTCAACCAAGAGAATGGATATCAGCAGTCATACTGTGTCACTTGAGATGTAACAGGCCAAAGCATGAAACAAACAACCAGGAGCTTGGGAAAGGATCTAGAATCCCATCCTTGAAGACCAGAAAATTTGAATCAAAAAAGTTTCATATAGTTCCTCGGGTAGTGAGCAAAGAGCTTGTTTCAGCTTGTCACCAAATACCTACTGAAAGTCAACATGCTACAGAGTACTTTGACCACAGAAATGCTTTTACTGGCAAAACAAGAGAATGTATGCAACAAGGCACAACATTCATATATATTAAAGCCTGTGAAACTATCAAGTTAGCTGCTGACTAAAAGCTTCCAAATTTGTAGTCGGCTTAGACTCAAGCGATGAAAGTAGTGTCAGTCTGGTGCCACATATGTGGGTGTGCATCAATGCACAGTCTGAGTTTACAGGATATGTGGCAGTAAGCAGTTGGGTATCAGCAAATAGAACAGGAGCTCTAATCTATTATAACTATAAATTGGTTGGCTCTTTTCCAGGGCTGTGTAGACATGAATTTTCTTTCTGGGTTCAGCTCCCACAAACTTCCTCTTCCTCTCAGACAAGATTCAGAGCCAGATTCTGATCTTTATTTATTCCTTCATAAATTCAAAGTAATTCAGATGAACCCAACACGTAGCAGTTGCTCAAAACTAAATGAGCTCAAAAGAGGATGCAGAGTGCCTCATTTCTTCATCTATAAGAGGATGAAGGACTCTTCTCTCACCTCTCTGTCTATTTTTTGGTACTGTACCAGAAACATGGTTGCCTTGCACATATTGCTAAAATGTTAGCTGGGATCTCTATCTGCTAATATAATGCAAACAACAGAGTACTCACAAAATAATCAAGCATTTCCAAATTGCAGTCCCAAATTCTAAATACTTTAAGAGAAGCAGACAACAACATTGCCCCAGCACAGACAGAGTATTTCAGAATGTAGCCTGACTGAAAGGATTTAGCTGCACAGATAAAGACCATGATTTTAACACTAAAAAGACTAAGTAGCATAATTAAAATTTCAAAAAAAAAAAAAAAAAAGGTAGGATTTCTCCATTTCTTGCTGCCTTTACTGTATGTACATTTTTCCATGTTATGTTTTAATAAAACACAACATTTTGTCTTCCTAAAAAAGACAAGCTAGAAAAATTCTATACTCCATCTGTTTAAATAAATCAAATTTTAAAAAATAGTGCTCTAAATCTTTTAAGTCATTCAGGCCTGAACTGAGGAGACAAAACACAACAAGGACTCAGAATGAAGAGCATAAAACGAGTATTCATACAAGAACCTGAGAAAGGTTAGGCAATAAATTGCTCTAGACTAATATCAGCATAGTACTTCTATTTCCAAAAGACACAACTTAAATAACAAAATCAAAGAGAGGCCAGATTTGCATAAGGTAATACTGTCCCATTCTCAGTATTGGAACTGACTGTGCTTAGTCCTCTCTAAAAAGTGCAATTTGCAAAGTGCATTTGCAAAGACACCCTTCTGTTAAGTAAGTGTTCAGACTCCACAGAAATTGGAGATTAAAATATATTTTGTTCTTGAAATGAGGGCTGTTTGAAGGTGAATTGCCCGAATGTAAAACACAACTGAGTAGTTTGTAAATCTGTTCTTTTTTTTTCTTTTTTTTTTTCCATTATCTCAACTCTTTCAAATTTCCCAGAAAAAATACCCTGAAACTTCAATCTAAATCATCTTTATTGTGTAGCCATTTTTGTCAGAGGGTGAAAATTACTGAGTGGATTATGGTATTATGTACCTGAAGATTGTATTTCATTCTTTAAAGTCATAGAATCATAGAATGGTTTGGGTTGGAAGGGACCTTTAAGATCATCTAGTTCCAATCCCTGCTATAGGCAGGGATACCTCTCTCTAGATCAGGTTGCTCAAAGCCCCATCCAGCCTGGCCTTGAAATCACACTAGTTAATAGAAGTGACTATATTTTAAAAATAAAAATTGGTGCACTTTTGCATTGGCATGTTTTAGGACTGTGAAATGCTTCTGTGAAAGAGAGAGAGGCACTTCTTGTAAAAAAAAGGAGTGTACTGAACACACTGAAAAGCGTTAGGTGTAGCAATAGTATATACCTTTTTCTGAATAAACGTTTCCCATAGCTTGATGCCTGAATCAAAGTCTTCTATGAGCACTGAAGTCTGCTATTTACTCTCTGATAAAGAACAACTTTAATTCCTTCTGCTTCCAAATGTTGGTCATCGCACCATTGCACTGGTTGTTTGTTTTGTGATTGCTGCGTGTTGGGCAGACATGATGTAATCATTTAAAGAAAAAAAAAAAACCATGAAACAATTTGATGTGACAAAATGAGATGTAAAAGATTTTGGTTTTGCACATTCAGATACATTGCACAGAAATCTGTTTGTACCAACATAAAAATTCACAGCATATAGATATTTTAATAGAGAATTTACATGCATTGAATATTAACATTTTTCAAGAATGGTTCTATTAATATGGGCAGCACCATGTCTAGAAGAATCTATCATGTAAAGTGGCTATTTCTGCAAAATTCGGAAGGAAAGATATAGAATGAAAGGGGTAATTAGGTATTCTTTGTGTATTTGAGAGTTCTTTCTTTGAACACATTTTCTCCGCTTTGTTTCCTTGGAATACTAATATCAGCTGGTTGTGTGTGAACTCAGCAATAAAAAAAAAATACTCTTTTAAAATGATTCAGGTTTGCAAAATTCAGGTTGGTTAATTTCTTCTTAAGCATGAAGGCCTGTGTTGTGTTTACACAATGTTTTGATCCCAGATTATTTTTGCTCATGAATGACATTCCGCATTGGTGTTAACAGGGCAACAGTTCTTTATGCTAGGACCTCCCACGCAACAGGAAATGATAGAGCAGTAGGGAAAATGTCTCTGGTATTCTCCAGAAGATGCTTGGGAAAAGCTGAGATGAGAAGAGCCTAGTGATTAGAAAACAGTAAATCAAAGGGATTTTTTTGTTTCTGGATTGAGTCTTGTAGAATTGCTAGGAGCTTTTGAGAGGAAAACAGGTTCTAGGTAGCTGGAATTAGGGAGGAGTACAGACAACTGGAAGGATAAGAGCTTGGTTTCACTCATTTTCCAGAGTGCTGGCTTTTAAGGAACACATTCTTTGAGTAACATCTGTTCTGTCTCTACAACTCACTTGGAGGCAGATGGGTTTCAGGAGTGAGCGTTACTTAGTAGGCCATTGGTTGGAAGCCATGGTATGAGGAACGTCTGCCCTGTGTGCCTGGCTTCGATCTCTGTGGCTGGGCATCAAGTTAAGAACAAAGTATTTAACAAGCCACAGGTGAAAGAGCCATCAACTACATCAGGCAGAAAGAGGCTGCTTTGTGCCTGTTCTAGATTCTACAGCAAGTCTAGTTCTGGGTGCTTTGATGATAATAAAGAAGCTACCCTTGAAGTTTTTAAATGGTAATGAGCTTTAAACTGTAGAATTGGTATGATTACAAGAATTGAAGGATAAAGCTTTCTGCTAGTTGACAGCAGCTCCACAAAGCAAATTGCCTATTCTAGGATGTCCTAGTCCTAGGGTACTAAATTTAATCACAAAGTTCTTCAAGGTGCACTGAATTCTGGAGTAGCAAGAGATCTACAGAAAGAGCACAGTAAAGTACCTTTTTTTGAGTAACTTGTCACAGTACTTGATATGAGTATATCAAAATTCTTGCAGGCTGCTCTTTAAGGTAGGAACACGTTAGATTGCTGAGAAGTGCTGTTTTGCCAGGGGGTCATAGTGACCAAATTGCCCATTTCTGTACCATTGGCAAGATGCAACAGCAGAGTGGAAGGGGCTGGGAGTTCATGTATGGATGTTAGAGCAGGGAGTGTGATACAAAATCCAGGAGTTGTTGTGTTGCGCAAATAGGCCAGTCGGGGATGTACCTTTGTACGAAATTAGCATGGCAAGGAAATGATGAGAAAAAACTCCCCAGCCATCCTGCTAATGAGTCTTATCTCTGATCTTGAAGAACCTAAAACAGTTTACTTTCCATGCCTATGTAAGCCATTTGTGCTAGTAAATCAGAAGTAAGTGCTCCATATTCCGTTATCTTCTGATCTGCCTCGATAGCCACAAGCTGTGTAATGCCAAAAAGGTACGTCTCTATCTTAAAAAGCAAAAAAAAAAATTGAAGGTCCTTTTGATCTAAATTGAATCTCATTCAAGTCTATATAAACCCTTGCGTCTGTGGCACACAACACAGGCTTCACAGCCTTGTTCCATTGCATTCACAGCAATGTCCTGTGGTTTCCTTGTCACTTTTTGCAATCGAGTCATGCGAAATATATTATTGTCTACCTTGTTCTGATAATCTTGATACCACATTTTCCTGTTGCACAAACATCTTTTTCTAGGTGATTTGATCTAAAAATTTAAGTCTAGCAGAAAGGAAATAAAAGGCAAGATTTTTTTTTTTACATCCTACTTCACCACACTGAGAGCTTGTTCTAACTGCTACATCCTAAATTTAAGTGTTGCGATCAAAGTGGAATAAAGAAACGATGTAAGGAAAAGGGTCATATCTTCTTACAGCTATGAGACCATCAGTATCCTTCTGAAGCTACGAGTAAGATACTTTGATTTCAATTCCAGTTGTGAATTTTGTACCCCTTATGATCTCACTCTATGAGAGAGCAAAATTCTAGTAACTGCGTGATGGGGGGTTTCACATAGGCTACCACATTATGTTGAGGTTTAGGCTCGAATCCAGGCTCCCTGCCTACATGTTCATTTTCATCCTACTCTTTCCCTTGCAGTAGAGGACAGGCCACATTTCTGCTCTGTGGCAGCATGCAGTACAAAAGTAACTGGCTCAAACCATTTGGTTCAAGAACTGGAGCCCATTCTGGCAGCTGGCAGAAGCAGTGAAGACACAGTCTTGCTTGCATGCTGTCAGTTTCCATATCCCCTGTAAGGAGAGGTCCCCTAGCCCCAGTCACTGTACCATCCTTCACTTCCCCCATTTAGAAAACACGGCAGATTACCACAGCTCAAAACCAACATCCATTAGTTGTCCCACAACAGGGACAGGATGAGTAAAAACAGAAACAGTGTTGTCAAGAAACGCTTTGTTGAGCTTTGGCTATTGGCTGTCACTGATGTCAGTGAAAGAATGACTCAGTTTGCATATTTCTTGAGTCACCTGTGCTGAAACTGGCAATGTGTGTGCCAGTAAGGACTGCTTCAGCTTTAGTTCTTAGAGAAATGAGCACATTTCCTCTTTTTTTTCTCTAACACTAGGCTGAGACCATCGTCTGATAAAACCGAGTTGTGGTCCTTCTAGAGAGGAGACCCTAGACCAAGACCTATCCAGGGATTACTTTGTATAAATTATTAGATATATATGTAATATCACATAAATCCAAGGCAGCAAGTGTGCTAACGCATCTTTTCCACTGTCCCAGCCTTCTGGGCTGAATGTAGCATCAGAGTCCTATCCTCAACATCCTGCTCTTTTGGAGGTGTAGGCCACCTACTCCATCAACGAGCAAAACAGCTTTCCAGTATCTGAGTGAGTGATGAGGGGCTGTGTCTTACTTCATCTTCCCTCGTAGAAAGTGCAAGCCACAGTCCTTCTCTGTGGGAAGAGAGTGCCTGCAGCTGGTGGGCTGTCTGTCGAGGAGGTTAGGCCACGTCACAGCTGGGAGCTGGTGCCTGGTGGCCGCCAGCTCAGCTTTCCCTGTCTTTGCACCTCACTGCACTGAGGCTAAATCTCCTAGATAGTGACCTAATATACACACATACATGGCAGAGGGGAAACTAACAGCCAGTGAAAAGAGCAAGTGGAAATGGGAAAATATGGGAATAGATGAACTAGATCAACTATATCCAAGAGTAGGAGTATGCTGTATGTCTGAACTGCCCTTAAGCAACCTCCTAAATTCCTTCTAATAACAGCAATGAGATCTGGTTATAATCACTGTCAACACCTGGAAGGGCTGCAAATACTTTATCCTTTGCCTCTTAAACTTTCCTCTTAAGTCCAGCCCTATAGAAGAATAAAAAGGGAAAGAAGATAAGAAAGGGGAATGGGCCAGGCCAGGCCCTGGCCCTCCTTTTATTACAGGAAACTGTTAGAAATCAAAAGAGCATTTGAAAAAGGTTATTAGCAGATGTAAGCCAGCGACATTTTCAAAGTCTTAGAGTTATTAGTGTGTAGAGAATGAGGTGCCAAGTAAAAGATTACTGGGGAAGAGCACTGTCTTTTTTAAACTCCAACAATTGTGAAAAAGTCAACTTCAAACATGGTCAAGGTTTATATGGTTGAAATCACTATAGCCGTAAGAGGAAAGAAACAGTTACTTTTGAAGTAACTGAGGTGGCGTGCTGAATTTAGCAGCTGGATGGAAGTCTCAACAACTTGTTGTTAGGACAGGGGTGTTTTCAGGACAGAGTACAGCAAATAGGAGCTTTTAATGCACTCTACCCAGCAAAGCGTGTCCTGGAGTTTGCACACAAATCAGCTCACGTTTTATAATCATGTCAGTTAAGTCTTCAAATCTCTCACCATCTTGGGAAGAACGGACTTAGTGGAAATATACTATCCCTGCAGCTGGAACAACATCTTTGAAGATACTGCTTTTCAAATCTCTTGAGGGAGGTAAGAAATGAGCATAATTTAAGCTGCAGAGCTATTTTTTACCCCGTCAAGAATTATTCGTCCAGATGAACAAAGTTAGGACAAGTAGGCCAAGTGGCCCAAGATTCTACTAAGTAGTGAATAGATGACTGGAAAGATTATCCTGAAAATCTCTAATTGTGCTTAAATATTTTCCAGGGGTGGAAAACTAGCCTATATATTAAATGATACTTCTGAGTGGCTGCTCAGGAATTACTCACCACCACAGAGATTCATGAAACATCTCTTTGGTGCATACTCATGGGCATGGTAAAGCTGTGGCATGTGGGGGACTTTCTATACATGGGTTATGTTGCATAATCTCTAAGGAAAAGAACAGTGTTTGTTGTCCTCACATAGGACACTGAGTTCCTGTGGGTTATGTTGACGTCATTACCAAAGAAATAACGGCAAGTAAAACTGTCGTAACATGTCTTCTTGGTAAGGTGATGGTCAAGCTAAGTACCAGATCCTCAAAAAGCCTTTGGAGTTTGTATAAGAATGGCTAATGGTTGTGGTAAAAGTTGTGAGGATCCTTCTGTATGCCAGGATACGTCCTTCAGTGGGTTCCTGATTTGTTGCGATGAATGTGATGTGTGTAGGGCACATACTTGATGCTCTCTGTTAGACCGCTGTACCATTTCTGAGAAAAAGCCTAGAGATTGCCAAGCCTTGTGCAGTGGTAGGGTATTTTGAATAATGTATATTTTGTCCTCTCAGGGAAGCCTTGTGTCTGATGTATGGGAAAAAAAAGGAACTCTAAATGAAAAGAAAGCACTTAATTCCTATTAGAAGTCATCCCGAACCTTTAGAAAAAAAGATCAATAGGCAAGGGACCCACCATTTGTGAGTAAAGGTCCCTCCTGCATTGCTTATCAACACTTTTATTATTGAGGATGGCCTTGGTTACACGGATTTAAAGTATCCCTACCAGGGATGCTCCAGCCAACATTCACTGACAAAAACAAGGAATCTGAGGGCAGAAATTTACATTGCAGGGATCTAAAGAGATCACTGCAGTTAACAGGTCTACATGGGGAGTTTTTGATGACAGTATAGAGAGAAATCATAGGACAAGTTTGCTACACTCAATTGTGGACACTGCTCTGCTCATCTATATTCTATGAAGATACTGCATATACAAAGATGACATTCTTAGACATGTTCCCCTGAAAATGACTCTGGTAACTTGCTCATCCTAGACTGATGGGTATATGCTTTCGCGCGTACTGCATATGTAATGCATGAATGTTGGCTGACAGTGTGACTGATAGTAGATTATTTTTTACTATTTTGGCCAAGCCACGAGCAACTCTCTTTTCTAGAGTTGTGATAAAATTTATACTTGGTCAGTTCAAGCAGATTCACTAACTACAAGAAAGCAAGACCTTCATTTTGTTGCATCTGCCATTGTATGTGACACACACCACAAACTTAACAGACTTTCAAAACTCAGATGACTGACTGCTGATATAATTTGTAGAAAGCAAATGAGTTTCAAGCACTTGGTATGTTTACAGATAATTTTCAACAAGTTCAACAATCAAACTTCTTTCATCTTATCCCTTGAGAAGTAACCTGCTGTTTTAATTTAAGCAGTATCTTTTTTCTCACTCATTATTTTTTCAGCTGCCCTACAAATGACATAGTGATCTTAAATTTGAAGAAATGTTAACTGGAAAATAAAAAGTAATGGACGGGGACTTGATCTGTTGGGTTGGTTTTTTTTTGTCCTTTGTCTTGGTTTTGTTTTATAGGTGGTGGTACTGCTGCATTTGTAGTCTTTCGCGGACATTTTCAGATATTCCAATGATTCCCTCTTAGCAGTGCTACCATAGCGAAAGAGAAAAGGAATCCACCTTAGTCAGATCTTTCATACCAATGTCATACAACAAAATCTTTGTGTGGAGTTGTGACACTGTGATATGCATCAAAAGGAGTTAAAAGGTGTAAGTCATTCTAAGAGGATGTTTGCATCGACACATTTTATTAAACAGCACTTCAGCCTGTGAATGGAGAATGCTGAGTCTCTTCTGCACTTCCAGAACAGCAAGAGCAGTGATCTCTGGAGTCAGCAGAAACTTGGCAAACTCACACTTCTCCTGATCTGAGACGGCCTTAAGTTTCTCTTATCCACATCACTTGGCTTGGATCGTGCCACGTATTTTTGAAACATGGAGGAATAGGACTTGGCTTTCCTACATGCAAATAAACATGTCCTTTAGAGAGTAGCTCTCATTTCAGTCACCAGTGAGTTTCAGTGTGATTCTAATATTTTCTTAGAGGAAAAGACCTTAACCCTGGCTCAGCTGATGGTTGGGTACAAGGTTTGGTATAGTTTTTCAGCCAAACTATTGCTGAATCAAAAGACAGTAATCAGAGGAATGGAAAAAAGTCAGCATTGAAGTGATTAGCTCCACTTACATCCCAGCTGTTTCTCTCCCTGTTTGTGCTTTTAAAGCTTTTAGTTACCCACCCTTTTATGTGCTTGTACATCTTTTCCAGAATACCAGTTGGTGGCTTCTCAAAGTCATTTTAAAGCACTGAGTGTTTTCTGTGACTGTAGCCACTGTAGACTGAGTAGAATAGAGTTATTTTGCACAAGGAACAGAACAGACAAGAAAGTCACAGAGACACATTTCTCCTCATCCTCATGTTGTCCACTCCTATGGCAGTCTCATCTTGAAAGAGAGGTTACTACCAGCCCATCTTGATTCATATCCAGTTAACAGTGAAGATATTCTCGCCTAAATATGAGGCAGTCAGATCCCTGTGATATATGTATTCATAAATGCACTTTCATTTTTACAACTTTCACAAGAAGAATCCATATTCTGTAATAATTGTGTTAATTTTTATGGCTGAGAAACAATGGTTCATCATTAACAGATTGTCAAAACTCCCACAGAATTAACGAAAGAAAATTGTCATAGTGATTCTTCAGAAAAAGTTTGCCAACTTTTATAATACCACTTAATATTTTCAAGTAATGCTTAGCATCCCCATTTGTATGATATAAAATAACTTCTAGTGTGGTTCCTGAGTGCTGCAATAACGATAGGAATAGGATACTTCCACTGTCAGTCAATAAAATGAAAGATTTAATCCTTTTGGTGATAACCTTCTTATCAAAGCACACTCCCAGTACGGTAAAAGTCTTGTTTCTCCTTTTAGTTCTCATCTAACTTTGGTTTCGCACAAGCACCAGTTACCTCTTTCTGTTTTAGGATTCTTCTCCAGGAAACCAAGCTGTAGTTTGGAAAATATTCCCTTGAACTGTCCAAGCTACAAGATTTGCATTTTGCATGATCAGCACAGCGTACAGCAATCCTGATGACACTTACACAGGCCTTTCCTCATTAGCTTGTACTCATGCTTTTTCTGTCTTGCCAGCAATAACACTCAAGACCCTGTCTGCCAGGAGCTAATCTGTGAATTCTTCTGAATTACCACTTAGAGAAGGGTTTTGTTTTCTTTGACACCTCAGATATCACCAAATCTGTGTCATGATTGAGACAGACATTTTGCAATTGGTGTGACAAGTTGCATCATTCTAAATCAGTACAAACAGTAGTAAAACGGACTATGAAATATGTTTGTATGAGTAATGAGTGCAGCAGCTTAATATTTGACATATTGCTGCCATGTTTTGAAGAGACATCTCTTTGCCCCTCTCTTTACCCCTTACTTCACAGGATGTAGCCATTTGTTCTGGGGAAAACTGACATCAAAAGTACTTACCAGCATCTTTCACAGTGCTGAACTTGGAGAGGAATTTTTGCCCAAATTTATTGCACATAGATGCCTTATATAGTTTTACTGTTTGTCATTCAGGGGACTTAACCAGTTTCATGTGTCTATATTAACATGTTCCTTTCCTGACATGAACTTGCTAATGTTCTCCTTTCCTTATCGAAGGATTGTATGCCCTGAGGGAAATCCTGAGGCCTCTTGCTTCTGCCTGAAATGGATTTCTTTTCATAACGAGAAAAAGAAAGTTATGTTTCTCTTCAAAATGACAAATATTGTAGATTTTTTGCTCTCCTCTAACCTTAGCTCTGATTCCCCAGGAGGGCACTTTCCTAACTGTGTTTCCCAACACCTCCTTTTGTATATGTGCTAGAGAGAGAAAGTAAGTTTGTCACCTGCTCTGATAAATGGTGTGAGGGAGAAATGCCTTCAGAGAAGATATGTTATAGCTTTGGAAATTCTAGATTATTTTGAGAGACTGTCAACATTACGACGATTGAATTTGAGATATCCAGGAAGGAGAATATAGGCTGCTAAAATCATAATAATGAATTTCCCTGTTGGGCTTGGATTTGTGCTACAAACACATAGTATTTATTGTTTTCCTTAAAAAAGAATATCTCCAGGGACCAAGGGCTGCTGTTGTTGAGCTTTCTTTAAAAAAATCACAGGCTTTGTGTCCAACTCTGGCATTCATAAATGGTCCAACCAGTATGCTTAGAGATACAGAGTTACAGAGAAATAATTCTGTACCGTGTTCTGCTGAAAAGAAAATTGTATTGGTCTCCTTAATGGGTATCACCCTGCTTTTCAATAGCAGGACAAAAAACGTGGGGGAAAAATGTTATTTTCAAAGGCTAAGAGTTTCCCGGTAGCAACTGAATCTAGATGCTCCCATCCTTCAGTGCATGACAGTTATCAGTGATCTCTTTGTGTGACATACACAACAACAATGGTATTGATGGGACTGAATATGTTTGTCTGTGATAGCTGCCTGAGGGGAAGTGCTGTGTTTCAGGACTTTAAAAACACAATCTGTATATAGCCATGCTGAGAAATACCAAAGTTATGTACTGGTAAGGCTTTAAGTACTTTTTCCTGTCCTGAACTTTTTCTCTTCTTTTGTAACAAAGGAGTTCTTCATGACTGATGTGATCTGTTGCCTATTGAGAATTCAGGCTCACCTCAAAATACAATCATTCGGCTGGCAGCACTGAAGAACCTTGTTCTGCAGATCACAAGTTTTAACCCTGTTGTTTTGACACCATTCTAGAAACCCTGCTTCTTCCCAGGCCTCATGCTGTCTGTGCCATAGTATTCCTCCTTCAGTAAGGTACCAACAAGAATTCCTACCATAATGGCCTAAAAATTGTGTCGAGGCTTTTTGGAGCCTTCATATCTGTTGTCATAGGGGAGTCTGTCATTTTTTGTAGGTGAAAAAGATTGATCAGTGAACTGAAGGCTCAGGGACTTTGTTCTCATGCACACCAGATCACCTTCCTTTCCCTGAGTGCTCAAGTCCTTGTCTTAAACCTTGAACTGGATCCACAATTTAAATAGCCTGGGTAGCTGTTAGAATGTGTCACTCTTAAATTACAGCCCACCAAATTTGCGCACATGAATGTTTTACCAAATTATGGTGGACATTGCTCACCCTTAAAACACAATGTTCTTCCTGTTTTGGGATTACTGCAAAAACGTAACAGCATATGTATCTCCCTCTCTCCTTATATACTCAGAATCATATGTATGTAATATAGAATCGTATCATTTTCTTACTCTTCCAGGTCTTCTATTCAGATAGTAAAACAGATACAATTGTTCATGTGTCATCCAGAACAGGCTGATTATAATGTTTGTGCACATATGTATGTGCATACATATGTATGTGTATATGCAATAATAATTACATACTCTCTATATGTATAGTATTTATCTGTATGTAATATAGTAAGACACAGATTATAAAGATTTCCTTATCACCTGTAAATCTAATATACACACAAGTGGCATTTATACCTGCAGTTTTCAACCAGTGTTCAGCTCAGTTCTCAGAAGTCAAAGCCACATATGCGTCTAAGCAGTTTCTAGAGCAACAATACCATTTGCAATTAGGGCATTTCAAAGGCCACTCTGTGTTGTCTGCATCTGCACTCAGTCAGAAACAAGACGACACCAGCATTCATGGCTTTGTTCAACATACAAATATTTCTCATTCAAGTAACATAATACAAATCCACACACACCTGGATGAAAACACTTTTGGACCTCATAGGAATACCACAGATAAAAAATTAATGAACTGGACCTTTATTTCGCTGGGAGGAAACATCCAAATATTGACCTACACAGAGTTTCAAAATGATTCGGTATTCTGCGCACTGATCTTTTTACCACAATGTCCTAATACCTCATTTTTGATTGTTCCTATAATTGTGCTTCATCGCATCTCCAGAAGGCATGAGAGACACAGAGATAGATGCAAAATGCAGATTAATGGTTGTACTATCTTGGTACCTTCTCTTTTTATGTATGAGAACACCCTAAGGCATAAAGTCAAAAATGCCTTACCCTCACTGCCCGGGTTGTTACCATAGCAGCAGTTGGTAATTGTGTTTCAACTTCTGTTTTTCTGTGAACGCTCCTCAGAACTGCCAGTGGAGCAGAGGTTTTTGGTGGTGGCCTTTTGAAAACCTCTGAAAGCAGAAATAATCTTGTAGTAGTGAGGAGGCAGAATGAAAAATTTGTTGGGGGCTATTTAGAATCTTCTGAGTTCCCCAGGGAAGATCACGGGCAAGCTGCTGATGGTGACAAAGAGGCAGCTTTTTAGCTCTCCACAGTACCCATGGTGTCTGGGCCTGAAGTGCACAAACTCCACTTGCCCTTGATACACCCATTTCAAGCTCTGCTTTGTGGTAAACAGGTTCTGGCACATGCTTGTTCATCTTTGAAAGATGAAGGTCAGGACCAGAGTTGAGTGTTGATGCCTTATCAGCTTACATTAGCCACACTTGCTGTGGCTTCACAGCGTGCACAGAAGTGATGCCGCTGGGCTGGCACCTGCAAGGCTGCTGCTGTCTTCACTGATGCATGCTGGGGCCGATGGGGGTCAGAAGATGCATGAAGATCGGCTGGGCTTTTGTGATTTGACTTATTCATACTGCATGTACTGGAAAGGTTAGAAGGAGTGGTGAGGGCCTTGCAGTATCTACCCAGTGTACAGCATGCTTGCTGAACTAAGGAACATTAAAGGCAGAAGACAAATATGAAGGAGCAGGAGGGGAAGAATGAAACAGAACTATATAGAGATAGCAAAACGATTTGTGTGATGTGCCATGTTAGCTCCTCGTATCACTTCTTATTTAAGAAATGGTGAGGAAATATGTGTATTTATTTGGCAACACGACAGGCTTATAAGAAAATCTGCAACAATTCTTTGCTCCTCAGAAACACCTCTTCATATTGGATAGATTAAGCTACTTGATCACCAAAGTCTCAGTGTGTTTAGATAAAATACAACTTTCAGAAAGAGACTTAGTTCGTAGAGCTTCACTTCCTGGAAGTTGCGTGCTTAACCAATCATTTCAATATCACTAGTTTTATCTTAGTAATACTGAAATCAATATTCTCAAAACACGGCCAATCTTGATAGAAGATTTCTGACCTTCTTCCCCGAGGATGAGTCTTGCTGAAGTTGCTGATTTTGATCCCAGGCTGTCATGAGACACTGTCTGGGTTTGTTCAGAAGGCAGACTGCTACAAGAAGCCTATGCTTGTCTTGATCACAAGCAGGGGGAATCATCTTTCAGCAGATCTGCCTACTATAAGCATTTAAAGTTGTATACACTTCGTTTCATTATGAGGATATTTCACTTATTTCTAGTTCCTGCAGAGAGGTGGCACACTAAGAAATCTCAGAAAAGCAGACAAATGCTGTTTTGGCCTTGCCTACTGGACTTCCAAATGGGGACCTGGGCCTCCATGTGCATGCTCACATTACTGTTATTTTGATTTACTGAAATTCAGGAAAGTCATTACCTGTTACATGTATTGCGCCACTGCAAGAGAATCTCAAACATTTTTCTGTATATGTTCAGTGGGTCTGCTCCCCTAGAGTTATCCACAGATGTGGATGCCAGCAGAACTGTGCTGTTGGCCCAAATCCACATGCGCTGCCAGAGATCAGCTGCTTTTCAAGCTCTTTTCAATTTTTTTCAGCCCTTTTTGGTGTAGCAGAGAAAACTCTTTTAGAAGTCTGTCCACTTTCAACCCTCTGTAAATTCTTCAAAGTTAACAATAGTCAGTTTAGGCTATTTGCTGTGCTGAGAGCTCTTGCTGACAGCTTGGGACACTTGTGGCCCTAAAAAAACTTGAAGAGCCAGAGGAGGTTCGTGAAGAAAGCTGGTTCTGAAATGTCCAGCCAGTGTAACAGGACCCCAGAGAGCTGCATGCAAGGAAAGATCCAAGGGCTTTTGAGGGCAGGAGGAGAGATTTCAGGGGGAGTTGTGCTGTAGCAGTGCTGGAGCTGTCCTGTGAGTTGTGAGCAGTGATCGCCTAGGGGACTTTGTACAGTTCAGCATGGAGGAGAAAAAGCTGTGAGGATATCTCAGCACTCTATAAATACCTAATGTGTGGGAGTCAGATGTTTGGAGCTAGGCTCTTTTCAGTGGTGTGCAACAATAGATCAAGGGGCAGTGGGCAAAATCTAGAACATGGGAGGTTCTGTGTGAACATGAGGAAGAACATTTTTACTGTTAGGGTACAGAGCACTGGAACAGGCTGCCCAGGGAGGCTGTGGAGTCTCATTCTCTGAAGATATTCAAAACCTGCCTGGATGCTTTCCTGTGCAACCTACAGGAGTGAACCTGTCTCAGCAGAGGGGTTGGACTCAGTGACCCCAGAAACCCCTTCCAATTCCTACAGTTCTATTGTTCTGTGATTCTGTAAGTCCAAGTCATTTTACTTCTGCATAGATCTGCTAAAGTTAATCAAGATTAGTTAGGGTTAGCTAGTTTTGTTAATGTAAAGTTAATTTACATAATGAAATAAAATGCATTACTTTAATACATGTTCTCCAGAGGAGCAGTTCAAGCCTCTTCATCTGCTTGGCTTTGCTTTGGTTTCTTTTTCCTTCTTCCCTCCAAATGAGACAGTTCAGTTGACAGACATTGAGCAAATCTTCCCTCAGGTACAAAGGGGACCTCATCTGGCTTGCAGAGCAGGTTTCACCTCTCCCACCTGGCTTCCTTTATGAGCAGAGCTACATGCAAACCTGTTCTCTTCTTCCTTTTCCCCAGAATCACTGAAGACACCATAAGCAGAGGTTCCTACAGAGGAGGAAATTAAGTAGCTGGATCATAGAGTCCCTAGTGGAATTTCTGTAACCCAAAGAGGTGTGACAGGATAACAGGGAGCTAGGAAGGTTCTCCTTCTTCCTACATTTTCCTGAAAGTTCAAAGTTCCTTCCCTCCAAACTGCAGTATTTTTCTTATTACCTACATTGTACCAAAACCTCACTGCCAGCTTGAATTTTGTTTATGTGTTTGAGGTGCAGTGAATGGAAGTAGCTCTAAAAATGCTCAATGCTTTTCCTACAGCAGTATTCATTAGTGACACAGGAAGTACTGGTGATGTGTGAGATAGCAGACAATGATGGTTGCATAAAAAACCTTCCAAAACTCAAAACTGTTGCTCATGTTCCCGTCTCCTTGGCAGATGAAAATCCCCATCTTCCTGCAGGCACGGGTAGTAGCCAGCATCCAGCAGCAAAATGCCTGGCTGAGGTGATTTGTAGTTGTGTCACCAGCATGTGCTTACCCAATGCTGTTCAGGTTGACTATCCTCCTGGTTGCCAAAGGGCACCTTGCAGGAGAAGCAGCTAAGAATCCTGCAGCAAGCACGTGGGTGAGAGAAATCTGTGTAGTTTCCAAGTTGCTGGCAGTCAGTCTGAGGAGGGACAAGCCAGAGATCCATGCAAAATCCATTTTGGAACTTCACCTCTGAATTTTTCAGAAGGAGCTCATAGGCACTGCTCAGGATGGTACCTCGGGTGTGCAGCCATCAGCTTGCAGGGCTGTGCTGTATCCGCCTCCTGCTCTGCAAGCTACTGCAGTCAGGCACCTGGGGTAAGAGACGTGGTGTTTCAGTCAGTGCTGCAGCATCCACTGCCAGAACCTAACACCTATTCACTGGGCTGGAGAATGAGATCCTTGTGGATCTTGCTCTAGATTCACGGTCTTCGTCTGCATTTGCTAGCACCACAGAAAGCAGAGAAAGTGCATCTCGAAAATGACTCAGAATTGATTCCATCATCATGTGGTGTAATGAGCTGGTTTGGCATCAAAGCAATTGACTGCATAACTGCATAAAAAAAATTCCACTGCATACATTTCATTTCACTATCAAAACTGTAGCAATGCTTTTCTTCAGGTTTTTCTTCACAGTTGTTTTTATTAGTGCCTATGAACCAAATGCTATTTATTCGTGGAAAGGGAAATGAGTCTCCATTACTGGAACACAATTCAGGTCTCTGAAAGTTGCTTTGGATATTCGTACTTACAGAGGAAGAGATGTGTTCTTGTGTTTGAATTGGTAACTGTGCACAGTGTTAACAGTTTTCTCAAGAAAATGAAGAGTCCTCTTTTCTCACCAAATAAAATGCAAGTTTTCATCATCTTGTGTGAATAGGATATTTTCTTTAACTCAAATTTTCAGTGGAAATTATGATTCATAAGCTATTATTCAACATGGGCAACCATTTTCACTGGTGCGTCTGTTTTCCGGTAAAGAACACATCTTTTCTCTTAATGGAAAGATTACCAACACACTTAGCAGAAAAGACAGGGCTTCTTTCATCTAAGTCAGAGTCCTGATGGAGATGAAGTTTCCTTTAGCTTTTGAAGCTGGTGTGACAGATGTTGTGGCAGGAAGTGCTTTGTACCTCTTTGCCTTTGCTGTATGAAAAGACGACTCAGAAAAGGTGACTCCTCGGCTTGGGGGAGTTTCAGAAGTGCTCATCAGCAGCTTCTGCACTGCCCCGTGCTGCACCTGGGCCAGGCTGCTCCTGCTGCAGCCATACCCACCATGATGGCACAGTGCCGGCAGGGGAAACAGGCCCTGCTAGGGCATGGCAGTATCCCATCCCACCAGTCCTCTGTGCAGACATGGAGCCCCAGGACAGGGGGTGTTTCACTGAATACATATGTGGTGCTTGGAAAGAGATCCATGTTCACCACCAGATGCATGATTCAATCAGTTCCTTAGCAGTAAGGCATGTCTTCCTGTGACCTTCTCTCAAACTTCTGTGAGTCTAGACTTCTTACAGGTACAAGTACAAAAAGCAGAGTAAAATGATACCCTAACCAAAAAGCCATAGCCCCTTTCCAAATAGCATGTGCAAAAATGTACAGATGGTTTTCAATATGTTCTTGAACATCAAGGTTCACTCTAAATATCAGCATTACTGATTGGAAGCAAAGGTATTTTTTGTTCTGACAGTATGTCCTGAGAGTTGTTTGCTTTGCTCTGTTGCAGTCCACAGAAATCACTGCTTGCCTAAGGTTTTGTCATACAACTCAATGTATGCCAGGCTTAATTTTTCAGGACAACCCTAGGGCAGCAAATATACCTTCCTTCTTGGCAGGATGAAAGCAATTCCAGCTTGTAAGTCTTTGCTCAATCCAAGCCTTAAGTCCTTGCCTCAAATTTGAGATGGCAACAAACTATGCAAGATTCACGAAAGCTAAAGCTGAAATATGGTGGGTGATGGATTTGCCAACAGTATACTAAAAATTGGGAGAATTGATGCAGGGTTTAATATATAGTAGATATTCAATTTTTCAAAGTCGTTAATGCTTGCAGTTTTTAAAAAATGATGATGCTTGACATGTGCTGCAGCTAAATCTTTCCTGTTGATAATCAGAGCTGATTCATCTCTTAAAAATTGATCTCATGCCATATAAGATCTTATTACTCCCCAGAGGAATTAAATAGCTAAGGTGCACTCATTTAGATTAAGTTCACCTCCTGACCTCATCTTCATATCTCCACTTCATACCTGTCCAACTCTTTTTGCCAGAAAAGCCGTTTAATCCTTCCTATTCCTCACTCTAGCAAACCCCCAATACTGATTTGAACTCATAACCATAGAACGTAAATACAAATCAAAATTTAATCTATAAGGGAAATGGGAAATTTTTGTGACAGTGAGTAGACTGTTTTAGCAGTGAAGGATTGGACAACGCAAGGGACTTAGATTTATGGAGTGTTTCCCAGACTCACAGAATCATAGGGGCAGAAAGGAACGCCTGGAGATCATCTAGTCCAACCCCCTGCTAAATCAGGTTCCCTATAGTAGATTGCACAGGAAAGCATCCAGGTGGATTTCGAACATCTCTAGAGAATGAGACTTCACAATCTCTCTGGGCAGCCTGTTCCAGTGCTCTATCACCCTTGCAGTAAAGAAGTTCTTTCTCAAGTTGATATAGAACTTCCCACATTCTAGTTTTTGCCTGTTGCCCCTTGTTCTGTCACTACGCACCACTGACAAGAGTTTTATTGCAGTTAAAGTCAAACCAAAAGCAAAGACTCAGGTACAGCTCCCCAGTAAATATTGTACAGGCAGAAGTCCCCAGTAAGCAATTGGATTTATTTTTAACTAAGAAATTTCAGTAACCTGTACTCTTTCTGCTTTTATTACTGATGTGTTCTTGTACATGACAAGTAACAGATTCACGTGTGTAATGAACTCTCCACATGCAAAACACTACCAGTAACAGGGAATGCATATCTGAGGCTTTGATCTCTGTTCTGATGATTTGTTTGCTTTCCCCTCGTTCCAGAGCCTCTTTTCCCCTAGCCATAAACAAACTCTTTAAAATCTGTAAGAAATATGACAGAATTTATATCTATTTGAACTTTGAAGATAATGAAATACCCACGATAAGGTAAAAAGGCCCACATCAATTCACAATTCTTCACAGTCATTTCTTCCACAGTGTTATATATTGGGTACAAAACTGCAATCTTGAATTCAATCATTAAAATCCAAGAGCATATAGATTTGTGTTCGTAATTCAGGCTAGAAGGTAAACTTACAAAATATATATTGAGATTTGGATTTCAAATTACCTCAAGATATGCAGGTGTTCAATTATGAGATTCTTGTCGTTTTTCCAAACTTAAATTTTGGAGTAGCTGTGGTTGCCACCCATAATGTCTTCCACCTGTTCACAGTAGTTTGTATTGCCATTCTATCAAGATTAGGTTCACTTGAGCTTGCTCAGATTGTAAATTTTTATTCCTGATCTTAGCCTGCAATTAGTTCTTTGCCATACAAACCTACTGGGATTACTGATTTACTGACATCAGACAGTCCACACAGGCAGTAGCTGGGAGGATGTAAAGGGCATTACTGACTTTCAATAAATGTTTGACAATTTATAACAAGGATAGTTCAGTAAGGATGAAAGCCTCTTACTGACCCTGGATCTTGTTACCTGAATGATAGAAACTGATCCTTAGTGTACATGTTTTTGAGTGACCTGGTTCCTGAAATTACCATAAGCAAAATCCTTTTTAAATTCTGTTCACTGTAAAAAATGAAGATGGAGAGGCCTAGGTTGTAGAATTCCCTTCGTGGACTGCTGCACAACTGGGAAATTACCATTACAATCCTAAACTTTTACACTACAAACAAAGGAAACAGGTTGAGATTGCTTCTTAGTAGTTTATTTCCCCACCCCCAAACTCTCATTTCCTGGAGGTTGTTTGGATGTTACTAATGTTTCTGCTTGTAAGTGGATTTTGTACAAGAGTTGGTTGAAATATTTCCATTTGATCTTTTTTTTTCTTTCTTTCTTTTTTTTTTTTTTTCTGCTAAAATGGTATTTTCCCAAAATTGGGAGTTTCCAAAAAGAGTTTTGACTTTTTGAGTTGCTGGCCTATGAGAATATTGGATTTTTTGTTTATTCTTCTTGAATCATTTTTTCTTCTCTTTTATTTTAGTTCTTTTTGGTCACTCAGTCTGTAGACTCAGTTCATGTTATTTTTTTCACAGATTGTTTCTCATTCTGCTCTTATTCATTTTCTTCCCTCTCCTTTTAATTTGAGGGCACTGAAGAGGCAGAAAGAAACTGAAAAATGTCCCAAAATATTCCTGAACATTACTGTGTATAGCATAAAGGATTAAAAGAAATGAAAAACGAGGGCAAGAAGGAAAAGGACATTTTCAATTAAAAAAAAAAACAAAAAAAAAAACAGGAAACTAACCAATCAAAAACAGCGTAATTACCTCAATGCATGGAAAGAGCTCCAAATTCGTGGTTTTCTTTTTTTTTAATTTTTTTTTCATTTTTTCCTCTTCTTACATTTCCCATTACGGTTACAAACTGCCCCTACCATCTCCCTCTTGAACTGTGGAGGTTGGAGAGCTTATTTCTTTATATGACGGGTATGCATCCATTATGTTTCCTAATGATACATGGTATAACAAATAAAAGAAGTTCTATTAAGAATTAAAAAACAGTGACGAAAACCAAGACTTCCCAAAGCTTTGTTTCAGTGGATTTCATCCATTTTTCTTTCTAGAGTACAACAATTTTGACATATCTTTTTCACAGCAGCATCTCAAGGCAAACCTCAGTTTTTTCATTCTTCCAGAAATTCTTTACTCCATGAATTTCTTTCTCAGTCTGGTTGGAAGTTCCAGGGAGTAAGATTTCTCTGTTACGCAGTATTTTATTTCAAGCATTTCTCATAAGCAGTAGAGGTTATTATTCACTGATAATTTTCAAATCCAATTTTTTTACCAATGATTTTCAAAATATTGAAACAATGTATTTGTGGATGTATTTGTGGGGGATAGTTTTGTTTGTTAGGGAGCTTAAGAAAACAGGCAAAATTATGTGATGGAACAACAGAAAAGAATGTTAGCTAGCATGCCAGGCTGCCCCTCTACATCTGTACCTAGGAGCTGGTTGTGTTAGTGGGTTAGTTCCTGCTAAATTGGCAGTCCTCACTTCTTTCAGTACCTTTCTCGTTCTCACTTTTCTTAATGTCACAGTGAACAATTTGCACCTTTTCTCTACAACACCTCTATGTATTTAGACTTCTGTTGAGGAAAACTCTGTTCTTGACATACCAGCTTACTTCCTTTCCATGCCTAATGATCCCTGCTTACCCTATCAAATTTGAAACCAGCCTTCCATTTATCAGACAAACAGCATTGTATCCTCTGACCAATATTTGTTTTGCCAAGGAATTACAAAGAGACTCGACAGTGCAATGCTCTGCTTCATGCAGCCAGATGTTGGCAATATATTCAGGTAGGATTCCCAGTTGGTCATTTATGGTCCAGAGTTTTGGTGGATTTCACAAATAGAGTGAAGGATTGATCATTTGATTCATTTATTCATTCCTTCAATTATTTCATTCATATTATAGGCTCTGAGCAATCCGCTGGTCAAGTAACTCCTAAATCCACAAGGGAAGTGTATAATTGGTAGATAGTTGCAAAGGGGAGTCCATGAATACACTGGTTTTGTGGACTCTGTTGTATTTGGGCTGTTAAGACATGAAGAGATCTTACCTCCTAGTTGAGGGAGAAATCCTGCAGGTTTGAACTGATTTAAAGAACAGTTGGAGTAAAAATTCCTCTTCTGATAGAAGAATCCAGAATTTAATTAAATAAGAGGCCCCTTAATGTACAAAAGGCAAAGATGTACCGACAGCACAAATATGAAAAATGCAGCTGCGTGTACTTGAGGTTCTGAGTCATAGTAAAGTCTGCTGTGCTTTCTCAGGTTTTGTTTCCCCGCTGTCTCACGGTTGGCAGGAGAACACGTGCATATTGTGCACACTCCTAGTGTGGTGCAAGGAAGTTTGACAGCGAATATTGGGATGAATTCATGGCATCATAGATTAGCCCTGACAAAACTGCTTGTGCAATGTACTGGCATTGGCATTGGAGGTAGTCTTTTTCTTTTGTTCCCAGTGGAAAGTTTACCATAGAGACTGTAGAAAATAGAAGTTCCCTCTGTTGCGGCGCTATGGGAATCTACTCTCAAGCAAACACAACATTTTCTTCAGCTAAAAGCTGACATCTTTAACACACTGTTAGCACTTCATGCACAAGTCAGTGGATCAGGCAGCGTGCCAGTTAACACGCAAGGTGAGAGCAAAACAGCTTAGAACAGTACTAGTACTAGACATCAGTATCATGACTGAGCACAAGGCCATCATAAGAGCTCAGGGAGGCAGAGGAAGGTGAGGAAATGCTGATGTCCTGTTATCCAGGTTCAAGTAGCTAGAAACTTCTGCTGCCAAAATTTCTACGCCATAAGCAACTTAAACCTGGAAGAGAAGTGGAGAATAAGTTATGTGCAAGCCATGTATATTTGAATCAGTCCAACCTCTGCTTCTGTTCTCTATCCAAACTTTTTCTGGCTACTGGCAAGTGTTTGAGTAGTTAGGAAATTACTCATTCCTTACAGATTATTTGCTCCCAACCAGTAACCCTGAGCAAATCTTAGCAAATCACTTCCTCAGAGAGATCTTGGGTATCGCACAGTATTTGAATAATCTGAATGGAACAGTATACATCCCTTCCTCGTGCATAAGATCACTGCTGTGCACTGATGTGGAGCAATTGCATTTCTAGGAACCAGCCCACCATTCTGATTCAAAAGCTTCCCAAAGATTTTGCTTTTCTTCGCTTTCCTGCTACATGGCAGCAAAAACTACATTAACAAGGTATTGTGCCAACCCCTCCCACCCATCTAGAATCAATGGGAGACACAGCAAGCTGTTCTTTCCTTCCCAGAGAAAACTTTGCAACAGATATAAGCAAAGTTGAAGCACTTGTAGGCTTAATACAACCTCAGATTCTTGGTTTTTTAGCTGCATTCACTGCTGCCATGGGCATGTATTCACTGTTGTACTCATGGGAGCTGGATTCACACTGCTGATTCTGCAAACAGAGAGAAAATGCCATGAATTTAATTTGTGGCCACTAACCTCCACCACTCCTGCTGTTGTTCTTTAAAGAGGGCAGTTAATCTGACTGTTTTCAGTGGGAATATTAAAACCTGAATAGACAGGCACCAAGGTAGAAAATCTGGGATAGAGCAAACTAAAAATGAAAAACATACACCATCCAGAAAAATGACTAATGTCCCTGATCTCCTTTCTTTCCTGAGCTGACTGGTTCTTTGTTTTAATGGTTTTGCTCCAGAACAGAGCTGGAATTGCTTCACTGATGATTTGTTTTCCCCTCTTGAAGAAAACAATCAGGTGAATTGCTTACCAAAGTAATTCTGCTGACCCGTGCAGCTTTTTTCCTCTTTTCTATGATTCCCAACCCTTAAATCAATAGACAATTCTGTCTTAGAAAAATTAAATCTGAGCTGCTGTCGTCGGTGACTGAATTCCAGTGGTAAATTAACAACTGCGTCTCTGTCAAAAAATACATTACTTGCTGAGTATGTGCCTGTCCCACTCTCTAAATCTTATAAAATGAAGTTCCCTATCCATGACCTCAATGAAGGAGGGTTTTGCCGAATCTTATGGACTTCCTTACCTTGTTCCTTAAGCGACAGGCCACTACACAGCAGACACATGAAATCAGAGCAAATGCAATCAGGCCAATAATTATCCATGACGTGATTCCTTGTGAAAAGCAGTCTACCTTATCTGGAGACAAAGAGGCAAATAAGTTATTGCTGAAAATCAGCACCATTTTTTCTCCTATAGGTAACTTTTCAAATTATTTCCCCTTCTTTCTTTCATATCTGATGAAACAGACAAAGTGTGTCTGGAGAAGGATTTCCCTGAGTCGAAAAGCTGCCTTAGAAAACTGTACAGCAGGAAAAAGAACACTGTTGTTTTCCAGAAGGAGAGGTGAAACCCCAACTGTTGGTGCAGAAGGCTAAAAGAGTAGATTGAAAAGAAACCAAGACAGTCTTTAGAATGTGATGGTATTTCACGTTTGGAAATGTGAACAAGTTGTATGCTTACATTCAGAAAGAAACACGGGTGATATAAAAGGTGGCCTGCTCCAAAGAAGAGTGGCCTTTGACATTCATGTTTGGATAGAAAGGCAAACCAGGGAGCAGAAGATGAACCTTGCTCAGGTCTGGGAGAAAATACAATAGGACATGAAACAAACAGCAATAGCTACGAGTGCCCGTCTATGAGGACAAACAGGAACTGACAGCATAGGGAAACACTGCTGACAAAAAAAGGATGTCACAGCTTAATTCTGAGATCAACATGTTTTAAGTGTAGAGGGGGATAGTATATCATTTGACCCAATCACATGATATTAGCCTCAGTATTTCAGCTTCTATCTTTGTTTATACGTGATGTTGAGAAATGGAAAGTGATGGAGAAGGAAGGACTGCAGACAATACAGTACTGCTATTCATCTATATGGAGAACCAAGAAGAGGAGAAAAAAAAACTATTAACTTTTCCAACTTAATATACTAAAGAGCCACCAAGTGAAAGCTCATTCAGAATTAATGCCTGTGTAGTAAGTCTCCTGGAGTTAGTCCAAGCCCTTTTCTATGTAACTTGGGCATCCCCAACAATTTGCAGAACTCAGCTTAGGCTGCAAACCTGCCAAGTAGGACAAATAAATACAGGGAGGACCTGTTGAGCTCTCAATCAATACTGCTCCACTGCCACCAGTTCCTTACTGAGTATTCTCCATTTTCTTGAAACTGTCTGTGCAAACTTTAGTCACATTTTTCACTGCTGCTTTCACTAAGCTATGCTTATTTTCTACTCATCGGGAAACTGAAGTGAGGGGAGAAGGAAAGTAAACTTACCTTGGATGTACAAATAGGTTTCTTTCAAGTGGCAGTCTATGTAAGGGGGGGGTAATAAACTCTCCAGGCAGCAGGTGTAAGTGTCGATGTGCTTTCTGTCCAGATTTGTCAGAATGAAGGTGGTGCTGGTATTTGAATGCTCTGCCTGGCAGTAGGTAACGTTACTCTTTGGGACAGCTTTATTCTTACTCACATGGAGTGCACAGATTGCCTTCCTTTCATGCCCTTTGAGGAGGGTCATGCTGAATTCATTCACGTTTTTGGGGTTTTGGAATATTAACTTAAAGTTTCCATTTTCAAATTCTACTATCCCCTGGGGGTCCGAGACCTGAAATTTATCTGAAAATATGAGAACAGTTAAGTGCAATCACTCAAACAACAACAAAGAAATTCTCAAAGACGTTAAGAAACTCATTAAAACAAAGCAAGTGAATCATATGATAGGAGTTTTAAGTATTCAGAACAAGCCAGCTTTGCAAAGCAGCCCATATCATGAGATACCAGTGCATCATTCAGGTCATGTCATACACTACTGAGAAAATAAATGAGATTAACAGCTGGACTGCTATGTGCTATAAGGCCGGGCAGGCACTGGGTCAGTGACTTATTTGATAATATTTAAAGGTCTCCTTCGACCAAAGAATGTGTGGTCATATAATCCCTGCCTCAGTCTCGTCCTATTTGTAGATAAAACAAGACAAGATGAAGATGATGATAATTTTTTTCTGGTTTAGGGTTCACAATCAGAACCCTAATGCTGTAGCTGAAAACGTGAAATAGGATTTGAACCCCAAAATTCTACACATGATGCCTTCACCACAAGATTTTCCTTTTGAGATATTGGTTTGAGACATGCCATAAGGTTTAAACACATTTTCTTAGACGGCTATATGACCTTTATCACCAACGTGATGAGAGAAGTAGAGGACAAATATAACTGTACATACATTCACACACAATTCAAAAATCATATTTGACCTTCTCAAAAACATTGTCAGAAAACAGTGACAGACGTTGTGCAACTCTCTAATTCTGCAAAATGTTTCTAATTTGATTTTCTTGGAGAAGAAAAAATGAACTAATTGAGGACCTCTTGGTATCTCAGTTTTGTAAAGCCAACAATCAGTAGCATAGGAATACTGTCAGAAAAAAAAGTTGAAGTGTGCTATTAAAAAGAAGGACAATCTACTTCTTTGAGGGCAGTATTTTCTGATCTAGAAAGGCACTTAAACCATAAACCAAATTATACAAATGTCTTACCTATATTTTTGCACAATCTTGATGAACAGGTATCAGCTCCTGAAAAATACAAAATTGTTGCCTTCTTAAAATTCAAGAAGAGAGATGCAGGAACAAAGGCTGAGCCATTCAATATTAAGATGCCAAAGTTATATTCTAGTGTTCGTACCTGTGTCATAAGCCTATCTGATCTTGTCTCAGTGCTACACTGTAAAATCCCATGGTACAATAAAAGCTCCAAGTGAAAAAATTAGTGTAGAAAAAAATGAGTTGAGCAGGAATTAATATTGATAACATATGTAACACTTAGAAATTCATAAAACACTTCTGTAGAAGCAATAGGTGTACTTAATAAATCATGACTGAGATGAGAGTAAAATTTCCCCAAAGATACTGAGGAAATCCACCCAAAATTAAAAAGCATACTGTTGTTTTCTCACAAATCCAGGGTTGCCAATAAGCTTACATTATACTTTGTTTCCAGACCTTAGTGACTTCCCACTTCAGTGTATGTTTTTTCTGTTTCCCCCTCACCTCAACACTGCATCAAAACATCTTGTGGCACATGCTGGATGAATACCTATTTGGAAGGTGCTGCAAGATAAACAGCAAGAAAATATCCAAGCAGTGCATAGAGCTTTGTTCTTTTTTCATCAGAAAACTTATTTCATTCACGATTATCAAGCTACATTCAGTCCATCATGATTAGGCATGGCACACTTTTAATAATTATTCTGGACTTTTTGAGTTTCTGTCTGCATCACCATCCACCATGGAAACACTGAGAATTTTCTGTCTATATTGGTGACATGTACTACTTTGAAATACTTCGTATATCAGTAGTAGGCATAGCAGAGCCTAGCAGTGTTTCATTTAGACTTTTTCACAATGCTATAAAACTAGAGGTTTGTGTCATACACAGGCAGGTGTAAACTTGTGAAACTTATATCTGCTTTTCCTGGCTTCTGGTTGTTTAAGTTCTTCAGAAGTTGTTTAGATTGAAATGCACTCTACATTAGGATTGTATCATGCTAAGGAAATAGTGGGCAAATACTTGTGTATAAAGATTTTGATACACCATGGTATTCTTGTTACTGCTACATGGTAGTCTAGATCCGCACAGAAGCATTTTACCGCTGTACTGGGTATTGCACTGATTACACAGCATAAATAATCCTTTTCCCAGGACACCTGTAATCTAAGATATCCAGCCTGCATATACACAGGGACAGAAGATTACTGCCATTCATGTTCTGTCATATGTTCTCAATTCTCTTTCTGAACTGGGATAATCCTTTAGTGCCCATGCTTTTTTCTGCTCTGAATTCTTGCTTCCTGATTATCACCACTGGCAAGGACATTGCAAAGAGTGGTTGTTTAAAACATTTTTATTGTGATGCAAAGATAATGGACTTCTGGAAGATGCTTTTTGGTGTGCAGCTGGAAAGCAATACAAACTGTTATCCCTTTTTGATTGATTCACTCTCTTCCCAGTTATCTCTTTCTTCCCTGGCCTACTGTGCACAGCCAGCGACCCTGTGCCAAACAGCAACAGTTCCAATATCTGTACCTCTTTCAGGACTTAAATGTGTGATAACAGACAAGGTAACTTGTACTGCTAGTGTGAAGATAAGATGGAAAAAGCACACAACTTGTCAAACAACACTGAAACATAGGCCTAAAGACAATAAAGGCCCAGATACAGACCGTTTAAGCCTCAGAGTAGTATACAGCCTGACAAGCTGGGAGCAAAGGTCAAAGAAGGAAACAGCTCTCAGTGACTTGTACATTGAGTAGAGAAAGAAAACAGCTGCTATGAGAACAACATTTGAAATGAAGGTGTTTTAAAACACTCTGTCGTTTCAGTGTACCGTAGTTTGATAACATATACCTTTAAAATTAGGTCCAGCAGCAGACTAATTATTTAGGCACAGAAAGAAAGCAGAAAGTGGATTGATACAGCAGAAGCAGAGAGTGTGGTGTGTGTGTAAACTGGCCAGATACCACTGGTAGCTGAGGCTTCTGCACTTACCGCTGCTAGAGGAAAAGGAGAGGGAGAGGGAGAGAGAGAAGCAGAGGCAGAGGCAGAGGGAGAGACAGAGGGAGAGGGAGCAGGTGCTGACCCAGGGCTAGACAGTTAGAGTCCAGCAGTGCCACAGGCCCCCAGCTACTCTGCTCACAGCAACAGCTTGGAATTTCATTCCTCTGATTGCTTCTGAGAACAGTTTAATTCTGCTGTTGGCTAATGAAATTGCCCTTTCATACTGGGTGGTTTGAAATCTTAGTTAGAGATTGTGGTTTTAATCCTTGTTTTTAATGGAAAAGGGCAGGGAGAGGTGAGTTCATGTGACCTTGTGGCAAGCTGAAAGATCATCTCGCATCCTCTCAGGCCCAGAAGCCGTAACTGGCTATTTTCAAGAAAGTCTCAGTAATGTATTTCTGTGATTGAGCATTCTGGAAAATGTGATGCAATTAGTATTCTTGTGAAACAACTGACCATACAGAAGAGTGTGTTTAGCATAGTATAAAGGAAGCACATTTTAAAATGGGATTAGCAGTGTCTGAGATTAAAACACAAAATTATCTACATGGATAAACACGAGTGAGGTTTGATATGAATTTCCAGCTCGCTAGCTATTCTGCATCAGTCTTGATGTGAATTCTCTCTTTCTCTGCATACTAAAATGTAGCTTATTCCCCCTCCCAACAGCTGACTGCCGTTCTCCTGTGCTCATTTATATCGGTTCATTCCTAGGGTAATCCTATGGACCCATTCCTATGGACACATTTGCAATGTCGTTTGTCAAGCCACTATCGGAGTAAATGTACATTTAGGGGAATGGAGGATAGGACATGGAGGTTAAAATGTACAGTAACATTGAGGGATTTACTCATAACAACCCCCAAATATATATATTAAAAAGAAAAAAGTGAATAAAATACTACATCATGTTATAGTTGAAAACGAACAGAAGAACCTCACTGCTCAGTAGTAAAACTACTTGCATTTGGCCATTTATTTTTCATAAAACAACAGATTCAATTGTAATACAAGGAACGTCTTAGCTTCAGCTGGGATGAAATTGTTTTCTTCAGAGTGTTTGGTACAGCATTGTGTTTTTAATTCTGGGAGAAAAACAATGTTGTTAACACACTGGTGTTCATAGCTGCTGCTAAGCATTGCTGTACAGAGCAGAGAACGCTGTACATTCTCAGAGAAGGGTCCAAGGAGTTGGGAGGGAACAGAATTAGGACAGTTGACTCAAGCTGTCCAAAGGGATATTCCATACCATATGACATCGTGCAGAAGGAGTTCTGAAGGAGGTGGAAGTTCATCTGGCTCTCTTCTGCTGCTCAAGGGGCTAGCTGGGCATCGGTCAGATGGTGGTAACAATCACTTGTGCATCATTTGCTATATACACTCACACATAGATATATAGTCATAACTATTATCCTTATCCTTTTCTCTATCTTAGTAGTTAGTTTTATCTCAACCCATGAGTTCTACCTTTTTTTCCCTGATTCTCCCCCCACTCTCACTGGGAAGGGGGGGGAGCAAGCGAACAACTGTGGTGCTGAGCCACCTGCAGGGTTAAACCACAACAAGGAATTTGAGATAAGAAGAAACAAATCTTTCATTGATATTATAGAAGTGTCACACTGGTGTTGTGTAGAGCTGTTCCTAGCTCACCTCATGTAAAGCAGATCATGTGGCCAAGTGAATCCAGAAGATGAACATGTATATGAGAGTAACATCTTGTTACATTGAACTATGAAAGTGTGTGCGTATGTGTGTATGCACCCATATATACACTTGCATATACATAGCATATGCATACTTACAGTCATGTAAATTTCTATAAGAGGTTACCTGGATAACAGACATGTCCATCTCATTTGCTTTAATAGACTTACTTACTTTCATCTTTACTGCAGTGGAAAATACTTTGGCAGAAGCTTTGAAATGTCTGTGGTAATGGTGCTTGGACATGGAAGCCACTGAAAGGCAGGTCATTTTCATTTTAATGGGACTGCAACTTTGAGCTTTCTCATTGCTCTTTGGCAGACCCAGTTCCATTTGCAAATAACAAGATCCACTGTACATTTTGGTCATAACAGATTAATTTTAAAACACGAATTTTAGGGTAGGAGAATAGAATAGAGCATTCTTGCTTGGTTTACTTGCATTTTGTTTTACCTGCCCCAGCTTTCAGAAAGCTAATTATCTGATTAAAAGAACAAGCATAATTTCACTTGAATGTGTTTGCCTCTGAAAATGATCAAGTATGGTGCAGACTCAGCTTTTAAAACAAGCATTTCTGTTATTACTAAACACATAATGAAACTTCACGCTGTTTTTACAGTTTTGCTTATATCATTTGCATATTGTTTTATTTTATACAGCTATAGTTTCTTAACCTTTCAAAGAAAGATAACACTGTCAATTCAGTGTAATCAGTCATAAACCGGAAATTAACATGCTCCTATCATTTGAGAATCAGAGATTAAGAGAGGAAAGCAATGCTTCAGGGCAAAACTAGTAACAGCCAAAATTACTCAAAGAAACTATCATCTGAATTATTTTTATGGTATAAGATCTGTTGTGAAATATGGAAGCGGTTATAAAATATACCGCTAGCACAGGAGCCATTGCTGGTGCTATTTCAGACACCCTTCTGGGAAATGACCATTGTTTCCTCCTGACAGCCAGAGATCTGTGGGTAAACAGTGGTAATGCTTTGCAAATGTTGGCCTGCAAAAGCTCACGTACAACATATCAGAGCCAAGAGCCTCGTGTGCTGTGGAGTCCTACAGCTCCATATTCTGAAATCCCAATGCCAATGTTCATCTACGTAAGAGACTTCATGCTCTTACAATTTCTTGATCACAGTTGGGTTACCAAATTACACAGTACACATATACACACTTATATATCACCTTCTGTGAGCTATTTACATTGAAATCAAAATCCACAGATCAGAAGTAAAGCTTGCTAAAAACTACACAAATAAACACCCTCATAAGTTACTCTGTTTTTGCTCCCAAAAATCTGCCACAATTCCAGAATGCTAACTCACTCCCTAAATGAGGGTACTGTGCTAATGTGTATTACACCAAGCTCATGTTTTGCAGTTCTTTTCTTTTTACAAGTAATGATAATAATTAGTACATGTTATACCAAAAGCACTGTAAGGAAAAAAATGTGAGAAATACCTCACATTCCTCACATTTGGAAGAGATTGGAAATGATCTCTTTCTCCTGCCATCTCCTCTTACCAGGCCCTGCCCCAAGTTGTATCCTCTGTGTTGGAAGGAAGAGAGAAAGAAGGGGAAAATGCCAGTATCAAATAGAAAATTATTTCACCCTTAGAATTGCAGCCTACTTCTTCCTACAGGAAATTGCATTGGAAGTGGCTCCAGCCACATGTAGAAGCATGCTGGTCAAGAACAGCTGCTAAATTGACTACCTGAGAAATTGAGAGGATGTTTTAGTTGACAGATTTCAAGATAATTTTTCGGAGAGAAGAAAATAAAACAGCTCTTGTCTCTTTAGAGAGACTTGCAACAGTCTTCCTTCCCTGTGAATTAACCCTACTTTTTGATTCTTTATAGCATGTATAATACCATGCTGGCCATGATATACGTAGGTTTCAGAGAGGCCACGGATTAATGTGACCTCTGGTATTTTACTTTGTATAGCTGTGATAAAACACTGAACTTTGCAAAATGCAAACATCAATGCAACATTGCAACATCCATGTTTATGGCTGGATGAGATCAACACCGTCACCCTGCTCCTTAAACACAGCTTTAGAAGAGCTACACCTCCTTTTAAGTCATTCCACATTTCAAGCCTGCATCAGAATGATCTCATCCACTCCTGCATACAGGAGACATTTTTCACAGTACAAAAATTCCCTGCCCGAACATGACCGCAATTAAGATCAATAACTTAGCTTTTGTTATTAAGCTATTTGTTGTCATGCTGCTGTAAGACTTTGTGCCCAGCAATGGAAGCTGGCTAGAGCACTACAGTCTAAACAGCTAGAGGGTAACACTGAGCAGATGAGCTAAAGAATACGAACAATGAAAACTTGTACTTCTTTGTTTCAGCCTAAACGCCCTGTGCTAGCAAGAATTCTATTCCTACCAGCTCTAGCGATCTTGAAGTTGAGAGCAGTCTTTTTGCAGCTGTTTCCCTTAATTATTGTAATTTCTCCAATCCCTTGCTATCACATCTCATTTACTCTCTCCCTTCAGTGGGTAGGTTATATTCTGTAGAAGCATCACTACAAGGAGAATAATCCAAAATAGTACTTACCACACAAGGCTTCAAACTGAAAGCAGAAGAGATAGAAAGTTACTGCAACTGACTTCATGCTTGCCTGACACAGAGGCATCAGCTTTCTGTCTGCTGTGAACATGGAGAAGAATTCATGGGTAGAAAAGGAAGTGGTTTGTGGGCAATGGGGGAAATTATATGATAATCAGAAGGACCTTTTTATTTAACCCCTGACTACGTTACAGCTATGTCAGCATTAGCTGTCGCCCACACCTGTGGAGTTTACAGCTTATTTTTTTTTCCTACCTCATGGCTTGCTGTCACAGACAGGAAGATGAAAGATATTCTTACATTACCTTTGATGTCCACTTCCGCAAATGTTACTTCTGGTTAAATCTGTCACGATAGATGTTGCTGTCAGCACCAGCAAGCTTCCTGCAGATAGCCATTGATCAGAGACTTCTACCTTAAGTTAGCTTACAGTATGTGTGTGTTTGCTTGCTGCTGGTGCCCAGGCTTCCCCCACCAAAGCTGGTGGTATTGCTCCACGTAGTAGCTGATATCCAGTAGGGCAGGAGGCTCCTCTCAGTCCCAGTCCTGAAATTTGGGGGAAGAACAGAGCCGGATCGCAAGAAGGATTCATTCGTCCCTATGACATCTTGGAGACTCACTCGTGTCGGACTTCCACCGTGAAGTTCTGGCTTGCTCCGTGCAGACATGAGAAACTTTTGAAAGAAGAACTAAGCTCATTGCCCCAGGGCCTTAGGTCAGAAGTTTCTCTCCCTCCCTCTCCCTGCTTTTGTGCTACGCACTGTATTCTTGCCTGTGATCCATCTGTATCCAGGAAATGCTTTAGGACCCTCTAGGGTAAAATGTTCTACAACCATTTAGAACCGGCTATTTATTATGTTTGTAATACTAATTTTAGGGCAGGTAAAACAGTTTCTAAAACAGTTATGTCGGAAAAACAGTTTCTAAATGATATTTAATAAATTAGATGCATTTAGCATTCCTGACTATCATACATATGCTAGTAAACGCAAAAGAGTAATTCTGGTGCCTGAGGTTGGTGTCTTTGTAATGCTCATACAGTAGTACCAAATAACTTGTGAATAATAGGACTGGGTTACAGATTGTCTCCGACTTTGCACTGTTGGTTTACTCTTCTTCAAACCGTGATTTAATTTCTTTTATTACAACTGCTAGAGATTTGTTCACCTGAAGAGAGTTTTACTCTCTTCAGATCTTTGCAAATACCTGCAAATCTTTGTCTTTTCTTAAATTGAAATCAGAGCTAAGTCAGAGTCAGGTCAGGATTTGATCTAAATTTTCAGCTTGGGTCTCTGTAACCAATCTCAAAAAATTCTAACTACAGAAAGTTTCTGCAGTATACTTTTAATTTTGAAGCTAAAGAGTAGTATATGAAGGTTCAAAGAACGGTAAAACTAGAAAAAGATACATCTCACTCCTTAACTTTGCCAAAGAAGGTGCCAGGTAGGACCACCTTTCCTATCCCTGAAAACAACTTATGAGAAGTGCTAAAATAGCAGAGGACCCATCTCCTGCGACAGGACTTTTATTGCCCCTCAAGTAAGCCTGAGGCAAGCAGCCAGAGAGACCGATAATTAGTGAAAAGAACTTCCGCTGATGCACAATGAAGGGAGGAAGAGAATAATGTGTGAAGTGCCTCCACCAGTACCTCTGGGGGAGCTTGCTGACAGCGTACCAAGGACTGAGTCACTACAAAGCATAGCACTGGCTGGGAGGGCCAGTAAAGGTGCAGATTAAAATATCCATTTGAGCAAAATTGTAGCTATTTTTTTCTGTAAAAACAAACTTTAAAACAAATCAGGGTTGTTAGGATCCAAAAATATGATACCTTTCTTCAAAATTTAACATTTTGCCAGGAAAATCATTTTGATAGTGATTTTTTTTTTTTTTTTAAACCAAAATGCTGTTCTGGTGCAGCTCACTGCTGCCCTCCTCTCTCAAGGACCTCATCAGTTATACCAGTGCAGAAATGACAATTACATTCTCTCCTGGGGTGAAAGTAGCTACCAGCAGAGTTCCACTGGCAAAAGCTGTAACAGCTGGAGCAAGTTCTGATGTCCAGTAAACAAGCTGTATTTGTTCTCTTTGTTTCAAAATGATTCAGCCCGCGGTACCCTTTGGGTACATTTGGCAGTGCTCTGAATGTTGATCGCAATATATTTTTTTTTCTCACATGGTGTTTGATGATGAGCCAGCAGAGCCTGGGGCACTCAGTGTTTGTTCTCAAGCTAAAAGACGCAGCATTCAGGGCTGAGTGTGAGAGATGCTCACCTTGTAGTCCCACACTAACAAGATCCTTTCTTGCCTTTCAACCTCTTTACTCTTTCCAACTTTGCCTCCCTCCTCTGTCAGTGCTTTCCTACTTCACAAAGACACTGTGACTGCAACTAGAAACATTTCTGACGAATACTACTGTTGGTTGCAGTTAACCACCTGGGTACAAGCAGTCTGTTTTTCCACAACACGCTTCCTATAACTACTTTGGGTCACGAACACGTGCTTCCTTTTTCCATTTTCACTCATTTCTCTTCTTCCTTCATTTTGATTTTCACTGTCTTTCATCCACACGTTCTTCTCAGATCTCACTTCTTTCCTCTTCTAACCTCGTGGCCTCTCTCCCACCACCTCCTTAGGCAGAGGCTGCCCTCCACACATGTAGTAACCCTTTTCTGGAATGTGGCTCCTCCTTCCCCAAGGCTACATTCTATCTACATAATCTCACCCCCATAGCTACTATCTCAGTGATAAATTTCTTTCCTCATATCTCACTTCTAACTTGTGTGCTGGATTTGTTTAGGGTAGTTAATTTTCTTCATAGTAGCTCGTATGGTGCTATGCTTTGAATTTCAGATGAAAACAGTGTAGATAACTGAGATGTTTTAATTGTGGCCATGCAGTTCTTACACAGAGTCAAGACATTTTCTCTTTCTGAAACTGCCATGCCAGTGAGGAACAGGTGGCACACAAGAAACTGTGAGGAGACACAGCCACACAAATTGTATCTTGTTTCCTGCTGCTTCTTATCCTATGTTTCAGTGTCTGTCCTATATTCTCATGACTCTAGGTCATTCCCTCAGCACTGGAACAGAAAGCCTCCACACTGCTGTTCTTTCCCATTCTTTTAATTGGAGAGAGGAGCAATGATTTTCACTGTGCCATTTTTAAGTTTCTGTGACGGATTTAAATCCTCTTTCCCATCAGCATCACTCCCTGTTAGGTGTGTAAACTAGTTGCAGGTATTGAGGATGTACAGGTTTCAACCTGCAATGCAGCTCATGTGCTCCCTCATTGGTTCTGATGCCTCCTCTGCTAATGTCCATGGGGCACACAGCAATATTCGGGTGAACAATGCATTAGTGAAAAACACCGGGACTCATTTTAGCTCCAGGGCATGCACACACCTCCCTGCAAAGTAGACCTTGGGGCAAAATCTCCTTTGAGTGTGTGCATGGCCTTGCACCTTGGCACCATCTCAGTTACCCATGTACCACTGATTTTCAGATAGTGCTTGAGAACATTTCATTGTCAGTGACTTTGTTGAAAGAAGAAAAAAAAGTGTGTGTCCACCCCTGAAGGTGTTCAAGGCCAAATTGGGTGGGACCCTGGGCAGCCTGGTATCTGGTAGGTGACAGCCCTGCCCATGGCAGGAGGGTTGGAGCTGTATGACCTTTAAGGTCCACTCTAACCTAAGCCATTGTATGATTCTGTGATATGAGTCTATGCTAATTTACATGCAGTAAATTCAACCAATAGGACCTAAATGACAAATGCAATTTGTCTCACTGCCACTTCAGTTCCTGTGGCTCTTTCTGTGCTGGCTGGCTGAAGGTCCTGAGGGCTATCTTAGGCAAAAGACTCCCTCCTGATCTCAAGAGCTGGTGGGCTTTAGTGGGTCTAGCCCTAGTGCCCCCTGGGACATGCCTAGCTAACAAGGTACCTAATAACTTCTCCGGGAGCATGAGCATAGGTAGGCATGGCCCAGTGAAGGTCAACATGCCTATGCTGGTAGCCTGGCTACAGGTCTTTGGGATGGTAGTGGAAGGTGTCCTGTCAAGTCTTCTGTTCTGGGAAGCAGAATGTGAACAGCAGGCATCTTGTGTATGGAGTGGTGTATGCCCAAGTATGTAGGAGAAGATGTGCTGCAGGCAGCCTGTGCTCACGTGCATTGCTGATCCCTATTGCTAAGCCAGCCTATATCAGGAAGGAGGATATCTTCTGAAGCCATTGCACTTCTTTAGTGACCAACGTGCTGCTACCCGGGACTTTGTCACCAGCACTGCTTACACCTGGCTTCAGAAGGAAGGTCCTCCAGAGTAGGCAATAAACACACAGAATGAAAATGAAGTGCATACATGGGAACACGTGACAGTTTTTATCTTGTGCAGAGTGCTACAAGGCATGTAGAGCTACCTGCAGCTGAGCAGGATGACCATGAAAGCGATTCTGCTCTTGAGTTTGAATTTAACCCGCCTGTGGGTGCGACAGCAATGAATTAAACACATTCTTTAACATTTTCACACCCCAACTGTTTCAAAGCTTGCAGTGGGGCAGGGACTCCTGTTATGTGGTTATCTGGTCAGCTGCCTTGAAGGGGCTGGGGCTGAAAGATGTGCATGCCGTAGTGGTAGTTGGGGTTTGTGGTGCGACTTTTATCTCAGCACTGGTGTGATCATGTTTTAAAGGTAAATTTTTGCTGCGCTTGCATTGACAGCATAACAGCGGGGAGCTCTCCCCTGCAGAGATAGCCCCCGAAACTGCAGTGCGTTCTTGTAGATAAGGGAGAAAGCAAACGGCGTGCCGAAAACTGCAAGCACGGGTCTAACAGCGCAGCAGGTGGGTTATCAGCGACACGGAGGTGGCTTAGGACACCCATGCCGCTGCCTGCTTCCGTTTTGAAAATCTATCTTTCGAGTCTTTTGGGTCAGACTTTGGTCACGTCCCCTCCGCAGCCGTCACAGCCCGTGCTCGCGGTTTAGCCCCGGCTCACAGCCCTCCCTCAGCCCCGGGGATCGGCTGCCAGGCCCGGGGCTCAGCACGGCCGGAAAGCGGCAGCCGCGGGCGGGGCGTCCCGCGCGGGGGCTCGAGGCGCAGCTCGGCCAACGGCT
>JAOWBP010003503.1:12795578-12842032 GCA_028571105.1 Tragopan temminckii
GGCGCTGCCGGCACGCGCTCCCGCCTGCAGGCTAGGTTCCCGCGCAGCGGCTGCTGAGGGGAGGGGCTGCGTGCAGAGCAGGGCGGCCTCAGGGAGGAGTGCTGCTCCTTGCTGCGCCCTCAGTAATGATTCCTGAGTCTGGCTGTGTTGACGACCCTGCTGAAATCAGAGCACTTAACTGATGAGGTTAAACGTGTGCTCACTTCTGATCGGTGCAGCTTGAGCAACCGTACAGGATCTGGAAACTTCTGTTGTGCAAAACGCGTTAAAGGAGGTACGTGACTGTTGTTAAACTAAAGAAGAGAACAGAATTCTCACAGAAAAACACAAATTTAATAGTATCCTCAAGACAACGAGAAAGAAAATCATGCTAACGCCTTATCCTGGCATTGCTACAAAGTTGGGAGATGCAAAAGAAATTGGTAACAAAACGAATTCTGTCACAGTGACCGTGAGTTCTGGATCCTGGCCAGAAACAGTTTGGTGCAGCCCCACAGAGACTCCAGGGATCGAAGGCGTCATCCAGTGTGCGTGGCAGACCCAGAGCCTGCAGCACGAGGGCTCTGAGGGGAACTGAGCCACGTAAACTCTTCTGATGCGCTTTTTATCCGTCCCAGGCTACTTCTAATCCAGTGAAACGTAGCTTTTTGTCTGGTTAAAAGACTTCTGTGTTCCTTCAGAGTTCACTGAAAGGAAAGGGTCTAGGTGCCCCTTTTGCACCCAGCTTTCATAGTGTCACAGCAAGAAAAAGGATTTGGAGTAAAAATTAGAATGACACTGAACAGAACAATCAGATATCAGATATCTGTGCTTCTAGAGAGCATAAATATCGAAGTGACTACTCTAAAACGTCACTTACCCTGATGACACTACAGGCCATCGGAGAATATTCTCGTGAATTGGCCTTTGTCATGCACCTCCTCCACCTGCTGAAAGGCTGTGGGACCAACTGCAGGATTTGTAGAGCGCTGAAGGAATACGGACATTGAGACAGTGGTACTTAAGTATACCTCCTCCCTTGATATTTTATATTCAGTGGCTAATGTTTCTCAAATATATCCTAGTAGTTGGTCTCAGAAAATCTTGGGGCAGTGAGATCCAGTGAGTAATTAAGTTCTTATCCTCATCAATGTAGATATTACCTTAATTTGGTTGGCTCTTCCTTTGTTGAAGTATGATGGCCAAGGGCACCAGCTCACATCCCAGCGGAGGAGTCATGACTCGAGTACCACATTGTGTATCTGTGCACTGGGGGACATGGTTATTGGGCATGATGGAGATGGGCTGACAATTGGACTAGATGATCTTACTGCTTTTTTTTCCAACCTTAATGATCCTGTGATTCTATGTAAAGACTCCAGATTTCATAACTGAAGCTCCCAGCCATCATGTGCCTCTGAATGCCCCTGAGAAACAAGCATTATGATTTGCACAACTTCTTCATTTCTGAAACTCCACAGCAATAGCATTCTTCCTTATTTGAATGGTGTTCCATATTCACACATTACCATGTCCACATCAGTTTGATTCTCAGGGACTTCATCCTAATAGAACAAGCAGAATAAGTTGCAGGGAATGCAAGTTACAAAAGTCAGTAGGGCTAAGACAGAGCATCCATAGCAAATTCAGCTAGCTCTGCAGCTGCTCAGCTCCTTTCTTGACCAGCTGTCATTCTGTGGCTTTAGTGCACACTTTATACACTTCAGGGTAGATTTGAGAACTCTCTTGTTCTCAGGATAAATCCTTATTGAGCTCTGCTCAGCATTAACTGTTCACAGCTAGTACTGAGATGGCCCAGGGAGATTTGGACACATCATATAGAAACGTGAAGCTCTCTGCTTGCCTGTGATAGACTGCTAGCAAACCTTAAAGAAGAGGCTCTTTACTCTTGGTCTCTAATCTCAGCTATGTGGTTACTGGTAGTTAAAAGTGAAAGTTTGCTCAGGGGTGCTTTTGTTGTCCTAGCCAAAGTGTTTCCTCTGTTTGGGGTCTGTAGCCTCAAGCAGCTCTGACTGAGCCACAGCAGAGCACACCCATATCAGAGGAGACATCAAGCATCAGCTGGAGCCTCCTGCAGCACAACAAAGCTGGGGAAATAGAAGTTTCCATGTTGCTGTTATTTTAGTATCTAATCCTTAATCTAATCATAGCACTTTTCCCAAGGCTAAACTTAATAATTCCCCAGGAATATCCTTCTGTCTGGGAGCTGCCTTTGGTTTGCCACCAGACCAAAAATGAAGCTACATGTTTTCAGCTAGCCCTGGAAAATATGATGTGAAAATTTCCTTTTTTTCTCCATCAAACTGTGGATCTGCTGCTCATCCCTTTGCTTAAGGTGACTACTGAAAATTCAAGTGCGTAAATCCTTTCTCCCTTGACTTCAAAATCAACTGCTTGCTTTGGTCAGTCTCTATAATTCTTTCTGCTTAGACAGTCTGCTGTATTACACCAGCAAAAGCAATGCTGGGCTCCTGGAAAGGCATTAGTGACAAAGTGGTATTCAGTACGTGCACAGAGATAACTCTTGCTACTGATGTTTTTATTAGCTGAACTATCCCATCTTTAATAAAAGTATCCCTTTAGACATTGCTGCATACCTCTTCAAAGGTGCTCTTGGATGTGTTTCTATGTTTATTTGTGGTCTCAGGTCTTTTTTAAGGTTTATTTCCATCTGATGCTGAGGGGTGCCTGTTGTGCCCCAGGAACGTTTAACTATTGCTTGTTTAGTTGGTGTTCTTAGCATGATGAGAAGTGTGCAAATGCATTGGATTGTTTGTAAATGCAATCCACAAAACACGGGATTCTTTAGTCACCAAGTCCTTAATTAATTATATTATTGATTTAGGCACAATATATTGATTTAGGCACAATATATTGATTCAGGAACTAAGCCATTTTTTTTCTTTCTTCTAAGCTTAGTAAGAACAAAGCAGCAACAACAAAAAAAATCTAAGCTAGTCACGCCACTTTATTTCTCATTGGGTTGCTGTGGTTACGCTATGTTTTCTAGTGACATCAGTGACGGCTCTGTAGTACTTGCGTGATGGACTGGTTTTGGTGCCTTTTTTCTTTAAGAAAGAAAGGAACCAAAAGGGGAAAAAATTAATTTGTCCATTTGCATCTTTCCTTCTAGTCATGTTTTTGTAGTTGGATGATTAGTGTTAGTGGTTTACTGAGGAGCAAGCGGAGATTTTAAAAGTTAGCTTTATATGATATAGTTACAAATAATTCTAGCTGATATGGAAACATTAAAGTTTTTCCTCTAAAAAAAGAAACATTTCATTGTTTCCAAGCTTTGAAAACTACCTTAGATATTTTCTGCCATTCTCAGGGCCATTTGTGTTTTTTTCAAGTTTTTCCATTTCTTATGTAATACGATGAACAGATCAGAACAGGATCAAAACAACTAGAACAGCTGATCATTTTTGTTTACTTGGGTTCAAGGTTCCTCAGCAATTCAAAAAGTGACAGTGTAAATCCATGGAAGAGAAATCACTCAAGTTTTTTAAATACACAGAAATCACTTTGTGAAGTTCCTTAGCTGTTGGTGAAGGAAAGCTGGAGCAGTATACTGGGGACATTTCATAGCAAACTTTCCATGTTGTTATACTCTTCACAGGTATCAGCTCTTGGTAACTGTTCCAAAGTGGATAGTAGAAAGAGAACATCATTTGTCTGACTTGCTGTGGTCTCAGTTATATTCTTATGTTCTCATTGTTGCTGCCTGTGATAGCAAATTGCAATTTGGTTTGATAAATAAAATCAAATCCTAAAATATGCGGTGTACTCCACCTTGTTTGAAGGTCATGGCATTGCAATGTCTTCCAGATGGGTTTATTGCTTTGTAGGGAAAAAGTGCTACTTTTGGGTTATCGTGTAGCTCAACAGCTCCAGGTTCTCAACTGATCTGCCATTTACCTTACAGGCCAGCCAGCTCACCTGTGTAACACATCTCCTGCAACACAGCTGGTGGTAGGAGCAATTGGATGTATTCTGTACAGAAAGAGGAAGCTATCAACCTTGCAAAAAACGATCACAAAGCTCTATGAGCAGCCTGCAGGCAAACTGCTTAAAGTAAGTAAAAAGTGCCATCTCCTAACAGTCTAACTGGTTAATTATACACCCAAGATGTTGTTTGTGTTACATACATCACACTTAGACATCTGCAAATACACATGTATAAACATTTTCAGGTGCAATTGTCTAGAGGAAAGCAATTTGCATCTGTGTTATTCCAGTATTATCATGAATTCCCTAATATAAACCTGGGGAGCAAGAGTACAAATGCAAAAACATTCAATGCATAGGTGTTCCAGTGAGGAAAGAATGTACCAGAGGAACCGCAGCATTTAGAGCAGATGTTGAAGTGGAAATTCGATGTGTGTGGTCCATTATATTAATTTGTTGTTTTGTGTATAGCTACTCTTGATTTCGCAGAGACTGGGAATGTTTACCTTTAAGAAGGGGAAATTCAAGAGGCGTCCTATTTGTGTTTATCCATACTTGGGTAGGGGAGACACATGGGTAAAGAGGACAGAGCCAGGCTCTTCTCAGTGCTCAGTGACAACAGGACAAGAAAAGTACAAATAATTCCACCTAAATGTAAGAAAACATTTTTGCTGTGGGTGGTCAAACACCGGCATAGGCTGTCCTGAGAAGGTGTAGGGTGTTCATCCTCAAGGTACTCAGAACCCAGCCAGACACTGCCCTGAGCAACATGTTCCAACTGACCCTGCTTTGCACAGGTGAGTTTGACTAGGCAAACCCCAGAGGTGCCTTCCCACCTCAACCCCATGATTCTCCATTCCTTTGTTCCAGACATCTGTACTGTTGTGCACATAGTTCTCTATGATGTGTCTGTATAAGTTTTAGGTTTCATCCTCACTCACCCCTTCCAACAGAAACAACAAAGGAGAAAGACTTTCTGCTTCACCACCTAGGAATCCAGAGGTGGAAATCACCATCTATTTTACTGCTGCAGTGTCTATCTACCTTTGCTTCTGTCTGATATGTCTGGTCTTGAGTCAGACCTAGAGACACTGTAAAGCAAATACTATTTTATTAGTACTCATTTGTATGCTTCTTGATTATTGCAAATAGTATTATCACATATAAAATACATTCAAGAGATACTGCTTAACAACAAAACTAAATGACTTTTGTTGTTCTCATAGCAAGTGCATTAATATGGGCTGATTTATTTTGCATCTGTGGGATGAAAATATTTCAGAAAGATGGTCTACGGTATTTCATGCTTAAATACCTACAAACTGCAAAATAATACACATGACTTCAGCATGTGTGTGTGACCTGAAAGGATGAAAGGACAAGTAAATAGAGTATAACCAGCACAGATACCATTCAAACCTTTGTAGCTGGCAGCACAGATATTGGCAATACAATACGTATGAGTTTTCAGATCAGGGATCTATCTTGCATAAGAACGAACAAGGATTGAGAATTTTCATAAAGTGATAGAATGACTTGGGTTGGAAGGGACCTTAAAGATCATCTATTTCCAGCATCCCTGCTATAGGCAGGGACACCACCGCTAGACCATTTTTAACCAGTTTCTGCTGTGTAAAGAACTTTTAAGTGTCTCAAAATTGTTGAAAAGAGCAATTCTTAGTTCTTCTGCAAGACATAGATTCATAATACTGATGACTAAATCTGCTGCTGATCCATATAACAGGGCAGTGTTAACAACATACTCTCTTAAGAAAACTTAGAAAGCTTGAGTACAACAAGTAAATTATCATGGTGTTTACTATTATACCTGTCATTCTTCACAGTAAGAATTTCCCATTCTGTATCAGAGAAAATTGCAGCCACTAATAGTTTTGCAATAAAAATCAGGAAAGCATACCAGCCTTGAAAGTTTTCTACTGAAAGTACAGAGAGGGTGAGCACCCTCCTAGGATAGTCAGTGTTCTGAGCGTGTTCCTTTCCTTTGATGAGATCAGACAAGGAAGCAGCAGTTTGCGTGTCTCTCTTCCCAGCTGACTACCACAGTCTTGAGGCTAGTGGCTCTTCATGTTCCTGTCTCTGACACTGTGCAGAAATTCTAATTTTGACTCAAGGAAATTTTCGTCAAAAATAGCTTAGCTGCTTCATACATCTACACGCACACACACGCTTTTTAAATAAATAATTACTCTCTCTATGAAGTTTCTGATGACTAATAGGACCAATTCACCACTGGAAAGTGGCAGCCATTTCCTCATGCATACCCAAGTGAACAAATTATGTCAGGAACTGAAATGTACTCCATATGACTTGTAAGATGACTAGATTTGAGATTTTGTTGGAATATTCTCTTTAAACACTTTACAGATTTGAAATTGCTGTGGTATCTCTCGTGATCACATATCATCAGAGCATCAGTTTCATGTTGAAAGATCTGAAAACAGCATTTCAGCAAAAGATGGAACTATTTTCTAGTAACTAGACAGAAACTGGCAACATTTTTTTTTTTTAGCCAACTTGTGTTTTATTTCAGAACAGATGCAAGACTATGAATAAGTGACATTTTTTCCACTTTTTTAATGAAATGTTGGCTTAGCTAGCTTGGGAAGTCTTCAGGCATGTTTAATATATAGCTATATGTATTTCATATGTTTATTTCTATACTGATACATTTCATTGTATATGTTCAATAGATTTAAATTCTAATTGTACCTTCCCATACTACCTCCTTTACATGCAACAAGCTATTTCCATCTTCTGCTCTTCCAGCTCTGTTGCAATAACAGTTTTCCGGAGCACTTAAACCTTTTGCAAAACTTTACCTTACACAGTTGCTACTACTGTATGATGAGTAAGATTTTGTGATTTATTAATGAGCCACATGAACAAGCTTTTAGACTTAGTCTGAGTAGTCAGCTACAAGTGTGAATGTTTGTAATCCACATACTGGCCTCCAGGGAAATTACATTCATAGAGTAAAGAAAGAACTAATTTAAATTGGAGTTGGAAAGATCCAGCTGGGTTCAATGGGAAGTACTCAAAAGTTATATTCATCCTAATAATGAATTGAACTTGGAATCTGATATGAAGGCATCTATCTAGTAGCGTAAAAAGAAAAAAAAATAGTTGGCTAATTATTGAAAAATAATTGTAACTTCGTTACTCATTAAAATATTGTAATAAACAGAAAATGTTTCCAGTTTTATTGTAAGGTAGGAAGGGAGGATCAACACAACAGCTTCTGCTACATTTGCCCTCATCTCAATTTTGTGATATTAAAAGCTTTATTATTTTTTCATTTAGGATTTCTCACTCACATACATAATTTCTGTTGTTTTGCAAAAACTAGATTTGTGAGACTAGTTCTAAATTCACTGTCCAGTCTGAAAGGAATGCAAAATTTTGGCAAAATAGGAAGCTGAGAGAAAAAATAGTTGTATGCCTTGCAAACACATTGTGTTTTTTTTTTCTAATTTTTATCAATTTGACATGGCTAAAGCAACTTTTGAAGTATAACATTATTTCAAAGAAGTCTATGTATATCATTTTGAAATATCAACATATTTCATTGTTTTATCAAAAGATATAAGTATTCAATTCAGATGCTTCATCTGACTACAGCGGACCTGGCTGCTGAGTGTTTCCCGTTCTGCGTGTCAGAAAACAACACCAAAAGCATCCATTCATCCTGGATAAAATGACTAAAAAGACAAAAAGGCTTTCTTGGAGGAGAACCATTTATGAAGGCACTGCATTTAGAGATGAGATTCGTGCCATGCACAGACAGGCTGTCTTCCTCTCATTTCCTCCAGGATCTTCCTCTTGCAGCCTGGCTTCCATTCAGGTGCCGTGCAGGTTGTTATCCTCCCCTGCATGCCATCAAGCTACTGAATAAGATATATCCTGTGTCCCCTCATTTGTCCTCCTAACTATTTCATGTATTCACTAGCAATCTGGTTCCATAGAGCTTCCACTGTTGATAAATGAAAGAGGAGAGAGGAAATACGTGTCTACACTTAGGATTATGACTCTCTTAGTTCCAAGAACTGTAAAGCAGATGTTTAAAGTACATTTCACTCTGAGGCATCTGAAACCTGAGAGTGAAGCAACTTTATCTACCCCCATGACAGAACAACCAGTACCTTGTGATCAGGGGTAGCTGAGCAATCACTATATTTAACAAAACTGATACGGAAGCTTGGTTTTTCTTAATTATCAGATATAAAGTAAGAACATGAGAAACAATGGCAGCTCATCTGAAAAATGCAATATAAACGATGATGTTAATCTGAAGAATTTTTACACAGGATATGTGTCTGTTGTTCACATATGAGAGGGAGAGAGGAGTTTGGAACCTATTGGTATAATTACATCACTTTGGATGAGAGACAAGAGAGATGAGTAGAGAATAGAACTTAAAAGATATTCCATTTTAATGAGAGAGTACTATAAAGAGCAGATCAAAAAGAATAGTCATAAAATAAAATACAATATAATGAATTAGTTTTGTATTATAAGAGAAAGGAAAATATTATTAATTTGTGAAGCAGACAGTCATCTTTGCTGCAGAATTAAAAATGAGAGAGCTCTTATAAATGCTACCCACACAATGTAGCACCTCACCAAAGCTCAACTATGAAACCAATGTATTCTGCTGATTACTGCTGTTCTAGCCATCTTTCCTGCATATAAAACACGAAGTCAGCCAGTTATGAAGCTATTGAATGTTTCCAGAGTGTCATTTACCAGAAGGATTTGATAAGTTACAGAGAAATGAACTGTTTTGCTTTCTGATCTTGATGAAGTGCTGCTAACATACCACAGTTTATAACAGTTTCAGGTGCAGGTTATTTTTAGGTCTTTCTTTTCCCCTTCCCCCCCCCAAATTATTTCTCCCATTTTCAACGAGTTAATGGCATCAAAGTTTTTAATCTGCATGACACAAATAAATTAGAGCAGGTTTTGTGTTTCTGTAGTACCACCTAGCATTGTTTCTAGAACAGGTAAAGGAATCACCAGTTTGTTGTATTTGCTTTGGTTCAAATGAAGTAAAAAGATGTCAATAGCAGCAATTAGACACTGTCTAGTAGCTAAGAGTACAGACTCTAAAAACACAGAAGAATAAAAGAAGTCTTATCTGAATTTCTACAGAACTTCAAACACCTCAGCTTCCCTCAAAGATGTGCACGTTGAGGTAGCATGTGTAGCATGGCTGAAGGCCAACAGAGACTAACTTTCAATGAGAATTTTCACAGCAGAGAAGGAGGTTGAGATGTTTCTTACAGATCGTGATGATGCAAGTGCCCTTTACTGAGTACTGTGGAAGTTAGTGAATGCCAATCCAATCACACTGTGGAAGGAAACAGCAAAAGCAAGCGGTCCTCATGCTGGGCCCTTTCATTACTGCTTCAAGTAACCCACACTTCCCAGGGAGAATTTCTAAAAGAAGAACTGGGACACTGGGACCTGCTTATGGTGTAGTAAGTTAAGAGTAACCCATTTCATGTAAAGCAGGATTCATTCATTGCCTGAGTGTTTTGAGCTGTTGGAGTCTTCATGGTCTGACTGCTCAGATAGTAGGTTGAAAGAAGCATGGAGAATTTGCTATTTTTATTTATGTATCTATGTAAAAACTGCAATCCTACCTATATATTTCATGCAAATGATGATCCTTTCTGTCAGAGTTCTCAGTCCAAACGTTAATGTTTATTTCTCACAGAAAAGCCACATCCGAGGCGCTGGCACTGGTTAGGAAGAACAAAGCATTCAGTTGCTTTTGTCCAGCTTTCACCACAAGCTGCTACATCACAAGGCAGAGCTGAACAGTGATGAATACCTCCCACAGCACTGTATGGTCCAACCAGATGTTACCCAGTAATTCAAACTCCCTCAGTTTTTATGCATATCTTATTACAGGAGGTGTTCCCATCTATTGGAATAATGTAATTATAGGAAAAATTCAGTTTTCCTTAAAAGCAAGGTCTTGCTTCCTGTTGAAAAGAACACCATAAACTAATCCAGAAGCAGTCCTGTGATGAAAGGAAAATATCTCAATATATTCTTTTTTCAGTGAAGTTGATGACTCTGGATCCTGATATGTGGCTTCAGGTTTCTGCCATGATTTTCACTCAGGATGAGTGTGCCAGGATAACTTTCTGCAATTGCAGCTGCCTTGTTACCGTTGGTGATACCAAAGATGACTCTAATGGCTGCTTTACTTGTAAAGAGTTCGTGATGAAAATAAACAGCTCTCAATACATTTATTTTCATTTTGAACAGTTGTCAATATTTCATTAATTGCCAAACTGCTTACTTACTAATAAGTAGGATATGCTTTCTTATTATCAATTATACTTGTGAATAAAGAAGTACTACGTAGCATGTTTGCAAGCAAATTGCAATAAATATTGTACTAGAACAGAATTCATTTGTGTTCTTGAATCAGAATTATTGACAACAATCACACTTTTTTTCAATTTGTAGAATATTTACCTTGAAAAAAGCCTCAGTCTTGTCATCTGTGCTGTAAGAAGCTTGCCTGTTGCTACTCCAGTGAGCAAAAGTAACCTGAACAATTTTGTACTTCATCTGAATCATGTGGATGTTTGGACAGGACTGAAGTGTTGTTGTGCAGAGATGTCCCACCCCAGGGCAGAAAATGAAGCAGATCAAACTGAATATGTTAAAGAAGTGCTTTTTCAAAACACAAGTCAGAAGAGAATAAAAGAGAAAGAAAGTCAGTGAAGAAACTGAGAAATTTTTATTCATCTGTAACTCCACAATCTCTAAAAACTGTTCATTAGAATAAAACCACAACTGTGATTAAGACAGCTGACTTTGGAAATTGTGAGACATCTCAATTTTAAAAGTTAAATAAGGAAGAAAGAAAGAAAAAAATTGTGACATTTTTAGTAGCTAATAACTTATACTTCATGGAAATATGATCATATCAACAAAAATAGTTCAGGATTCCAAATGAAGTTTTGTCATCTACCTGAACTCTTGCGAACTGTCTCTCTAGCAAACAACACAAACTATTAAACTAATTTCAGGGGCAATTTTTAACAACCATTCCACCCTGACTTACTAAGAATTTCTATCAGTAAAAGTTAATGTCTTCAAACATGCCACAGTTCCTCAACATTCTTCTTTGATATGCAATATAAAACTACCCTTAAGGAAGACTGTTCTTTTATCACACTAAACATTCAAACAAAATGATAACAGTCGCTGGACTGTGCTCAGGAATCTGCAGAATCAACAGAGTATGGTGCTATGTATTTGTGATTCTTCCATCTTTCTCTACAGCTCAACATTTTTCTGAATTTAACCTCTTCCTCCCACCCCTCTTTTTCCTCCCCATTCGAAAGCCTGCACTCAAAATTGCATTCTATTCCCAAGGAATGTAGAGGCCCCACAGTGTAGCTGTGAGAGAAACTGACTCAAAATACCATTTATGAGTTCAAGCAAGCATGCAGTTTACAAATGTCAAGAATAAATTGTTTTTAGTAATGCATAAAACCATCTGCTGTACACCAGCCTTCTTTGGTTTGGATTTCATGACATAACTCTTGGCTACATCTTCTGATTCCTATTTATGTCTCTCCCTTTAGAAGCAGGGCTCTTTAGTCATGGTTCAAATTATTCCCATTGTGGAGAAAATTGGTGCTTTTTTTTTTTTTCATTTTTCCAGGGCTCTCTCCTCACTAATAGCTTTTCTCTAGTAAAAGAAGATACCAATATTCAATGAGCGTTGCCTCCAAATCGTGCCACAGCCCCCCACAACAAATACTCATACTTTTTAGAGCTGCAAAGTTTAAAGTTAGTATTCAGACATGAATTGCATTACGCTAGCTAGGAGTTACTTGGCCAGTTGAAGTGTTTGTTATTGAAAAAACAAACAGGAATTAGGCCCAGGTGTATCCTCAGCAAAGAAATTAAGAAGGACAGGAACAGGTCTAGCCTCAGCTAGAGGGCCCGAGGATCCTTGATTTTTATTTAAGGATCTGTGAAAAACGGATAATTGAGTTTTCCCTATAGATCTCAAGGCCTAACAAAGTAATAACTTCAGATTCACATACTCATCCACAGAGTGGAAAATCTGAATATTTCACAGGAAAATCTCCAATGCTAAAGTGATAGACGACTCATTGCCAACTCATAGAATAGCCAAGTGGGAAGCTATTCTCACACGTTTAATGCATCAACTAGGACTCTTACAATTGAAAATGGCAGGGAGAAAAGTTGCTTATATAAAAATCAGATGAAAATGAAAGTAGAATATCAGTGTGTGTACGTATGCCATTTTCTTTGATGCAGACAAGTATACACGTGAATGCCTAAACAGATGCAGCCAAAAAACTCACTGTTTCTGTTTCTCAAACAGGTTGATCTTTCTCCTGTCTGGGTAAAGTGGACATCAAAGCAGACTCTTCCTTAACCTCACGAAGAAATGTGGTCTCATTATTTGTCTGTCCAGGTAAGATATTTGTTTATGTTTTTAACATCCCTGTTCTAATGAGCTGCAAATTCTTCTGAGACCAAATCCTTTAGCCTTTGCTTTTCATATTCTTCCCAGAGTTAGTATTTCCATGTTATTGTATTTCCTGAGATGTTCAGTGATTGAGTATCCACTCTTCATTTTGGTACTTCTTTATATCTGATTTGCATTGGTCTTTTTTTTTTTTTTTTTTTTTTTTTTGAGTTCTGCTTATGGCACTTTCCCAAGTGTTAGGGAACAGCACAGGACTCAAGGTCCTAAAGGGCAGCACATGGCATCAGGGGAATGGAAATTCATTCATTGAGGTCTGAGCACTACACTCTTCAGAGCTAGCTGCTGTATGGACCATCTAGAGATAGGCAAAAAATAACATCTCTGCAGACACCACTCATCTATGTAGTACCAAATATAAATTATGAGAGTAATATGTCAATAGAATCTGAACTGAAATTCCACTTTAGTCTTCAATGCTACATCTGCTTATAGAAGCGCAGCTGTTACTCTGCTAGAATATTCAAAATGAGAACCTGACTTAGAACAAAGATGGTAATGCATGCTTACTATCACGAAGCTCAGAGGAGGCTGCTACAGTAGTAAGGAAAACCAGAGAAAATTCAGCAATGCAAAAATAAAAAAATGTTGGAAAAAGTCTTGGTTGAAAGCTATTGAGAATAAAGAAATTTTCAGAACAGTCAGAGAACTTGAACAAAGTCATTTCCAATACAATATTTAACAAGTATCATACCAGGAGTTACAAAGTGCAGGAGCAAACGCAAAATGCTTCTATTGCTATATATGAGATAATTGTTTCTGCTCAAGTGTCCCATAATCTTCAGTATTTAACTAGTTTAGCAACCTGCAGTTTTTTTAGGTTAGAATTCTCCACTGGTCATTACAGTTTGAATGTCTTAGAGAAATGCTGTTGCACTGAGAAGGATTAGTCCCATTGGCTGCAGAAGACCTAACCATGGTAGACTTACCTGTCAGTAATGAACGTGAATTGGAATGTACACAGATTCTGTGGTGACACAGGTCCATGGCCAGTTGGGGCCAGATGTCATGAGATTGTTGATAGGATCCCAAAGTATCCCTTTATGCAGGAGCGACAGATTTGGAAGATCATTTACTTTAGGTGCTTTATTATGCTCAAGAAAAGGAAGCATTTGGTTCCAGTGTATAGGAATTGTCAAAGGAGAGAAAAAAAAAGAAACAGTTCCTGACTAGGAATGATACACAATTCGGGGAATATCTGAGCTACTACTTCCTCTAGTGGAAAAAAATATTGCCCTAAATAATTATTCTTGCTTTACCAGAGAAAATTTACTGGAAAATTTTACAGCTCCAACAAGCAGATATGTGAGTCAAATCTATTTTTGCCAGTCACAGAACACACTTCTCTTACGAGGCTGCAATTGAGTAGGCAGAAATTTGTTCATTTTGTAGTGTGGTCGCCTGTGTGATCTTTGGCAGTTTTTAATCCCCAAAACACCAGATCAGTGCAAAATTGGGAGAAAAATCCCAGACTGATGACAAAATAATAAAACACCTTTAGAAAAAGGTTGTGTCACCAGATACTACTTTTACTGAATGTTCTGCAATTGTAGGTGAACACTGAGAGAGCAGTTGGCACCTTCAGACATCTGAGTTGGTGACAAATTGAGAATGTGAACATTTCTTTGTACAGCGGGAGCTCATGCAAGGTGAAAGGGAAAAAGGGGAAAAGCTAAATGAAGGAGCAATGAGGTTTGGTGTTCTCTGCCACTGCAAGAACATGGTACAGTGGACTGTGAGGATTTGATTACAGTTATGGAACCAAGAAGATGTATTCACAACTATTAAACATACGTACTGTCATGTTTTGGGGCTGTAAGGTGAAAGCAAAGAGTTAAAATAGTAGATAGTATGTGAGGATGCTCAAATGGTTTTTAAGCTCCTTGTTTTTTTCAGATAGAATGTAGTGAGCACTGAAGAGTTGCAAAGAAAACAGGATTTGAAACTAGAACTAGGTTTTTGTTTTAACAGGTACAGGAGATGCTACCAAAGTTGAAACTGTTACCTTCTGCAAGCAAGTAACTTTGCTGGAAGCGTATAGGTGTTTGGTAGCATCTCTCAATCACAGCGTATCTGCTCTAACTAGGCAAACTGAAGACTTGGCAGATTTTAATGGTGACATCTGAGGAGGAGAGCTGAGAAAGCTAAGTGTTGCCATGAGCGCACAAGCTTCCTCAGAAGGGCAAAACATAGGGTCAGAGGGGAAAGGTTCAGCTTGTCATCACTGCTTTCTAACATGTAGCCACTTCCTGTTGCTTCTGAGAATGGTGAATAAGAAATGAACTTGAATTTGGGCAAAGCTTCAAGATTTTTATTGAATAGTACATAACTAATAAACAAGATTATACAGTGTCTGTATTTTCATGGAAAATAGACTCAGTTAAACACATAACATATTTCTGCCACTTGGATAGATGCTAATTTAGCATTTGTAAAACTCAAGGCTCCAGCAGAGCGGGAATATCCTCCCAGCAACAGTCCCAGAGGTCTCCTGCTGGGCAGACTTTCTCTCCAACCGTGCTGTCAGCACTGCCTCAGATATCATCAGTGTTAATTCCAGTACTGCACTGCTGAGACACAGTGCCAGGGAAAGGCTGAGATCAGGCTTTTAGAGCAGCAGTATCATCAGTGCCAGCCTACAGTGATGCCTTTGTGGAAGCACAGAGCACTAACACAAGAAGTTGAACCAATAAATAGCACTGCGTGGAAACAAGACAACATTCCTTTGTGCATTAGTGTGCCCTTCTGCCTCTTCCCCTCAGACCTGTAGGATTAACTTTGCAATGATACAGAAGCCTCTGCAGTAATAGTGTTTGGATTTCAGTTGATCAGTAGACACGGCACAATGTGACGATAAGATGTTCAACTGCAACAGCAATATCTCTTAATGCTATACATATATATGTATATTTATATAGACTACATATTGGTACAATACAACTCAAAAAATCAATGGCCTAACATAGCCATTTATATGTGACAGGGTTAACCTTGAAATATTAATGCACAAACTATTTATTCTCCTCCAAACTATAGAAGTTACAAATATTTTCTCTCTTTTCGGTACACCTTTGTAATAAGACAATACATTTTATTACTTTGACTTAAGTCAATTAGCAGATTCTCCATTCCACTAGGAAACAGGCTCTCCATCTCCTTGTTTCAGTTAACAGTGATGTGAAATGGAATCACTTTTTTCTCTAGCTTTTCAGAAGGCATTTTCACATAGACCCCAGTAGTGAGACGTCGTCTTCTTTGGATCTGTAAGATATGGGAAGACAGGGAAATAAACGAGTGGTCACCTCTCTTTGCAGAACATCTATTAAGATTACTTGAGGGAGAATCAGGAGTTAGAGGATCCATTTAAGAAAAGACAGAGTCCTGCCATTCAACTAGCACTTTGAAGGTGCTCGTATTAAAGTCCAGTGTTGGCTCAAAACCCAGTGTTTACATCAGACTTTTTCATTTAGCTTCTAGAGACAAGAGTGGATTGAAAAATATGGGACAAGAATACTATTTTGGTTTATGCTTTGACATGAGTTTTATTTCTACAATCCAGACCCCCGCTGAAAGAAGCAAACCGGATTTACGTTTCTTATGCTTTTGTCTTATGCGGATGTTTCTAGCTGTGAAGTTAAATATGCTGTAAGTTACAATTCCTTCCTGCCACAGGGAGAAGCTTCTTTACAATTGTTTTGTACAGAGATAAATAGTGAGAAAAGTAAAAATCAAATCCTAGGATTTTGTATGAATCAGCCGTGTGAGATCAGGGTACACCTGAAGACTGTTGCCTTTGATACCAGAAGTACCCTAGACTCCAGTCTGTTCTAAGCACCCAAACCTAAGCCAAGAATCAGTTCAACTGATATAAGTTGGCTGTTTTCTGCTACTCTGGCAACATGACTGAGCCATAAACAAGTTTAAAAGTAAATCCAGCAAGTTCTCCTTTTGCATTATTGCATCAGTACTGCAGTGCACTAGTAAAATGGTGCCAGAGCATCCCAGTGCATTTGTTCCAAACATTCTCTCTTATTCTCGTTTCTTTCTCCTTGTTCTTGGCACACAAAGGGGTGTTATTAGCAGGATGGGATTAGTTGATGGGACTTACCGCTTTGCCCACGACAATGGCTGAGATGATTATGCTGTAAAGAAAGAATCCTGAGGCAGTAGCTCCTAATACCCGGAGGTATATGGCAGTGTCTGGACAAGGTTCTGGATCTAAAACATATCATATTACACAACTCTTATCACATATGAGCATCATAAAGAAGAGCCTGGAGTCAAACATTAACATCCACACTGCTTTTCTCTACCGTTTACTATCCCAGGATACTATCCTGCCCACTCAAATTCCAGTGAAAATAGATTTTATGTGCAGAAGAACAAACACTTCACTCTTTGCTGTTTCTGCATCAACATTCCTAACTTCCAGCACACAACACGTATACTATATGGTATTGCATAAGCTGTGAAACATCCATAAATTGCTAAATACATGGCATGTCTATGAATACATCTGCGTTAGATGTCTACAGGAGACACTGATGGAATAAGAGCATGATTCTCAAAGGCTAAATCAGTGTTCAACCTCGCTTCCTACAAACAGCACTCTGAAGATCTATGAGACATACAGCAACATTTGTAAGCTGGGAATATCACAGTACTGGAAAGCTGCTTGGCTTACCAATGACATAGAGTTGCGTCCCATTTCCCTTGTTCATGAAGTATGGCGGAGGGTACATCCGCTCCATCTTGCAGACATAAAGACCAGTATCATTAGCTTGCAGGCCTGTGAGGGTAAGGGTCACGTTGTTTCGGCCCGGGCTAACATGGCACTGAATAACTTCTTCCACACTGAACATTTTAAATTCCATCGTGTAGGTCGAAGCGCAGATTTCAGTGAACTTGTCACCTGTCTGTTTGAGCAAAGTCACTCGAATTTCCTTTGCATTCCCAATGTGCTTGTAGTTACACACCAAGCTGGCAACTCCTTGCCTGTTGGCCAGTACTATTGCTGGCTGAGTCACTTCCATTACTGCAAGGAAGCAAAGAGCATCATGGTAAGTTAACTGTCAAGAAATGATCTGCAGTCATATAATGTTTTACTTGAAACGTGTACTAAAAGAAAGGAGTCCTACCACCTCCTGTTATCCATGGATAACTCCTAGAAATGCTGCTATATCCTTTCAAAAGAAAAATCCTTCAGGACCACAGTTGACACAAAGACTGCATTAATATACTGAAAAATACTGACATGCTTTCATTATTATAAGTGATATTAGAAATCTCAGCAATTATTTGTTCCCAAATAGTAAGTAACTTGACCACTTACTGGAGCAATGACCTGTAAGCCTCAATTTCCTTCTTAATATACACTTTTAGATGTACAAAAGAAAACAAGTATATAGACTTCAGATGGTGAAGATGAAATTTGTAATTTAAAGTTAGGAATTTAAACCATAACTTCTACCTGGTAGATATCAACGTATTGCCATTTAGAAATTAACAGATTGACATCCTGTACGAAGCATAGAACAGAATCCTTGGGGTGACAGTAATACTGAGTAGAAACTCTGTTTGCATTTTTTATTCCTGATCTTTTTACTCCAGCTATTCCCAAGTCACTGGATAGCAAGATGTATATTCTAAGCTACAGTACAGCAACACACAGCAAAGCCTGATGAACATACTGCAAAAAATCTTCACAAATCTTAAGGGGAAATTGGTACACCATGTGTGTCTCCACAAGCTATTTTGTACAATTGCTGTACTCTATCCCTCAACACGATGGGAATGCATTTTTGCTTTAATAAGCTGTGAGTGCTCAGTATTATTTATTCAATTTCATATTAAAACAGTCCATTTCTGGGCTGAGTTTACCTTTTTCAGTTCTGCAACGCAAGAATATGAGAAGGGGTAAAATCTCTCCATCCATTCAAACATCTATCTCCACCTTGTCAGCTGCCAACTTCAGCCAAAAGGCCTGGATTGTCAAAATATTTCTTCCTTCATGAGCTGCTCTGAGTCCTGCCCAGCCTCTCTGCAGATGTCTTTGCTCTTAAGTCTGGTTTTCCAGACACCTCTCAGAGCCCTAGACCTCTTTCCCAGACTGTCCTATGGAGAGATCCCATGTCATCTCCTCTTGTACCCAGTCCCTGTCCTGCAAAGATGTGAATATGAGAAACTGTAGACACCCCCAGCTACCTTCATCTACCCACCTTCGGCAGTGGCAGTGGCTGCGCAGAGAAAGCTCACGGTGACCCATGCTGAGAGCATTCCTGCGCTGGGACAGATGCTGAAGAAGCTGAAAATATCTGATGCCTTCAGACTTCAAGACAAACTGGAACTCTCAGGACTGGAATAAAGGTAATGCCTTTCAGGATACTGAATCTTCGAAATGTTTGAACCCACACAGAGTCAGTGTGTATTTATATAGATGTGATCCCAGATGCTGTACCTGAAAGTAATATGAAGCTTTGTTTTGGTTTTACGAGAAGGGAAGTAGTGGGTTTGATTAGTACGTGCATAGTTAACCTCAAACAGCATGAACAAAAACAACTATTCAGCAGATGGAAAATATATATTCAATCTGAAACTGCCATCCATTCTGCTCTGAGAACTGGGGGAGGAGAGGTAATCATCCAATAGAGTAATTCAGGCCCATTAGTGCAACTTGCTTACACAATCATAGCATTTAAAATTCTAGCAGTCATCAGTTATTTTCTATTAGGACAACATACAAAGAACTATTTTTACCTAATGTGACACAGTGAATCAGTGCAAGCTAGCCTGTTTATGGAGGACTTCCTTCCACCTCTAATATCTTTGTTTCCTTTAATGTTAGTGCTTTTGATGTTTAAAAACTGCTGCCCCCTTCAAAATACTGATTACAACTGCAATATATCCATCTTTTAATATTAACAATGTGACTTGAATCATAACCCAACTTCTTCTGTACTTCTAAGAAAAAAAAAGATCTATCTAGTATGATAACTAATGAATTCCACATCTGTGCAACACTTTCTCTATGTAGAGACTTTACTGTCCAAGCACAATGAGATCAACAGATGAAAAACACTGTAGAAGCTTTGATTATTGCTATCTCCACTTAGAGAACCTGCCTCATTCCAAATCTCAGTGACACAGTTTTCACCCATGGGCCTTTTAAAAGTCATATCTGAAAAAAAAGTGTGAAAATCCTTGTACTTTTTTATGTGATGGTCTGTCACATCCATGAATCATTGCCTAAAGAATTTCTTAAAAATAAGTTACTCTGAAGACCATCATTCTTTTTTTCCCCCTCTACTTTGAGAAGCTCTCCTAGAAGATGCTTCATCATTTGCACATTAACAAAGACCTACTTCAGGACTGTGACCTAGAAAAAAGATAACATTAGTTCTTGAACAGTAGCCTGCTCAGACCAAAGATACAGGATAAATATTTCATCTCAAAAATTACATGAATACATAATTATAGAAATAAATTGACTGCTTCCATATTTAGGTGATGCAAGAATTTGTTAATGACAAATTCATAGCCACTTTGATTTCATCTAGCATTTAAAAGCCAGCATTCAAAACAGAACTGATAATAAATAAAAATATGACTCTGGGAAAATGGAAAAATTACACCCAAATAATGAGTCAGGCCTGTATTTTATTACTGCTTATACATGCTTAAATCCATTTTATTAATAAATTTAGTATTAACTAAATTCTATTGCAATATTACATATCAGAATATCAGAGAGATTTGTGGCATGAAGTTATCAGGTTGTGCCTGACATTTTCAAATCCAGAGTAGTAAACATATTGCCTATCCTATGTATCTCTTTGGTTTGGGCTTTGTATTCAGTTAAATAACTGATGCACTTGAGCCTCATCATTCATAATATAATCTCCGGATAATTGATTGTGCCATTAACCACTAAACATTTGGAAAGGATTTCCATGTAAAACTCTGTGCTTACTGTCCCACATAACCACAGTACGGCTGAGCACTGAACCAGGCTCCCAGGGTAGTGGTCACAGCACGGAGTTTGCCAGAGCTCAAGAAGTGTGTGGACAATGCTCTCAGACATATGGCCAGATTTTTTGGGTGGTTCTATGTGGAGCCAGGAGTTGGACTCGATGATCATTATGGGTCCCTTCCAACTCAGGATATTCCAGAATTCTATATAGCTAGAGAGAGGAAGCCCTCCAGGTCTGTTCTCTGATAAACATTGTTTCCATTCTTGCCCATTTTATTTCCAGGCTGTTTAATTCTCAAGGTGTCTTTTGCAATATACCACAGCTTACTCTTTACTCTTCTTTCTCCTTAAAATCCTGTCATGATGACTACTCTTCTAAGTAAGACACAGTATGTGACCCTGTGGAGTTTCTTGAAGTTTTCTGTCTCTTCAAGGCCAGGGCAGCCTGGGGCGAGCCTGGACTATTCTCCTTCCAATGGATAGAGATCACCTTCCTACAGCGTCCTCTCTTCTTGCTAATCAGGCTTTGGATCTTGGGTTAATATTGAGCAGATACCAGATTGATGATGTAGCAAAATAGGGTTCTTGTTCCAAATAAGACTTCTTCATTGTTCCTTTCCTTCTGAGCTAAGTTATGGCATGGAATAAGGTCTTAGTAACCAGATGAGTTCCCCCCTAAAATGAGATCCACAAGAATGGTCGGGGAGGCCTTTTCTCTCCACTTTGCTCCTCTTCTAACTACTGTTCAGCTGAAGAAGACTCTGTGGACTTCTGCTCCATCCACCTTCCCTGTACACCACATAGGCTTTTTGGTCTACAGCCAAAAGACCTGGCTAACCTAGTTACTGATTCTTCTTGTCTGCACAGTCTGATATCTTGCCACTCTGACTTCATCTTTCAGACTCCTTTTCTGCCACCATTTTACTTTAACAGGAACCTGACACCTGGCCTAGGGTCAGGGCAAGGAAGCGGGTCAAAGAAGAGCCCTTCCTTTGATGTTGAGATTCAGAAGGTCTTTAAAGAAGGATGTGCCTCAGACTGACTACAACAGCATGTGCTTTGCACCTGCCATGTCCAAGATCTCAGTGTAAGATAAATCTTTCTTTCAATGCACATGCTTATATTGTAGTACTCTTCTCTTTGCTCCTGGGGGTAACATTAAGTCCCAGGTCAAAGGAAACCTTTTTACTCTATGTGTGCAACCATAGCAAAGAGCCAGGACAGTGGAAAGGACTGAGGGGTTTGCAGAGTTAAGTTTCAGCCCTAACTGAGGAATCAGCTGGCCTCACAGCATCTGTGAACTTAGCATAGAGAAGGACATTAATTTACACTGAACACTGGGCTACACTACTGTATTGCGATTAAGTTAAATAACTGGGTTTCTCATCTAAACTTCTTTGTCATTTTGGGTTAGTTATTCACATTTAAGTGATCTCAATTGCTTTTCTTCGTTGAATACTTGTTAGGGCAAATATTCTACTGACGTACTGTCAGAATTCCCATTGCAAAATGTTATTATTCACTTTTTTTTTTTTTTTTCACACATTAAAAAAAAATTGCTTCACATTGTCTATGTTTTTTTCTTCTCTGACAGGAACTTAAAAAAGTTCTTGGTGAATTGCTTGAGATGTAATGGAGAGAAGAGAAGCTTATCATTTGCATAAGTATCTGGTTTCAGGATATTTTGTTAAACTCAGAATGTGAGATCATGTCCCACTATGTTAAACAGTTCACGTTTTTAGCATGTTAGTTTGCCACAAACCTATCAGGGTTTTGAAGTGCATTGTCATTTGAAAAAAAAATCCAGACCTCTAAATGGTATGGCTGAAGAAAAAAAATCTTTTCTACAAGATAATAGGTAAAGAGAAAAGGAAATAACATCGTAACTGGAAAAAATATTGTTTCATTACCATGAAAGGACTAAAACCTGATTAGTGTAAGTAAAGCCCTAGATATGACCAAGTTTGGTGGATCAGTCTTGGCTCCTGAAAGAACCACAGCTCACATCATCAAACCACTGATTTTTAAATCTTTCAGAACTGTGGCCTTTCTGTGAGCTTCTAACTTGGATTTGCAGATGTTGATGTCTTGTCCTAAGCCCATGCCCTCAGCAGACAAGCAGAGGCAAGGACAGCACTAAATAAGGAGCTTTCCTGCCTGTGCCTCCCAAGCATTTGGATTTCTTGTGTGCTTCTGCTGACCAGTTGATGGGCTAGAAGGGTTTGAGGTGTATGCAGATGAGTGAGTTCTTTTTCCTTGTGCTGCAGTAGTTGGCAGTTCCTTCTGGAAGTCTAAGCTTTGTTTCCCCTACTATGAAGTTAGTTATATGAAGCACTCCTTCCTGAAATTCAGGACATCAGTAGTTATCGAATGGGGGGAAATTTGCTACCAATTTTCAATTCTGACATCTGAAAGTAAACCAGTTAGGTATACCCTGTGATTAGCTGCTACTACGGAGAGATGGAGAAATACTGATGAGGTTTTACTTCTGCTTCCCTCCATTTCTTAAAATATTGCAAAAAGGAAAAAAAATAGCTAAAGACAGCTGTATTCTGACGGTATAGAAGTTTGCATTTAACTGGAGACAAAAGAAGAAATCAGTATTAAAGTGAAGACATATGAGGAGTGTTGTTCTCAAAAATGAGATACCTAAGAAATATTTTGAAGGGTACAGGTGTGTGTATTTCACATGTAGTATATAGCTTATATAGCTTCTGCTTCCAGTTTTCATAGTGCTAATTATTCCCTGTTGTGTTTTGTTGTTTTGTTTTGTTTGGAAATTCTTATGACATTTTAAACCACAAGATCAAAGCAGGACTCCTGGTAAACCTCAAATTAAACCTTTACATTCAACATCTATCAAGCAGAGCACTGAAAAAAATTACATAAAGGAGATAGTGCCCCAGCTTGGTGGACATACAAAGAATTAAAATATTTGAATGGGAGGAGACTTGACAAGAAAAAGCATATTCTGTAGCTCACAGTGGGAAGTTCTTTTTAAATGCAAGAGATGGCATGGAGCACATTTTAAAGCACTTTTTGAATTAACAATGTGCAAATAATGAAGACCAGCTTTGTTTGCCAGCTGAAGTCTGGAGGCTATTTCTAAAGAGTGAATTAGAGCTGATAGAATGAGATGGAAAATGAAATAAATGAAATGAAATGAAATGAAAAAGACTTAGTAATATAGCGTACACAAAGAGAGTGAGAAGTTGTTCAAAGTGATAGATTCACAGTAACATTTTGAATACTTAGCAGTGAGATGGTTTGCCAAGGCTTGAGAAGTGGATGTTTCTGCAATCAAGAGGTGACTTGGGATCATGGGCAAAGGCTCCAAAAGCCATTTTCTTGCATTGAACGGCCCTTACATTCTGCCTGATTTACCTCTGCAGTGTCTGGATCTTGGAAGTGAAACATGGGTGTCTCTTCCCACTGGCACAGTCAGAAGTTCCATACTGAGTATGGGAACAAGCTACAAGTCTGGGACACCTTTAGCTTCTGCATGGAAGTCTCACAGGGCTCACAGTGAAATAAAAATAGGGAAATGAGAATGCCAAGTGAGAAAAGAGTATTTTGAGGAGAAATATGATTGGGTGAATGAGTAAAACATTTGTGTAACCTTTCAGTGCTTCCTAGACTGCTAAGGTAGGAATAAAACATATTCACAGACAAAACCTTCATAGAAGCAAATTACAAATAAAAACATATAATAGTAAAGTCCAGTGTATCACCTGCATCCCCTTCAGTAAAGATCTTCAAAACCAAAAAAAAAGAGTAGTGTTTTTATTACAGATCATTTACTCAGTGCTTCGTCAGAGAACTTGTTCCAGGGAATGATATCTAAATTATGATGCATAGACCATCACTTCTTACTGAAGTTTTACAGTGACTTGTAAGTTTGCATTAGAATAAGTGTTAAATAATAGGCTAGATGCTCTGGAAAACAAAGGGAAGGAATTTCTGGCAGAGGCCATTAGAATAAATCCCAGACTTTTCAAGATTCTTCACATTTTTGAAGTGTAGTAGTTGCAAAAAAATTGTCATCCTGTAACCAAGACCTCTCTGCAAGTGGGATACTGTAGCCAAGTGTTGCGGAGTGAGAGTCAGTGAACTGAAATCAGGTCCGGTGTCTGCCAGAATTTCTCAGCGGCAGAATTTGTTGCTCAACCCACTCTTCTAGTCTCATGTACAAAATCTTACCTTGTGTTGGTAATAACTTGAACTTCTGCTATCCTCACTAGTTTACAATCACAATTCTAGGACTTACCAATTCCAATTTCCTGAAGTCCACGCTAGGCCTAAGCATGAAAAGAAAAAACAGAAATGTCTGTCTGTTCAGAAGCTCTTTCTTACTATACCTATTTACTGACATATTACCACTCATTTCAAGCTTTATCTTTCCTTGTATTCGTAGACAATCATGTCTGTAGCAGCTCTCAGAGCATCCAAATAATGTGCCTCTTCACAGCTCCAACTGCCTCTTCCCACTAACATCACCTGCAAACTCAGCTAGGAAATCCTACATTTTACAATTCACATCCAGCAACTAAAATAATTCTTAATGTTTTGGCCACAGGGATAGAGGATACCGGAAAGTATGATAGTGTGTAGTTTGGTTGATACGGGTGCTAGAGAAGGAGAGAATCAAGGAGATTTGCCAAGTAGTTTCTAGAGGGGAAAATGTTTGTGGAACAGGACTGCAGAATCACTAAGAAGGGATAAGTAGGAGGACGGGCTTGTGGGTAACCCAGCTCTTGGGGAAGTTTTCTTTCAGATGACAGTGAGATTGTATCTGGTGCATACGAAGAAAACAAATTTGTTGGATACTGTTCAAAGAAAATCAAGTGTTACACAAAAAGGGAGAAAAATGTTTTGAATTTTATAATCTTGAAGAGAAGAAAGGAAAAAAATTTTGAGAAGTGCATGTACAAAATTTCCTAAAGTTTTTTCTAGCCCCTATCAAAAACATTTTTTCATTTTAAAATCATCAGCTCTGTTGCAAAGAAAATAAAGAGACCTTACATCTTGGCAGAATATTGTATTTGTCTTTGTTTCTGCCTAGAACTAGTACAAGGAGAAATAAGAAAAAGTCTGAAGGGAACCCCTTGCAACAAGAGCAGCAGCAGTTAAACAGAGCTTTCTTGAGAAAGTTTCACTTCCTAAAGTTTTCTGCTATGTTTGCTCATTTAAATGGCCATCATATTAACCTACTTTTTATGATTTTCAAATGTCAGCAACCAACTTAGGTTTTGTAAAAGAAGTGCTAAGTAAAAGGCCTGGTTCTCATTACTTTAAGGATGTGAATGCATCGACAAGTATTGCTTCCACAGTCTTGCAAATAGTATTGCTGCAGTATTACCACCTCTAGAATGAATGCAATTGCACTAGATGTAGATATATCAGACTGTAGTGTGCTAACTATTGCCAGGTGTCAAAACTCATTGAAAATAAGTGGCTCCTCTGTTTCTCTGTATCTCTTTGGACTACATGGATTAAGCAGTACTCAGCTGACTTACATCCCCTTTCCTCTAACAGCTACAAAACTGTGGCAATGCCCATTTCTGAGGAGTTTAGCCTCAAATGATATGAATGCCTTAGTTGTTGTTTTATTGACACTGAGTCTTGAAACAGAATTATTTCATTTGCAAGCAATTTAATAATCGTCTGTGTATTAGGTCAGAATACTGAGCTGGCAGATGCAGACTTTGAAGGAGAGTGTAGCTTGAATTTCTGTCTATATTCAGGTGACACTAAGTCACCAATTAGTGCTTTGCTAAGTTACTGGGACACGAAAGAGTTGGACTGCACAAGAGCACGCACAGGAGACTCAGGAAGCCTCAGGAAGTTTGGATTTGCACGATAAACTGTTGAGACAGACAGGGGGTTTTGTTTTTGAAAAGAACTACTGCAACCAAAAATTCAGGATGGGACACAGAAAAAATATTTAGCGCTTTGGCTTGTACTGTTGTATTCTTTTATTTCAAGAAAATAAAACCTACAAAACATTTCAGAATTTCCAATGGAATATTTCTCAACACCTTTTTCAAATTAATACTTTGATTTTCTTGTTCAAAGTAATGTTTCTTTCTAAAATCTTGTTAATTTAGTAGTTGAACCATATTTGAATAGACACCATCAAAATGAAGCATTAAATATTTTTTAGGAACAAATGTCTCATTTGAAGCCTTCAAATTATCACTTGTTTTAGTTTTCAATTCACAAAAAAAAAAATAATCTATGTTTTTTCCTTTCAGTCTGATTGAAATGAGTCCTTTTAACTTTCCAAATTTGCCAACGAAACACCAAAAAAATTAATTATTCATCAAGTTCCAATGAACACTCTTCATAAAACTTCTCAATTATGCAAACTAATCACCTTCTGGGAAATAGGTGTAGATCATCTTATGGTACAAGCTCACAATGTGACTCAATGCTTCTTCACTTGCACATTGCAATCTTCCTCACTAATTTGATTATTCGGGCTTTTGCCTTGTCTATCATTTTCAGCTCATTTTCTCCCCATCTGCCATTATCAATCTCTGTTTCTCCTTTGCTTACAACAAAATATTCCTTATCTTTCAAGATATCAAATGTGAGATATCATCACGTAAGGCAAAAGCAGCCAGGACTGCAAAAATGTTAAATGACTTTTCTCATAAAGCTGCTGGTAAAACTCGCTGTTGCTCCAGCAGTGGCAGAAAGGAAGAGCCTGCAGCAGGGTGCTGGCACTGCAGCCTGGGCCTTGTGCCAGGAGCCAGGCAAGCTGGTGTGCAGGGCCCACAGGCAGTACAGGGCCGTGGTTGTCAGGATGCCAAGTAGGAAGGGTATTCCTGCCTGGCAATGGCAGGAAGGAGCTCTCCTGCCAGAGGCCTGGCTGCCCAGGTGAGCCTCCAGGGAGACATGGAGCAACAGAGTGGAAATGATACCCCAGACTGAGGGGCTGGAAGCAGAGGAGGAAAAAGAGGAAGCTTTGTTCCCTCCCTCTCTGTTTCCCCCTTCTCTGTATTCTGTGACTGCAGGTATTGCATGAACAAGCATGACGGGAAGTAAGGACTGCCAGTCTCTTTCTCACAGTGAAACAGCACTGTCCTGAAGTGAATCACAGTCTCTCCCTCCTCAGAAGCCTTCTTGAAGCAGAACCCTGCCTTCATTTGCCCACATACTATCAGGCCCTTCAGATGACTTTAACGAGGAACACACCTGTCTTTTGCTTTTAGTATTGCTGCTTGCGGTTTGCACAAGTGTTGGGCTCTCTCTCCTGCTCTCCTAGCTGATGTGCAGGGCTAGCAGTCCCACGTGTGTTGTCCTGGCTGCCCCAGCCAAGCACAGCACTCCCTGCAGCACTCACGTCCTTTTCTTTGCTCTGTAGCAGACAGCAACCATGTGTACACAGTGCACATGGCAATCAATTTTCTTCATGCTTTCAGGGATTAACTATGTTTTTAGCTAACCCACAGGTGCTGTTTTTGGACTCTTCATTATCTTGATCAAGCTCACATACAGTATGATCTTTGCCCAGTAACCTGTTTTAACAGCAAATGTTGTAAAGACAATAGCTAGCATTTGTGCTCCTATCATAGTTGTTTACACGATTGTTGCCCATTTTTCCACTTAGATAGCTAGAAGTTTTCTACAAGAATAGCTGCCTGAAGGGGCCAGCATCCATCTAGCAGGAAAGAGAGGGCAGATACCAAAGTATTTTTTATCAAAGACACATCTGTTCTTTAATCCCAATGCCATTAAGAACTCTTGGCATAATAGACAAGAAGAAGGCTTGCAGACAATGTCTTATTGTCTGAGATGTTTGTGTTCATTTCAGGGATATTGTGAAACCCTGCAGTGGAATTGTCAGCTAACAGCTGGTTGAATACCAAATGAGAAAGCATGGCTAACCCAGGGAGTTCAGGTGCAAGTAATGCACCTGAGTGACTGGAAGGGGTGGAGCCTGGATCCACCCTTTCTCACTGTCATTTAAGGATTAGCAAACAGAGGAGTAGTATCTCTCTGAATAGAGATTGTGCTCTTCATGGTCTGTTGCTGATTGCTGGAAGGACTGAGCTAATTTTTGTTCTTTGTTACCTGCTGTTATTCCGTAACATTCCATAGCATTTGTATCTGTTCTTTTGTACAAAGTCAGTTGATATGGCCAGTTAATGTCTCCTAGTAGGAAATTGCATTTTGTGTGGTTTAACTTCTAGTGAACACATCTGAAAGTTTGTCCTGGTGTTCTTTAGCTGAAGGCAGCTTTAATTTGCATTGGCAATCAGGAGCTTTAGTGATGAAGATATCCCCAGGGAGCAGCACAGCACTGTTTGTCAACACCAGGCCCACCTCTGCCATTACGTTGTGGATGCGTGTTTTGTTTAGGCACTGCTGTGCTGCTTTTGAGCTGCTACAAGATTTCCGTTGTAACAGCAGCCTCGTAAGCAACAGCACAAAGCCTTCTCTGCCAAGGGGAGGATTGACCTGCAGTGAGTACGACTGTTAGGTGTGCTGTTGCCAGGGTTCACTTGTTGCCTGCTAAGTCATAGTGCCTGCTGTACTCTTACCTCAGCTTTTCTCTCAGGCAGGCCAATACTGCTATACTGTAATACAGTAAACTAGTGGAGTTTTATTCTATTTTTTTTAGTGTAATTGGAATGAGAATATGCTACACAATGCCTGAATCTTCTGACCACCCAAAGAAGAAAGGGTCCCTATCCTGTGAGTGTGTTTCCCCACCAGACTGACCCTAGGGAAGAGCAACTGCTGTCAATACAGGCAGAATTACTCTGACTAAAAAAGCCCCTCACACCATGCCTCCCCCTTCCTTGTAGCAGCACCAGCACTTGTGCAGCTGTGCAAACTAAATCATTTCCCTGCTGAAGTTCATCCCACAGCCAAAGTAATGCCATTGCCAGCATGACAGAGAAGGAGGGTGGGCAGATGGAGGCCAGAGTCAGGCTGCATGGCACTGCCTTTTCTTGGTGATACTGACTGAGAGCAGGTAAAGCAGACTATGGAAACATGGACTAAAAGGCTATGTGGAAGAAAGGTCTCCTGGTAGTCAAGGCAAAGCTAGAGTATTCCTCATGGCTTTCGCTTCAACAAAATACATTTCTTTTGTGTTTAAATCTTTCTGAGTCTTGACTCACCAGTACGTGATATATAATACATTTAATGTATGCTGAAAGTAATTAAATCCTAAATATGTAATCTGAGGCACAGCTGGGCAGTGTGAGTGCTGACAGCTTAGGGAACAAATGAATTGAATGAATCTCTGAAATTGAAACTTATTTCTACACGGTTGCTTGGAGAGGAACTTTAGATTTACTCAACTTTGACCTCTAAGGCCTCAAGCAATTACTGCAGTAGTAAAGTCTAAGAAGATGCCACATTTACTGTAATAGAAAGGGGTGAGAATGTGGTTGATTGAATGATTGCTGTGGGAAATATCAGTTGCACTGAATTTGGACAGGGGGCCATCTTCAATAGGCAGATCCACACAGGTCATTCCAGAGAATGGGCATGGTAAGTGAACGTGATAGGAGCTTGGTCTTTTCACTGAAGCTCTCCATGACTGTAAGGTATATCCTGCTGGATCATTTGCAGCTATGGGAATGAGAGAGATGTGAGGAACCCTGCTATGTGCCTGTGTGAGCAGCAGATACTGCTTTGAGTGTTTTCCATAAGGTGCCTGTTCTGGAATGAATGGCTCTGGACTTCAGGAATACTCTGGCTGCATCCAAACATTGTCCAGCAGCTGTGCCTTAGTGGTATGTATTTGAGTTAATAGTTCAAGTGTTAGCTATCCGCTTACTGTCTGCAGAAAGAGCAATGAGGCTCAGCCAGAAGTGATGGCAGGAAGGGAGTCATCTGTGAAACTCCAGGCATGGGCCATTGCTCCAATGGCAGGGTGAGGCAGCCAGCCCCACGCATTTGAGCAAGGACATTCCAGTAGTAGCTCCATTTTAGCTGTCTGGATGCAGTCACCCAGTTTTGGAGGCTGCAGGCTTTTTCCAGGTCTGTTCATGCACCTATTTCATTTACTAACAGACACTAGTCATGCAGTTCAAAATGAGACTTAGCCACAGGGAAATAGTGCAGAGAGAACTTCTTATGCAAGCTTTCTGAGCAGATGTTCCTGTAACACTGGGGTTTGGCACCCTGAGGCTTTATAAATAACTCACAAGATTCTCCTCTTCTAGGAAGAACATACGTCTTACATTAAAGAGTGGGCCTCAGATCTTACAAGCATCACTAGCTTTTCCCCTCTCTCAACCTTAAATTCACCCACACATACATTCTTCACAGTCATAGCCTGGTCATCCTCACCATTGCCTTTGGGCCAGGTTTAGTAATCTCTGAATCTAGCATTTGTAAATAGGGCAGTGGGTGCTGTTCTTACATATGAAAAGGCAGTTGCTGACTGCAGTAACTTGCCCGGCCAGCACATAAGGAGAATGTGCTGTGTGTGAGGGGGTGAATCTCAGTAGAATGTCTCCAAGCTCAACTTTCTCAAAATAAATAACAAATAGATCTGAGTATAGTCAATTAGGTAAAAACTCTGGTATAAATAAATGCCAAAGAAAAATTAACTTAAAAGCAAATAAAGCTGAGTTGAGTACCCACTGCTATTCTCATCAGACTCAGCAGAGCAGGGCAATACAGGTCCTTACACCTCTCCACTTTGGCGAGAGAGTTATGTGTTGTCATGCAATGTATTCTTAGAAAAGCATCTGCCATGCCTCCCTGAAGAATTCATTTCTTGCAAGCCCTCCCCCGTTCTGTGTGAGAGCTGCAGCATTGCTGTAAAACAGCTCCACCACAGCCAAATGTCACTTGGCATGCTGCATTCTCAGAACCAGCAGCACTGCACCCTTGCAGGGATGACGAAACACCCAGCGTGACTGTGAAACACACGTGAACCAAGTCTTTCCTTTCGAAACGCCCTCAGCACTGCTGGTTTTTGTGTGGCTAATGAGTGGCACAGCTGGGTGCCCTGATCAAATGTCCCCTGGAAGGAATGTGCCCCTTGTCTCCTCTGCTCCGTACATCTTGCACTCAGCCAAGTACAGCTGAAAGCATGGTTTCCTCCTACAGGTGACCATTGTCATTGTGGTCCAGTGCAGGTACTTGGATGTCCCCAGGTGGGGCACAGAAGGCACATTATGTCAGATGCTGCAGGAGACAGGGAGATGCGCTTCACTGTCACAGGGACCAGCCCAGAGCTGAACAGACTCAGTCCTCCATGTTTGTTCTCACTGCTCAGGCAGGGCAGCATTCTTCTCCTAATTCTGCTGCCAGGAAATGTTTTGTCATCACCATGCACTGCTCGATGCCATTTTACCTCTGTCATTTTACCTCTGAGCTGTCAGTTATGGGGCTGAAGAAGCATCAGTGCATGCAGGTGTGAGAAGAGCACCCCACATCTTCTCAGTAGTGTGGGAGTTAGAGGGCAGTGTGGGAAGTATCTCCTTCCCTCCTGGGATGGTGTCATGTTTGGCTTGCACATGTTGAATTGAGGAAGCATGGCTTTAAACCAGGAACAGTTGAGTAGACCATGCAAAACTTGTTCCTGGGTTTTGTGCCCTTAGGCTTTGCTGTTGGCTGAGTGACCGCTATGGGGTAACTATGTTGGGAGGGCCGTGGAGAACCTCCTGGAGCCACTGGTTCCCTCATTTTGCATTCACAGAAAGGACTGCTAGATAGGCTCCTGATCTTTTTCTTCTTCCTCACATCCTCTTGTGTGGGAACTGTCCTGGCAAGACCTCTGCTACTCAGCACATAAAACTACTGCTTGCAAGAGCATTTGGTGCTTTCGGAAATGTATCACATTCCTAGAGACCCTGGGGAGAGGACAGATGTGACCTCAGCAGGAGCAGCATCTCCAAACTCTCTTTCCCACACAGTTCCCCTAGGCTGAGTTACAGGCTGCCCATGTTGAACAAAGAGGCACAGCCCAGTGCAGGCAGCAGGAGATTTGCCAGCAGAGTTGCACAGCTTCCAGCTCCAGATCAGCCTTTCCTTGCAGTAGTGCAGCTAGGTGCTTGGCTCAAAGCTGCATGCCAAAATCTGTGGGGAGCTGCAGTTCCCTCCTGGTATGCTTTTAAGGGCAGTGGGAGCATTCTGAAATAGCTCACAGAGGGATGCCAGCAGCCGGCTGTGGGTGTGTGGGTGTTGGGGCAGCACGTGCTGGCAGCCTCACCCACACTGAGGTCATGGAGGAGCAAAAGGATGTGGGAGTAAAATACATCATTCTGTGCAATTTTGGTGCTACTGTGAAGCCCAGAGCCTTGCCATCAGCACAGCCTATAGAGTGAATAGGAACACGCTGAATCTTCTGGCTGAAGGGAGAAGAAAAGCATGACCTCTCCAGCCACACATGAGCACTTCTTGCCTCGTATCCATGACTCAAAGACTTCTGTGCAAGCGTGAATCATTTTTTCTTTTTTTAATCTGGGAACAGTGATGAAGTGCTGTACAACCTCTACAAGTTCAAAGGCAGGAAAATGGCTTGCAGGTTTTTTAAATGTAATTTCAGTCCTTTAAAAAAACTCTGCCTTGCACACTTTTGTCATAGTTATCAAAGCGAATAAACTTCTAGACGTAGGATACGCATGGTGATCTATTTAAAAAGATGATGGTTCCCTTTTTATTCTCAGAGCAAGAAAGGCATTTGTGAGTATTATGTTTAGGATCATATTCTGTGTTTCCTCTCTTATTAGATATTCCTTTTAATTCTTCTTTCATTTTGTTCCTTCTGTTTTATTTATCTCTTTATAGCTTAAGTGATACCCATGTTCAGAAGCGTAGTATGTTTTACTATTCATAGAATCGTAGAATCCTTAGAGTTGTAAGGGATCTCTGAAGGACATCTAGTCCACCTCCCCTGCAATGAACAGGGACACCCATAGTTAGATCATGTTGTCTAGGGCCTGATCCAGCCTTGTCTTGTAAGTCTCCAGGGACAAGGCATCGACCATACCACTGGGCAAGAAGTTCTGGTGCCTCACACCCTCACTGTAAAATATTTTTTCCTTATATCTAACCTAAATTTACCCTCCCTGATTCTGAAATCATTTCCCCTTGTTCTGTCATCCCAGACCCTGCTAAAGAAACTGTCCTCTTCTTTCCCATAACTCCCCTTTAGATGTAAAAATGCTGATACCAGGTCACCTCACAGCCTTCTCTTCTCCAGACTGAACAGCCCCAGTTCTCTCAGTCTGTCCTCGTAGGAGAGGCATTCCATTCCATGGAACATTTTTATGGTCCTTCTCTGGATTTGTTCCAAGAGGTCTATGTCTCTCCTGTACTGAGGACTCCCTATCTAGAAGCAGTACTCCAAGTGAGGCCCCACCAGTACGTAGTAGAGGGACAGGATCATCTCCCTGCTGTTGCAGCCCAGGGTACAGTTGGTTTTCTGCGTCAGCTCTAAGGGCACATTTCTGGCTTGTGTTCAGCTTCCCACCCACCAGTAACCCCAGGTCTTTTTCAGCAGCACTCAATCCTTTCATCCCCCAGCATGTATTGGTAATGGGAGTTGCCTCCGCCCAGGTGCAAGATCTTGCATTTGGATTTGTTGAGGTTCACCTAGGCCCACTGCTCAAGCCTGTCTATGTCCCTCTGGATGGCTTCTCATCCCTCTGGTTTGTTGACCGCATCCCACAGCTCAGTGTCATCAGCAAACTTGCTGAGCCTGAGCTCGACTCTACTGTTGATGTCACTGATGAGGATATTAAAGAATATTGGCCCCAGCACTGACCCCTTGGGGACACCACTCATCACCGATCTCCATCCAGACGCTGAGCCATTGACCACCACTCTCTGGACTCAAGCTTTATTTTTATTATTATGAGGGCTTGGGTTGAGGCTATGTGTATATATATTTTTATCCAAAAACATATCTACCTTACGTCAGTTTCTAGCTGTCATTTATTGTATTACTCAGCCTTTACATCCAAAAGATCACTGTTGTACTGCAAAAGTCCACTGTCTGACTTCTAGCACTCATCCTTTCTACCATAGTCAGCAACACACCGAAGAAAAATCTCCTGTGTTATCATCCAAATATTTCAGTTTTCATCTGTTTTTCCAACATGGTCAAGCCAGACCACGAGTCCAAATGACTCCTCAATACTAGGGTGGATAACATTTCTACCTGAGATGATGAAATCTCTGAGAATTAGAATTCCCCTGTGTTCAAGGGAAAAGTTGAATGTCTGTAAAACCTAATAAAAATTGATAAATAGAGCTGAGCTGTCACTTTTGCCTTTCTCTCAGAGAGAAACCGCTACTTCAGACAATAACTCAGATATCTAAGTGTTGTAGCTATTAGAGGATGGCTGAGCATCCACATAGGTGAGCCCTGTACCCCTCCCACCCCGAATAATCATAGAATTGCTCAGATTGGAAAAGACCTTAAAGATCATCAAGTCCAAATGCAACCTGACCATACTACCCTAACTCTAACAACCCTTCACTAAATCATGTCCCTAAGTACCACATCCAAATGGTTTTTAAACACATTCAGGGATGGTGACTCAACCACCTCCCTGTGAAATGGTCCCACAATCCTGTGTGAGTTCTTGTACAACTGATATGGTTAGCTGAGCAGTCATCACACAGAAACAGGGAGTTTTGCAAGGCTACTTGAGCTAAATAGTGCCTTGGCAGTTGTCTGCTTCTGTGAAGCTCTGGCTGAAGCTTTTTCATTCATTTTCTCTTAGCAAGCACTCAAGCCAGCAAAGTTATTCTTCCCCAGGGGCTTGAATGTAGCCTCTGTAGCTTACATTCGTCTTCCTTTGTGAAGCCTTTGAAAGCTGTGAGCCCAACAACACAAGCCTGTGAGAGGAGCTGGGTCAGGTTCCTCTTTCCATGGGTTTGCAGTATGGGCAGAGTCCCATTGCTGGCAGTGCTGAGAATTGGGGCACAGGGTCTGATCTTAGTAAGATGTGTAAGGACATCATTTACAGTCCAGCAAGGTCTGGCTAAAGTTCTGGTTTGATAGAATGGCAATGAATGATTAGGACAGAAACAGTCTCTCTGGAAGCATCATTCTAATGTCTCAAAAATGTAAAATTCTTGCCTCTTTTATGTTATATAAATGCTCACAGGACTGGCTGCTGGCTGTTGTAAAGTGTTGTGTTAAAAATACACACCCATTACAACAGAAGGGAATGGCTTCCCTGGTTGGAAAATGAAGCATCCATTAGGAAACCTTAACTGAGGTATTGACTAGCTTTCCTGGTTTAAATTACATTCGTGTTAATGCCATCTCTTTATGCTATAGTGATGTGTTGGTTTTTCTTTTTTATCTTTTGTTAGTGTGGCAAATAGACAAACTGATGTCAGAGTAATTTAAACATCAAATTCCAAAAGGGAATGAGACACTTCTATTCTTAAAATAGCATTTTCTTTTGAAGCTGTTGATCAAGATGGATTTATCCAGAGGAGGGTGGGGGAGAGGCAAGGAACACTGCCTCCTTTGAAGATAGCTCCCTTAACCATGACAAAGAATAAAATCTGTGCTGGAAACATTTCTCCTCTCATATGAATTTTCTGCACCACCATGACCAGTCTGGCTTAGACAAGAGTCACTCAACACTTGAAGCAGACCAGTTCTCCTACAGGCACATGGCTGACATCCAAGTCTGGGTGAGGAAGTCAGGAACACTCCAATAGAACCTTCTTGGTTGCATAGAAAATGTCCCACTACTTTCATCAGTGGTGCATGGAGGTCACCATAGTTCTTGGAGGAGCTGCAAGCAGTTTTCTATCCACCAATGAGAAAAGACTGTTTCTTCTGCAACCAGCCTGGCCTTGAATGCTTCCAGGGATTGGAGAGCCAAAGATTCTCTGGGCAGCCTGTCCCCAGCACCTCACCACCCACACTATAAAGACTTTCTTCCTTTCATCTAGTGTAAATCTATCCTCTTTCAAAGTCATGGCCCCTTGTCCTATCACTACACTCCCTATTAAAGGATCTAGATTTCTTGTAGGTACTGGCAGGACACATGTATGACAGTGTGATATCTTGCTGCTCCCTATCCAGATCACTCTTCTTTTCCCACTGGTGTTATGGACTAAGCTGTTGATAGCCATGCAAGTAGGTAATTAGGATTTTTGGCAGAATAGCCAGCACAGAAGGTGAACCAAACAGAAGATACAGCGGAACACAAGAGATGGAAATATTTTTCCCTTGCAACTGCCTAAGGCAGGCCACTAGCTGAAGCAGATGTCTGCATCTAGGGTTATTTTCCAGAGCCCCTTTCAAATCACCAGAGAGAAATCATCCATTTACTAGACATATCTGAAGTTAGATGAGATTGATCCCATTTCCTTAGGCTCTATCGTAAGCCATGACTGTTAACACACTATAGTAACAGTTGTAGATCTAGATAAAATGTCTGAAATGCAGGTATTATTAACCATACAACTGAAAACTTACAACAAAGTAAACAAAGTATTTAGGAAAATGCTGGAAAGAGTTTCTGGTATAATTCTGGTACGCAAATAGAACCTGGGATCAATTTAGTAGGAGCAAAAGAACGTAGTTCAGAGAAGATCCAGCCTCAGTGTTTAATAACAGACAAAATTCACTCATCTTTCTTAGCTTAATCATTAATCATAGAATCCTTAGAGTTGGAAGGGACCTTTAAAGGTCATCTGGTCCAACTCCTCTGCAATAAACAGGGACATGCACAGATAAATCAGTTGAGGATGCAGATCCTATGAAAACAGTTATTTCAGAAAGTCATTACTTGTTATTTTGGTCAAATGCTTCATGGCAACTGATTTAATATTCTATAGTAGTAAGACTAAGCATAGCAGTCTAGCTTAAAGTCCCAGCTCTGCTGCAGATTACATGGACAACAATGGGCCAGTCACAGGCTTGAAACTTGCCAGTGAGAAAGCAATGCCAAATGTCTACAAGTTCATGCCGTTAACTTCTGTCAAGTAACTTGAACATGTTTACTGAAATATGGTAAAAATGGACAATTCAGAATATAATTATCTAGCAGCCTCTTATGAATACCCTCTCCCATTCATACCAGAAATCCACAGAAGGAATGCTCATACTCACAAGGAACATTGTTCGTACATTTTCAGTTTTATCAGTTCTTTGAATTTCTTTACTTCACGGGAGTACATATCAAGGTTTTCCTAATTAAAAGCAACAAGAGAAATCAGTCACTAATGTGCAGACAGCCTGATGTGTACGTGCCTGTTGTCTGCATAATAACATTATTAAGGCATTCCATAAACACACAAAAAACAGATGAACACACAGGAAAAGAGAGCAGGAATGTGCTTCTGGCACCCTGATTTGTAACAAGAATTGCTGCTCTAGACTGGGGTTTCTATGTGGAGATTAGGTACTTACATAGATACAAAACTATGTGTATTAATCACAGATTAATAACCCAACAGTGTGGCAGAACCAAGAAGAAATATCTTCCTAGCAGTTATAAAAATTAAAATCATGCAGGCATATGAGAGGTGAAATTCCAGTTTCATTGGGCATCAGGGTGGGCCGAGCTATTTCTAGGGCAAAACATTAATGAATACAAAGTGCCCAGGTGCAGAAGACAGCTGCAATAGTTATTGTATATGATGATAGTAAAATGAAAAGGAGAAGCAAAGGGATTACAGTACTTCTCATGTAGATTTATTAAGTATTTGTGCTACTTCACTGAGGACTCTTTCCCAGTTTTTATTTTTTTGCCACAACAAATGTATTTCTTCCACCAGGGTGTTACTTTATTGTGCACCAGAGGAGGGAGATACACGCACACAAACCTTCTGAGAAACACATTTACAGGAAATAGAAAACACAGAAGTGTTTCTCTGCCCCACTGTCTCTCTCACATGCAGAGTAAGTCCTTACTCTCTTTCACACCCATTAAGTACTTTCACTTGGGATTAAACTGATGTTAACTATTGAAAATGTTACATAATGATTGTGGAATGACCTTCACCAGGTGCTGCAGTGGGTGAGTTTCCTGTGAGGAAATCGTAGTGTCATGCAATAATGACAATCACTGCTGTCTATGATGTCCATTTTTTAATTACTTTGCTAGCAGATGGATTCTGCACAGGATCTCATTTTCTTACTTCACACATTATAATCACAGAACTCAGTATGGACACATTCACACCACTGATCTCATGGCCTTTTTTTCCTGCAACACTGGAGTTGTTCCGTACTGGTAATGTAGTCCTTTATAACCTAAAAGAACTCACTAGAATAGGAAACAGATTTTACATAGTTAAGAAGTGCCATTTTAGCTTTGACATAGTGGGTAAACTACTACTTCCTTCTAATTAAAATGAGCATCCCACCTTTCTCTCCATCCTCCTTATGTGAAAGAAATAAAAGGTTGACAGTCAGGCTCTCCATTTAGATGAAAGATTCAAGCTGTCTCCTGAAACAGCTCCTGAAAGATTTCAAGAAAGAGCATCTGCAAACAGTTGGAAAAATGATTTCCTCTATTCAGTAAGGAAAAGATAAGATGATCCAACATTTTGGCCTCATATGAGGCTCTCTCAAAGTATATGGAAAATTCAAAGGCTTTTAAAAGAATTCAAGACCGGATAACTTAATGTACTATTTATGTGGCATATGTAGTTCAGCCTTAATGTAATATAATTCAGCTTTATGGTTCAGTCTGAATTGGTCTTTGCTGGAATGACTTACTTAAATCACTTTCGGGTACCTGTCTCTGTGGGATAGGGATTCCATATTGATTTGTGGTTTTGTTGCTTCAGTGTCTGATCCCTTGAAGATTTTCTTGTCCTTCTTTGCTTTGTAACAGAAGGTTGCTTTGAAGATGCAGATGTTCTCTGTGTGTTTCACTCTTCACAGTGAAATTTTCCATGTTCTCAGCACCAAGGTTGTTGCCAAGTGGATGCCTGAGCTTCTTCTGAGGCTTCGAAGGAACTTTTCTTCACATAGCTGTCCTGTCCACGCACAGGACTCACCAAGCCACATCAAGAGGGCTCTGCTTTAGGAGCAAATTAGCTTATGAGTTGCCATAATACTTCTCTGGGGAATGAGATTTCTGCTGTAATACAGAGGCATCCCTTTCTACAGTTAGTGTTATCAGGGAGATTCAGTGTTTGCTAAACAAAATCAGCACATGCTGATGCTGCAAGAAGGGCACAGTACTTCAGCTTTTGTTCAGCGTCACTACAACCAATTATCCTCTCAGTCGATATATGCAAGCACAACTGTTACCTGGCTAATGGGCTGTAGATGACATTTGTTTTGATCCAAGGGAGTGCTCCTTTTAAATATAAGGTTTTTTCTTAACAGAGTATCACTGTTGAAATCTAAATGAACCTGATCCAATCGCCACGGCTTCTTCCTTGCAGAAAGGTTAATTAAGCAGCAATCCCTTCTCCTGAGCAGGGTCGGCTTTGAGAGAATGAATAACAACACGAATTGGAGACTACACTACATAATGCCATTGGGTTTATTACTGCCCTTTTACAGCTTGCAATAAAGAAGACTGTTGCAGTCAATGAATGAAGTGGTTACAATGCTGGAATTAAAGCCAGAGTGAGATATAAAATGCAAGTTCTATGCCTGAGTCACATGCTGGCAGGAGAAAGCATTGTATCTTACAAGGAAAGGAAATGCGTTCACCTCTCCCTGTGCCAAAAAATCTCCCCATCACGTGAATCTGATAGTTTCCTACCAAAACTCTTCAAGAGTGTTACATGGGAGCAATGAAGAAGTTAATGAAAGTGAAAGTAACCAGGAGGAGAGAGACTGTTTGACCACTTAGCCAGAAATTTGAGACACTTCTCTGCAGATTGCTGGCTACAGTAAGTTTAAGTTATCTGAATTGTTATGAAAAAAGCCACAGATGGGTCCACTTCCAAATCTTATGCTGTTTTATCCCATACAGTCCCTACTGACAGTTCAGTGTTGTGCAGCTGAGAGATGTGGAATGAAAATAAATTCAGCAAAGCACAAAATGTGGTAACAATATATATGCCTCCCAGTTTAAAAGCGAAACAGCCACACATTCCCATCACATTGCAGTTTTTTAATATTTTCTTGCATTCTATTTCCTGGTCAATCAGACCTCATCTGTTTTACTTTTGCCCTTTAAACTCATCAGGACACAGAATATCAGTTTTCAGCTTGTGCACTGTGAAAAAATACATCTTTGAATATTCCTATAAGTGTATATTTGTGATCACAATGGCTGTAGTTACAGAAGAATGGAAATCATAAAGATGGTTTCTCAAAGCTCCTGTTAAAGGCTGTAAGATGATTGCTAGCTAATGAGAGAAACACATTTATTTCAGGACAAGTTAGTGTATCATGAAGGCTTTATATTTTCATTTGGAGTAGCTAGGTTTGTTGGAAACAAGATACCATTGCCAGATGGAGCATAAGTCTATGTGCTTATGATCTGATGCAAAATGCATGTAGAAAGCCTCAAGAGTTCTGGGTCCCCCAGGATGAGACTAGAGAGTTAGTGGGATGAAGTTTGTAAGAAGGCAGACTTCAAATAACAAGTTTTCTCATGCATGTTTTCCCCATTAGAAAGGGCCACACTTGCCAACCAGAGAACACGGATGGCTTTTAGAGAACCATAAAAGATCTTCTTGCCTTTGAGATGCATTATTTTGTCTTCTGGCTTGTATTTGTGTGCCTGAAACTCGCTCTATTCTTGCTCCTTTTATCACCCTCAATACTGTGACATTGCAGATGTTGAATCAAACATCAGCAATTCTCTCTCTGTGCAAATGCTTCAGAGCAGCACAGTGCTTAATTGCAATGTGAGGGATTTACCTGTGTTTTCTGGGTTGTGAAATAAGAGATATCCCTTACAGACCACTCTTGATACTACTTTCTTGCCTTCTCTTTGATGATGACTTGCGTAGCCATATAAGTGAAATGAAAAATAAACTCTGATAAGACCAAATCTGTGATGGTCAGATATGTTCCAAGTAGTAAATACAAGGCCCATCAGAAAGGAAGTGAAATGTGTGGAAGGAAGAAAACAAGAACCTGTATTTGTTTTCATCCCAGCCCTTACAACTTCACTTTCATTTCGTTAATACTTTCTCTTCCGTGGCTTTCGGAGCTGAAGTTTGCTGAGGAACAGACCAAGGATGTAACGCCTTCTAAACTGAAGTCATTTTTACTACAATATATACATAGCTGTATGAATTTTTTGATTTGCTGATCACACGTCTTTATTCTTGCTACATATTAACATGCTTCCAACTTGTGCAAGAATAAGTTGTAGATAACTGTAATCTTGGTATGCAAGGCAAGTTCCATGGTTTGCAAAAGGAATGTATGCCTGGGATGCTCTGTCTATTCCCTGACGATCGTCATAAGAAATAATACATGTGAGTTAGTTTGAACCTGCTCTCAATCTAGATGCATCACCTTCATTTGCCTCCTTGCTCTGAAATGAGGTATATTCCTGATCTTTCCTGAAGAGTGATGGGAACAGATGATCTTCGCAACAATCCAGCCTCATGGACCTTTGGCTTTCTGCTGCCTCCAGTTTGCCCTGCTCCCTTACTACAGTATACTGCTGAGCTCCTTTACTTCTTCACTTCCACAGCAGCAGATAAACTCATTTTCATTTCCAATCTCATTTCCTGGTAATCAAATGTTGTGATTCTCTGCCCAAAAATGTAGGAGACAGCTTGGTTTATGGAAAGTCTGTGGGAGATGGACAACTCTGTGACCACAGAAAAGATCACTATGAAAGAAAAGAAACAAAACAACCTTACTGTTGATCAGATGTATTAGGACCTTCTGATGCTGAGAAGCAGGCAGATCCATGCAGGACACACAGACACACTCTGGCCACTGGCCGTTTATGGTGGTGCAAGGCTGGGGAGGATAGGAAAAAGTCATGGGCTGTTAAAAGCATTGTTGTGCTCTGCAGCTGGTACCTGGGAAACCCAGCTGTGAGATCTGGGCTGTGGATGAAATGTAGAAGTGAAACAGCAGCTGTAACCAGGCTGGACGTTTCCTGGCTCAAATCATTAGTTCTTCCTGTTTTTGTGGGGCCAAGACCCCACAAGATGCACACGTGTTGTGAGTTCCAGCTTGGTGTGGTGCAGTAGGCAGAGTTCACAAACACTATGAAGAGTCCCAAATCTCCTTTCTGCCCTCACAGCTGCTGAGCTTCACACACAGGATGAAGACCTCCCTGTTTGTGTTTTCACCTAAATTTCCCTTTTTTTAAAAAAAAAAAAAATCATATTAAATATCCTCAGGCAGGGATTGTGGCACATCTCTCCTTTGCTGTCACATGGATGATTTGTGAACATCACATATACAGCCTGTAGCTTGACATAGCACCAGCACAAGTGCTTTGCAGATGATGACCTAGCAGAGATGTAGCATGGAGGGGCCAGACAGGCCAAGCCCCACCGGCTCCAGCAGGGAGAGGAGGGACACCTGCATGCAACCTCGCATTCACAATGAGGTTGAGTCCCCAGGGATGCACAGAAACTACATTGGCAGCCCTTCCAACAACTGCAACATCCATTCCACGATTTCTCAGTTTTCTGTTCCCAGTGTTAACACTGTTTGCCTTTAGCAAGTTAAACAATTTGTTCCCCTGCAGTATTCCTCCTGCCTTGGATTCTTCGGTAGTCTGCTGTGTTTTAGCAGTCTATGCATCTGAAATCCGAAGCCCAGAGGAATTATAGCATGAACTCACTCCTAAACAATCTGAAAATGATACTCAGATGCTAGTGCTCATGCTATTCAACCAGAGGGAACACTGAGCAAATCAGTGCCTCAGATTTCATGGGTCTTTGGTTATAATATTTTTCTTGTGCTGTTATCTAGCTAGACATATTAACCATCAGTATGTTGACCCAAATTGCAAACCAGCATTTACATGAGGAAAGAAGACACTCCCATAGCAGGTTGCACAGTTGTGCAACTTTCTCACCCAACTAATCATATTACCACCAGTTGGATTTCTCTCCTCAGTGAACGGACACAAGAACTTGTTTGCAAGAAGCATTCATTATGGCAGCTATCAAGAAAAAGTGAGTTTAATTTTTGCAAAGAGGTCTGTTTAGTGGGGCGAGTTAATGTCATATTTTGCACTTGGCGGAGAAGAATTAGCCAGGTCCTTGGTTTGACTGGGCTGTAGCTGGTGCAGCAATGTAGCAGTGAGAATGTAAAATGCCCTTTTGCTTAATGAAAAGCTATAGCAGAATCACAGGGAATCCACTCCCTGATCTGCAGTTGAAATTGAATCATTGTCAGTGTTTTCACCACACTTAGTGCTAAGACGGAGAGTCTTTTCAATAATATCTCAGATCCAGGGGTAGAACAAATTATAGTAAATATGGAGTCTGGCAAAAAAAAGAACCAAAACCTTTTTCTTTCAAATACAGTTACCCTGAATTTATTTTGATTCAGTTTTATGGTACTGCTTGTATTTCAGATTTGATCCCAGCAAGTCAGCACACAGCCAAGTCAAACGTCATAAATGTAGAGATATTTTACACCCAATGAGCGTACAGTGCTTGATGTCACTTTCACTTACTGTGGGTAATTATTATTTTTTAAATGTACGTACATATTGATGGAGAGAAAAGACAGAAGCTTGATTGCCCTAGGAGGTTGTGGATTCCCCATCCCTGGAGGCATTCAAGGCCAGGCTGGATGTGGCTCTGGGCAGCCTGGTCTAGTGATTGGTGACCCTGCACATAGCAGGGGGGTTGAAACTAGATGATCATTGTGGTCCTTTTCAACCCAGGCCATTCTATGATTCTATGATTCTGTTAGTATAATTGTTCGCATGTTCATACATAAAGTATTTCTCTGTAGTTCCAATGCAGGAGATGCCTTTTCTTTAAACCTTGCTTAAGTAGTAATGCGTCGTGCCATGTATGCAGCAAGCAGCTTTTAACTGTGTGCGGAGATTCACTCTGTCACAGACACAAACATGCAAGCCCAGAAGAATCATATCTTCTACATGTTCTACACAGTTGCTCATATTCATGTCATGGGTGATGACCCAGGGCTTCCAGTTTCTGCTAGCAATCCTGAACAAAATGTTCTTCTGTAAATTGATTGCACAGCAGATAGCTTTTCTTATTGCAAATCCCCATAGATTTGCAGAAAGGAAGTGAGGGGGGCAAAAATCAAATTCCATGCCGTGGGAGCCAGGCTATCTCAGTGATTTGTAAATGACCTCAATGATCTGCAGCCACTGCGGACTCTTGGTGTTGCTGAAGTCACTCTGTCTGCCACTCTCATGAACTCTCTCCCAGCATAGTAAAGCTAGGGAAATCAAGGAGACTAAATTCAGTGCTACAGACTAGTGACAGGAAGGAAACTGAATATGCATGAATTAAACAAGACCATTCGCCTTCTCTGATCTGCAGATGTTATTCTCTCAGAAATGCAACTTCTTTTTTTGCAGGTGACACCCACACATCTCCTTCACTTACTGGCGATGATAATAAAGGAGATAAACAACTGGAGCTCATGAAGTTAGACTTAATCTTTGTATGTCATCGTCACCAAGCAAAGCCACAGCAATAGGAAAACAGAGCTGTTTTGTGCTGCTCGTTTCTAACTGACATTTCCTCACAGATCAGGTTGCCCATGTAACCTGTGGACTCTTTGAACTTCATTTTGTGCCCGCTGCATTTCACAGTGTGTCAGTGCTGTCATGCAGCACTGAGCTGCAGTACAGATATCCTCTGCTCATATCCTGGTTCTCATTTTGCTTCTCTGCCTCAGTGGTTTGAAATCAGATTGCAGAACTTCAACAGAAATGCAGAAATTAAAAACAAAACAACAACAACAACAACAACAACAAACAAAAACAAAACACTTAATAGGGATACTGATGTTAAAGCCTTCTACTGCAGGTGAAATATATGGTTTGTAAGCAACAGATTGTTTAGTTAAGAAAAGAGAAAAAGCAGAAATAGGGATGTTTTAAAAACCTTTTTTTGATCAAGCGTATATGCACTGTTAGTTTAATTTGAATAATCTCAGGAAATAACCACAGAACCTCCATCCTTCCAAGGACTGCTTTTATTGGAAATTCATTGGAGCTGAATCCAAACTAATGCATTTCTCTAGCTGCTGGAGACAAGCCCTGGAGTCACTTAGCTCCACTTTTCCTGCAGTCTGCCATTGAGCTGTCCTGTCTTTCCAGCCTGCCGCGGTTTATTTGGCCACTGCTCTTTGAATATTATTTGCTGCTTTTGTCTCAAGATTTTCCTGGGTCTCAACATTGTGCCTCAGACAGCTCATGGGACCCAGCACGGCTTTCCCCATCAGTGCTGCTAGTTCCTCATTGGTGCAGAGCAGCCCATGCTATAGAAAGTGCTTATTAAGGCAAGAAAGACCTAGGTATTTTTAATGCTGTTATTTCCAGTATACAGCCAGGGAGAAGCAGAAGTCTGTTTTGTGCAGCACATACTGCGGCTGGTTTCTTCATTGCCATTTCCCTGAGGGACCGTTCCAGAGTTCCACTAAAGAGGTTTTAGAGTGGTTTCTTCCATTAACCCCTTTAACCCTTTTTACCCCTTTGCTGCTAGGTTGCTGCATCGTGGGACTGGACTTGAAAGTAGCATCAATGCTGTGTGCCTGCAGCAGGGAAGGTGGCTATTCCCTTGCTGCCCAGTTCTGTATCTTCTTAGTTTCACATGCTATTGTTAAGAGAGAACACTGGCATTACTTCGGCATGCTGCTAATGAGAAAAAGAGCTAGCTGGGTATACTGCTCCCAAAGTTGACATTGTGCCCCTTTGCACAGGAGCTGTGCAAAGAGGAACAATTTCCATTCTCCAGCCAGTTTTGAGTTGGCTAGGTCAAGAAGCCCAGAAAGAAATGCAAGCAGCCTACTTCATCATTTTCACTAGCAAAGGAAAAAACAACAGCTCTCATCTTGACCACTGGTGTTTGAAGATTAAAGTAGCCTAAAGGCTGTCACAGGCACAAGCATAGCAGGAAAATAAG
>JAOWBP010003503.1:12842132-12860828 GCA_028571105.1 Tragopan temminckii
CTGAGGGCTGTCACAGGCAGCAAGCATAGCAGGAAAATGAGTTCATTCTGACTCACAACAGAGTGATCTAATTTAATGGGGCACTGACCAGGCTGTCAGGCATTAACTGAGCTACTGTTCACCCCCGCCTGGCCCGTGCATGTTGCCTCTGCCTTTGCCCCCTTCGCTCCATGGCTGTGTACGGATGTAGTGCGCAGCCACTTCCTGCATTCCCTCATCCTGCACAGATGCGTGTGCTGCTCGGCGTGGGTGCACCATGCTGCTGGGCTGTGGTGCAGTTAGGCTACCAGTGGCTGCTGCTTGCCTTCAGCCTGCAGCATCGCTGCTGAGCAAGTGCTGAGGCAGAACCATAGCCTCTTGCTGCAGCCTTGTGCTGGGCACAAGTTTGGGGGCTGCACCTTCCAGGTATGTGTGCCCAGGTGGGGGGGCGCAGCTTCTGCAGGCAGTGCTAAGCGCCACTGTGCTGGGAGAGCCGGCCCCTTCATAAGCAGGAGCAGAGGAGGCTGAGTGGGAGCTCCCTTCTGGCCTTGGGATATTTCATTTGGCAACCTTATCTCTTCCTGTCAGGTGCCTCAGTACGTCATTTCTTAAACATCTTTCTTTGAGAATTTTGCAAAAAGGACGTTTGATCCTCCTACTAGGTTGAAACCAACCGTGATGTTAATTTCCATACAAACGTACTGTTACAATTTGCTTGTTTTCCCCTTTGTTTCTGCTGGTTTTGCAGTGATCCTTCCTGACTGAAAAAGTAGAGTTGTTCCAGCCGGTTAGAACATTTCAACCTGATCCAGAATAGTTTCCTCGAAGGAACAAAAGAACAGTGAGGAGCAGGAATGGTGTGGCTAGAAAATGTTATAATGGCTAGGAAAATGGTGACATTTGAAAACTCCTGGTCATTTAATTGGTCAAATAAATCAGACAGAGCCAACTCCCAAAACCTGAGGTGACCCTGGAGAGTTTATGAGACCTGAAAAGAGAGCTGTGATTTGCTTTTATTAACAAACAGGGGAACAAATATCCATTGCTCTGCTCCTGGAGATACAGTAAATAAGAAAGAGAAAGAATTTGAGATCATTCAACTTTATGTCTGTTTGCAAATAGGTCTGTATAAAATTGGTAGCCTCCAAATACTTTGTCTGCCAAATTGGCCACACCAGGCTATCTGTGTGTCCCTGAGGCTGGAATAGTAACATGCTGCAATGCTATGCTCTAACAAAAGCGCCTAATTTTGAACAATCCATTTGCATCAAGATAAGCAGCTAGTAATGTTTCCCTCTCACAGACGCTTACAGACTCTGACTTTGGCTACAGTTTACTGTCTAATACTGTTTTTAGTGCTTTCCCACTCTTTATTGGACTGTAGCAAAGCTGCCGTTATACTCATTAACCTAACCTGTTTTCTGGTTAGTGCGAGTGACTAACAAAATTGTCTTGGTCTGTGATTCATCTTGAATAAACTCTTTTCCAGTCACACAGAAAAAGCCTTGCTGAAAGTGGAAAGATTTGATCTTTAGCTCTGCAGGTTAGCTTCTGTGCTCCTAAAAGTCAAACGTTTTGTACCCAATATTAAACATATCATCAAGAGTCAAAGTTGCTTCTGCTGTCAGGGCAGGTATACAAGCACAATGAACTCAGCAAAAGGCAAAAGCCTGCTATGCACAGGAAATGAAACGTATGGAAATTAAATGCCCTTTGGGAAGCACGTGGTGTGTGGGATTCCCATGTGGTTGTTTGGCATGATTGAAAAACTGAAGATGATGGGAAAATCAAAGAGATGAAAGACTCCAAATCCTTAAAACAGAAGACGAGAGCATATCAAATCTCTGTATGGCTCCAATCTCCCGTGGCAACTCTTTCCCCAACACTGAAGAGGAACATGGCATACAAGGCAGCCTGCAAAGCCAGTAAGTAGCCATGGCTGCACGTGGAAGGTTGCACAACAGTGTCAGAGATTAACAAACTGGATGAGTTTCTGAAATGCTATGTCTGGCATAGAACTGAAAGTAGAAGAGATGATATGCAAAGCAGGAAGGTGATATTGTTTGACAGATATACAGGGGTCACGTTTACAGCCATAGAAGAAAGAAGAGGCATTTTGAAACATCTGGTACAAGAGGAGAATATTGGAATTTGGGGGATTCAAATCAGAAGGGATGCCCAAGACTTCTGGCTTCAGTAAACCTGACAACCCCTGCAGCATAGGTTCAAAATACTTGTAACAATAGCACAGGCTTCCTCCTGGGGCTCCTAGGGGCTTGGCTGCTGGAAGTGAAGCACAGTCAGACCATTGGTTTGTGCTACACTGGAGACGTGCAGAACAGGAATCAGCGTGCAGGGGCTGGAGCTGCACAACCCTTGGTTGACCCCTTGCAGCATATGTTGATTGCTGTTCAGTTACAATGACTGCAATTCAGATGCTCTTTTGACGCTGAGATCCAAACATGAAGGATAGGGGGATGAAAAATTAAATCACTGCTCAGCAGGATGATATTTGCATTTGTATTAAGCCCTGTCTGCAAGGCAGAAAACCCTATAGATCTCTCACTGCCCTCCATGAGGGCCAGTTTCCAAGTTCAGAGCAGCAGCAGAGGGAGGATTCTCTTTACATCATCCTGTAAACAGCGTATAGACCCCAAAGACAGGGTCAGGGAGAGCCAGGACTGTCCTGGCACGTTATTCAGTGCCTGAGACCAGATGGAATAAATTAGGATTGCTCTGTTTGTCATATATGCTAATCCACGTATGCAGAGCCAGTCTTAAGGCTTAGCTGGCTTGCTTCTCTGCAAACCGTTTCTCTCAGTCCCTCACAGTGGTGGATAAAAGGTATTTACTGGTATCTCATCTCCAACAAGCTGCAATCATATCATTGCAGTGCTTTAAAATAGTGATAATGTTCACTTTGACATAGAGCTTAGGCTTTTCCTGTCCCGGTTCACCTCATTTTTTTCAGTATTCATTTAGGATGTTTCCCTGTATCTCCTTTTCTTTTCGGTCAATCAATAGAACTGATATTTGTCCCACATATTCCAGGTCTTACTTTCCAGTATCATGCCTCAGGAGCTATTGATACACTTTAAATATGGAGATTACAGAAGTGTTAGAGGGAGGAAAACAAATTATACCACATTTGCTTTAGAAAGTAATAATTTCCACTGACAAGCCTCAGGCACGCTGCATTTATTCAAGATTTAATTTACCATATCCACTTAATAATTTTAAAGGGAGACTGCAAAATATATAATAAAAACTCTAAGGAATGTAGATCTGAAACAGACACATCTGCATGTAAAAATATACATACCCAGATTAAATGAAGATCATTGACCCTCATTTATGTTTTCAGTGTACAAGCACAATCTCACCTTACATTTGCACTGGAAGATGTGATTTTTCACACCGCATCACAATCTGAGCACTTGTTAATGTTGCATTACACAACAGGGGTGCTGTGGATAGTGTTGAGCCAGGCAAGATAAAGCTGTGCCCTGGCAGAGGGCTGTGCCCGCCTGCAGCTCCCTGCAAAGAGCATGAAGGGATGTGGCGAGGCGCTGGCATCCTGCTGCCAGGGCTAGTGAGGAGGGTCAATCCAGGACTGTGCAGGGTCTTGTGTGGGCCCTGCTTGGCTGCTTCCTCTCCACCCTTGTACATGCTCCTTACTGACATGGCTGCAGTGCAAAGCCGTAGGGAGGGGCAGTCTCAGAGCCTGCTGGGTCTGAGACAGCAGTCCTGTACCAAACACTCAGCACTGCTGCTGGCAGTGGGCATCTAGGCCTCTCTTACCAGTGCCACCATGGGCTGCATGGCTGGCCAAGCATGGCTCTTCTGGGAAGGCCTTGGGTGATGCCAAGACCAGCCATTTAGCCTGTGGTGTCACCAGGGCCTCCTTGGCAGAGTTACACCCAGTTGGTGACAGCAAGCACCTGATTGCAGCAACCTGCTAGAAGCACAGTTTGTGGAAATGTAACTCCACAGGATTAGCCCAGGGCCAGGTCAGCAAACTGAAATAAAACTTCCAATTTGGAAGTGCCTAAAGTTTTACTTGGGTTAAGACATCAAAGCGGGTTGTTGCCACACTTCCATATCTCTATTTTTGCCATCTCCCCTCAAAGAGAGGAAGAATCTTCTCATCTTGATTTGGAGGAATGTAAAGGTTGAACAATCCCAATTTTATTTCAAAGTGGAAGTATGGATTTATTTTTCATTTCATTGTTTATTCAGTAATCCCTATAAAATACATCTCATCCGCTCTGTATGAAAAAGGATCTTATGCTAAAACAACCCCAATTACAGTTTAGGATGCCTTGCTAATGTAAACATGCTTAATTAATGGAACGAAACAGACTTGTTGAAGACCTTACCCTACTCCAGTAGGGAGCATCCCTGAAGAACGTGTTTAGATAAAAATAACCTTCAGTCAGCACGAAGTTCAAAGTGCTAGAGCAGTCCCTGCAAGCAGCTGAGCAGATGTGGACATTGGTCACAGTGGTAGGACCTGAGGACACTCTCACACCTAAAACATTGCTTGCTTAAGGGAAAAAAGGTTCAGGTGGTCTTTAGTTGCTCATAACTGGACTCTGATTCTCAAAGGAGCTCTGGTACAACATAGGTGCCAGAAGTGGATGAATATTCAGAAGGACTCAGCAAAGTGCCTTATTGATAGAAACAAAAATTCATAAATGAGGTAAAGCTCTGCTCCAAATATGACATCGGTGTCATCTAATGCTCACCATATGACTTCATGTCATCTTGCTGTAGGCAAACATAGGAACTGGGGCTTTTCATGATCACAGCAAATCTTTCTCACAGTCCAACTTGTCTTGATTTCTTCTTCAGGTGGATCACTTTCTCACTCTGTAGAGTAGCTCAGTTATGACTTCAAATGCTCTTTACAAACCCAAAGTGAACAATCTAAGGACTCATGCTGAATGCTTAAGTAGCTCTCTTTCAATCTTGGTTTGCCCTGACAGCCCACTTGTGCTATAGCCTAATTGCTCGGCTATGTTCTAGCTGACTTTTCCAACTCTTTCGAACATTTGTCTCAAACTTCAAACTGTGCTCTGGGCTCAGAGGGAAGCATTTTGGTTTTTTTTTTTTCTTTCATTTTTCCATATTTCACAGGAACAATGGTTTCTGAGGATTAGACATACAGGAAAAGAAATTACAGGCTAAGGCTAAGGCAGTGGTTGTTGGGAAAGGTCAGAAGTTCTGGTTCTGGTTCAGGTTCCCCAGGCAGCTCAAAAAAACCCACACACATTAGGAGGAGACCAGCTCTGAGGTCCAGTGCCATCCTTCCTTCATACCCACCGACAAACCTCAAAACAAGTTACACCACATTTTCAGCCATCATGGAAAACAATCCTTTTTTTGTCTTTTTCCCCCTTTTTTATGTTTATCTTTTATCTTTGAATAATATTGAAGTTTAGCCAATACTTGCTGTGGTGCAGGTATCCATGGTCAATAGTAACAAACACGATGAGGAAATGACAGGCTGTCCTTCCATTCCAAGAGCAGGTGGCTGCCTAGAAGCACATGAGGATAGTGGTGTTATGCTGGTGGGTATCAAGGCTGCCAGGAGCGATATGCAGTGTAGTCTCGTGTTGGTGCATAGGATGGGTAGCCCTTGTTCTTTTGGTGAGGTGGATGCCGGGGGGTCATATTCATGTAGTCACTCTGACGGTACCTGTTCCTCTTGGATTTTTGCTGTGGGAGAAGGGGTGAGAGAAGCGTGAAACCATTTCTGCAATTAGCCTATCCTACCTGTGGTGAACATCCTAAAAGGGGGAAAAAAGACAGGGAAGAGAGCAGAGAACTTTTGAGCGTTAATAAGACATGAAAAATGTTAATAATGCATTTGATTTTTTCTTCGAGTTAACAAATCATCTTACCCAACCTTTGGACATTTCAGCTGCTGGCAGTCCTGGTCCTGGGTTGGTTCAGGGAAGCAGACATATTTATAAGAAAGCCTCCATTTTGAAAACAGTTATAAAAGAACACATGTTCTCATAAAATAATCCATAGAGTAAGCCCAACCTGAATGCAAGTCTCCAGCTAATCTGCTGAGAGAGGTAGTGTCAGTTTCTCAGGTGAAGAAATGGTACAGAAAAAGGATACAAACTGATCTCTTCCACCGCAAGTTCTTAGCTGGGGAATGACTCAGCAGAAGCAATACAGCCTTGAGCAGTGAAGATTGCCCTAATTTATTAGGAAGGAAAAGAAATTGGCTTAACTGGAAGAGAACAAAAGCAGAAAAAGTCAGCCTGGGCCATGTATGTAGGTCGCTCTGAAAGTAATGCCTTCTGCTTATTTCCATGGAAGTTACAACACATACAGTTAGCACAATAGCACTACTTGATAGAGCAAATTCTCAGCTGCAAAACACTGTTTTTCAACACAGTCACCACTAGTCAGCACTAGTAGAGGTGACACACTGTTTCACAGCTACTATGATGGCGTTGTTGTTAGGAAAATGTTACCCACAGAGTTCATCTTTTATTGGCCTGAACATATGGAAGTCAGAAGGCATCAAAACTGGGCTATACAAGTGGGTGTGGTAGGACAGTCCTGCTAAGATGAGAAATGTGCTCTACAGTCTTCAAACTGGTAAGGGGCCTGGAATTACTGTGTTGCAAGAGAAAGGTTGTCCTCTGTTTTCCTGACTCTGGAAGCTCCAGTCTACAGCTTAGTCAGTGTGGTGATGTAGTGGTCAGAGTTGATGGTTTGTCTGGGTTCCAGGAAATCCAGAGGATCACCTCTGTCCTACCCCAAAAGACAGTGCACACCACTTTTCCTGCAGAGAGCTGTACCTTGAACGTTTTATTCTATGGAAAATTCACGTCTCCAGTCAATGGTCTACTATTTTGACTTCAGCTCATAGCAGTGTCATCATGTCTCATCACTGGTAGTGAAGTGATCCAGGAAGCTGCCACTTCAGCCTCATATTACTTCAATAGATCCTGACAAACTTGCACACACTGTTATTTCTGTTCCTGTGTGAGCATTTGTGGGACCCACCTGGTGCAAACTTCGCAGTATTCCAACATAGCCACCATTGTTTCCAACGCACTGAGGCTGATATTCAGCTCCATACACAGTTCCCTGATTGTAATCCACCAAATATGTGCTGATGAGCTGATCAAGATGATTTTAATTTTGTGGTGTGACAGCTTTGCATTGCTGTCCAGAACGTGGCTTGTCTTTCATGTCACTGTTTCCTCTGCTGAAACTCACCACCTCCCCATGCTCACATCCACTGTTTGGTCTCCAGGGACATTCATGAATGGGTGCCATTTTTTCCCCATAGAGGAATTCAGTGACACACCTTTGCTTCATACACACTTCCATGTCAGACACCATTTTGTCAGATTGCCCTTCTGCTGCCATCTGTCTCATGGCAACAAAATGAAATGGAATATTGGCAGGAAGAACCTCTACTGCTGTACCACCAACGTCTGCCTCTGATGTTGTGGGCCAACATAATAAAATTGGAGGCATTACTTTTGGAACTGCTCCGATGTATCGTGGCTTTCCTACCACTTACAGTAGAAATGCATAATGTATATGCTGTTCTGGGCATTCCTTCGAGGGGAAAAAGAACCGGAGCTGCTGTTAATCTTTCATCTTTCTCATTAACAGAGCCTTAAAAATCTCATTTCCAATGTTGAGTCCCTGCCTCACAGTACCCCTGTGAGACATGGGAAGCATCCCCTTCAGGAACAAGAGCAGCAGAAGGCAGATGAAATCATTTGCCTATAATCATAGAGGAAGTTTGTGGCTACAGCAGTGGTTCCTGCAGGCTGTGCATGAGGTTATTGTTCTTGCATAGATGAAGGCCTTCTTACAGGAACTAGGTAAAGTGCTTTCATTCTTTTTCCTTAATGCTGATTATACTTTTTCTTACAATGTTTTAGCTGAAACTTCCTACATACACATACGTACATAGTATATGAATATATTGCATATAGCACAATATGTATGTGATGCTGTGGAATTGGAGGAGGCTTGCATCAGAAACCTAACAGCTGTACATGCAGAGGGAGGCAGTTAATTTCTATGAGACACTTAAAGCTTTTTGATGTTAGTGTTATATATATGCAAAGGGTTCAATGGAAATTATGTGCTACTTAAGCTATGTAGTGCAGTTGGTGCATTTAATCATTAGATAGAAAAGTTTTCTCTGTCTGTGTTTACGTCCAAAAAAACATTTTTCATTCATCTATTAAAATCTAAGAGGTAATTTCACATGAGAGAAATACATTTTGCTAGCATGAGTGAGTTCTGGATTGTTCCAGGATAAAATACAGCTGCTTATTGAGAGGAAAACAGTTTTCCTCCAGGGAAGACAGAACTGTAAGAATTAGCACGTCTTTAGTTGCTTTCAGGAACGCAAGTGAAACAGACTTGCCTTGGCTGTCAAATACCATTTTTAGGACCCCATTTTAGCATCTACAATGTCTTCTAGGCAGCTTTGTTTACATTCAACAGCACTCCAAGTACATCCACACTCAGAGCACACGCTATCAGGAGAATAGCACCAGCAGCGATAACAGCAGGTGAAATTGATGCAGGAAGCAGCACACATCACAGTGCAGCCTTGTCAGTCTTGCTGGGAGCAGACATCTTAGTAGTGCAGTGCATAGCCATTGGGTACCAAGCGAAAATAGCAGAGAGAAAATGGTTTCAGATCCTAAAGGATGGATTGGAAGCTATATCATCCTCATCCAGGCACAGCTACTGTAGCACAGCACGGTAACACCAGCAGCTGTTTGCTGTAATCCTCTCACAGCTCTCCTGTTAGTTTCTACAGCAAGGCACTAAGAGGGACCTCTTAACCTGCCTTTATATTTTCCTATGGCAATGTCCAATTTGATTGTTAACCATTAGAAATATGTATATATTGAACAAGTGTATTTTTGTGAAACAGTTAAGAAAGCTCAAGCTTCAGCCAGTAGTGAGAGTGGTTTTCTGTGTACGTGCAGCATGTGGCCTGTCAGAAACACTGCACTCTTTATTCAGACTACCTCATAATGTGTTGAATGGCACTATTTAATGGCAGAGATACAAGGAGAGACAGAGTACAAGGAACAGAACTCTCTGTGGTCATATTTCAAGTCTTTCCAACGTGGAGCAGAAAGTGTGAAATCATCTCTGGGAGATGGTGACCATAAGACTTGTGCTAGAAGGTGGCATTCTGCTGCCTCTGCATCACACTTTGTGCTTTCCCTACTCCAGCAGGGCTTTGTATTGAACCAAGCTGGATTGGATGTGAACTGGGCCAGACAAATCTCCAGAGGGATTAGAAGGGAAAAAAATAAAGAACTGCAAGGCTCTCTCTGCTTTCTTAGGGTAAATATACTACCAATGCAATGGTGCCCTATTCTACTGAAATCAAGCTGTCAGAAAAAGTGTGTACAAGAGGGAATTGCTGCATGGGCACAAGACACCGGTGTGGATGGTTTGGGGCCAATTGAGGGTTCCCTGAAGATTGTTTCACTGTAGGCGAGCTCCTCCCATCAGAATAGTCTCAAAGGGGTTTGGCAGAAGTGCTTGTAGAGAGATAATTCCCTGACAGGGAGAACTGGTTGGAACTGGAGATTGTGTCCCAGTTTTGCTGAGGTGTTGACATTGCCTTAGGACTCTATTGAAGAGGTTGGCTGCCTATCTGGAGAGCATCTGGTGTTTCAGCTTTCTTGGGGCATAGCACAGGTGTGAGTATGTAGCTGGGCTGAAGAAGCACTGTGATCCTAATGTGAGGGATATCAGTGGGTTTGTGGTAACTATGGGAAGAAAAGCATGAGAGATGAAGAGCACGTAGGGAGAAAGAGCACATAAAGCAAAGGATAATAGTTTCTTACCCGGTAGATTATAAAGACTGCAGTTATAAGCATACTGTAGAAACCAAGAAGTCCTGTCACTGCCACCATAACCCAGTACGAAGTTGCAGACTCAGGTTCTTGTGTTTGGATGGGTGTCTCTTTAAAAGAACAAAGAAAAGTTTTAAGCACTTCAAAGCTTGTTTACTCCTCATTCCAACATACCATCTCTATTAATCTTATCATACACCTGCTTAAGATGCCTTTCTTAAGAAATCAGGAGCAGGAATTTCATTTTAAGAGGCAACCCAGCTATTTTTTCTGCCTCAATCCAAAACGTAGGGAGTGTGTACAGGAAGGATACTGGTGTACAGGTTCTCAGCTTACCTCTCACGTGAATGACAGTCCCATTGCTCTTCTCATTATAGACATATGGAGGCGGATACATGGCCTCAATTTTGCAGAAGTAGATGTCAGTTTGGCTGGCAGTCATATTCCGAAGATTGAAGATTACTTTGTCCTTATCATGATTTCCCCAACAGTTGAATTCTTTATTTGAATTACTGTTACTTTTAGTCATGTTCCATGAAATAAAGCAGACTTCAACTGAACTGTCTGTTCCTTTGTGCAGCGAGGCTCGAAATTCTTTTCCTGTTCCATTGTATGTGTAGTTGCAGACTAAAGTTGCCGTTCTATTGGCTACAATGAGCAAAGGACTCTGAGCCACTAGAATCTTGTTTTCTGGAAGGGAGGGAAGAAAAACACTTGTTTGCAAGATATATTAAGAGACTTCAGAACCACACATCCTCCTGTTCAGCTTGTCTCCATGTCTCTTCTTCTCTGTTGGTGCTCCCTGCTAGGCAGTACGTAACACCATGCTGCAGAAGCAGTTACTCACAGAAGCTCTAATTGCAGCTATCCTCCCTCCATGTAGAAGCAATTTCATTGTTACCAGGGGAGACTGTGAGGTTGAGGGTGTTCTTCCACAGAGTCAGAACACTATGAGAGAAAGTGGTCCATGTGATGAAGATTTAAAGTCAAGGGTCACAAGGCTACTTTGTTAGTGCGTATGCATGTGTAAGGCCACCTCGGTCTACCCCTTCCTTAGCATGCACAATGCCAGGGAGCAGTATGGAGTGAAAATGCCATGAATTAAATGCTCAGTTAAGTAATCAGATAAGAGAATATTATTCATACCTTTGCTTTTTAATTCAAGGGCAGACTTGAAAAGTTTGCAAGTGGAATTTGCTGAAATTTTTCAAGTATTTAGCCCTTGGACAAGAAGCACTAAAAGCAAGAACTGGTATAATTTTAATTTAAAAAAAGTCATTTATCTAGCTAGCAGCTGTAGCAGATTCTTAATCATTCAAAGAAATGAAACAAGTGTTTCAGTACATGTAATATTTAGGACTACATGGATGCATTTAGTGTGCTCCTAGATGCACAGGAAGAGGGACTACCCTGGCCTCTTAGTAGGACACTCCTTTGGGGTGAAGGGTACACACGTTTATTTCCATGCTCAGTTTCAGGTCAAGAACTTAAGTGTGCCTCCCTTAAGGCTGTTGGGAGCCTGGACTTCTAGAGGCCTGCAGGAACATTAGCCTGAAAGAGGCCACTTAAGTCATGTGGTCTAGTCATATGCTCTGCTTTCAGAGACAGATACGCACCAAAAGGCATATAAAACAAATGCATTCATAAAATTGACATATTATTTACATAGATCCAGAAAATATCCACACCGATACTACCAAGTATATCCACAGGTGTCGTGAAGCCACATTTTCCATTTTGAAACGATTTCTTTTTGCATAGCTTTCATTATGAGAGCTGTGAGTGAAGACGGTGAACTTACATGGTGGTCACAGCATTCACAGGGACATGGGAAATTCGGGTGTAATCCTTGCTCTGAATCAAAACAAAAGACGGACTTGAGTGTGGGTCTAACAAATTTGGAGTGAAAACCTTGGCTCCATCCACTTGTTGGCCTATTGGGAGGTTGAGCCAGAAGCCCTCTGCTAAGGTATGCCCTGGCACAGCAATAATTGTAAGACACGAAACGCACAAGACTGGAAGTGGGAGTGAACACACAGAGATGTGTGAGTTGGTCAGGACTAGTTGCAGGGTGTGGGCAGTAAGAACAAACCATGCCCAACAGGTTCTCCAAGAACCAGCCCAGCCCATGAAACTGCTGAAGTTGTTCATTTTCTCACCAAAAGTCATGTTTACCAGCCATTCTTCTCATGAGAGCAGGAAGATATGAGACAGGAGATCTTTAGCAAAGGAGTTTGCAGCCCAACCTCCTCTGTTCAGTGTAGCTAACTCGAGGGTTGCAGCAGAGCTTATCACAGCTCAGAAATCTCATGTTTGCAGGGAACCCGAACACTAAAACTTTTTGTTTTGGTGAAGAGTGAGCATTTCCATTCTTTCCAGTACAAAGGCCCCAAGATCTTGGAATTCCAGAGCAGGCTGGCAGTAACACAGACAAGACTGGTTCCTACTGAAGGTGCTGCCTATGGTGGATTTTCATCGAAGTGAAGACATTTCAGCAAAATATTTCAGTTTCATTGAATCAGCATTTTCCAACAAAAGCTCTCACCTAGGCCTATAAGGCATTCTAGTAAAGAGCGAGGTTCACAATCTACCTCTTTAGACATGCTGTTTGATCATATTATTTCTTTTCTAGAAAATCAATCTTTGACCCAAGTGGGAGGGTACAAGTCTGCAGTGGAATTGTTCTTTGGTTAAAAAAGCAGAATTCAAAGCATCTCACTTGAGACAGAATTGTTTTGATTTTTACTCCACCAGTGCCCACCACTACAACCCTGGGTATTGCAGGAGCTGAATACACCTTCAGCAGGGGTTTTTCTGTTTCATAGTTTATATCCAAAACAGGCATCCTTGAGGAGATATCTGCAGAAGTACTACGGCTCAGAAAAAAAATACTTGCTTGTTTTTTGCTGTAGGTACTTACGAATAAGTACCTGTTTGTCACTGCAAGTACTTACAGAAAAACAGATGGATGTTTATCACATAGCCTGATCAGATCACTATGGCCAGAGGAAAGACAACACTGAAAATAGTGTCACTGGGGACCACCTTCAGATGTTTTTTAGACTCTTCTGCAGAACCCAGAGACTTACTTTGAACTTTTGCTAGTTTGAATTCCTGGTGTATAGTAGTACACAGCTTCACATCATGAGCTCCACTATTTAATTACAGCTCTGGACTATTTATGTCCCCGCTGTGATATTTTGCTTATTGGCAAACAAACTTTTTTGATGCATCCACCAAAAAAATAGTTTCCTTCACCTTATGTCTTGGCTTTCTGGCCCAGCCCGTTTGCCTCACCATGCCAGCTGAGTGTTGATGACCCAGCCCCATACTGTTGGTGCTGAGATAGCTAAACAGTGGGAAAAAGTTTATTTGTGGATCGTTAAATAAGGGCTGCTCCTAAGTGATCTGTTTACGCCAAACTTAAACCAAGTTTGCTTTTGCAAAGTGGCTCTACCATGTAAAATCTGAATTGATTGAAGGTGTTTTGTTTTCCATTTATAGGAACTAATTAGCACCATGTGAACAGGGCAGGGCTGGGGCAAGGCAAGCTTGCCCCACAGGCATGTCAGGCCCTGCTGTTATTCTGCTTCTCCAAGCTTGCACTTTTTTCAAATTGAAGAAAGTCAGTCATGTCAAAATATATATTAGTTTTGTGGAGAAAACAAATTAAGGCCAAACAACCCTTACTTGATTTCTGATCTGAATAGGATTTGAGTGTATTCTTAGTAGAATCTGAACCATTCTGAACAAACTTGAGCTGAAGCTGCTTTTGCCTTCACAAAGACAGTTTTTCTTGTGTCTCTTCAGGTTTATGAAAATAGCGAAACTCTGAAACATCCAGTATGTGTTTCCAATAGTGTACATTTTCCCCTAAATAGGGTTATGACTGCTGTTTCCAGAGCTGTCTTCAGTCATGCTATATAGTAATAAATATCTATGTCTTGGCCTCAGGCAGCAAATGGCAGTTATGAAAATCATTGTCCAGTTTCAAAAGTTTGTAATGTCTAGAAATGTAAGAACATTTTGATGTGTCTCAAGGCTGTAGGTTTTATAAGCAACAGTATGCAAGATCTCTGTTAAGCTTTTCAGTACGTTGTCATGCTAATCATAATCGCAAGTGGGTTTTTTTTGCCTCATGAAAGAGGTCCAATCCATACATATTATTTGAAAAACACTACCTCCCCAGTCACAGACCCTTGATGCAAGCAAAGCTCCATTGAAGATTTTTTTCTTTTCTTTTTTTTTTTTTTTTGGTCAAGAAAGTGAAATAAAGATGACAGAGTATGGAAACTAACTATTTTGAAGGGTTTTTTTTCCAGAACTTTCCATGAATCATTATCAGTTATTGGAAAAAAATATTATGTTAAAAATATTTTGTACTCTCTTTCTTTTTCATGCCAGTTGGCTCCAGGGAGCTACTTGCCAGAACAAGGAGTCTGGGATAAATTGGGATTTCTCTAAGCACAGTAAAGAAATGGCCCACTTAAGTCCCTGCTGGAGGGGTGGAGAGGGAAACCTGGAAGGAGCTTATTTAATCTACAAGTGGAAAGAGACACAGCTATGTTATAAACAAAACTGTTTGTTTCTTCAGCAGCTGGTTTGTTGTTCAGTTGCCTTTACTCTTTCCCAGGTGCAAGTCTTCCTCTGTTGTTCCAGTTTTAGGTGACCCAGCGCTGTGTCTTTGTGCAGAGCCGGAGGGATCTACCCTTTCTAATGTGACAGACTGGCTTTGTACTAACCTTTCCTCCGTTCGTGCAAATGCTGCACCGAGCAAAGTATTCTTGCTGAAATTAAACTCAGTTTGAGCACAGGGGTTTCTCTTGTCTGTTTGTGATATTTTTGAGCCAGAGTTTGTTGATGACATCCTAATCTCAGCTAACCTTGCATTTTGCATTCTGGTAACCTTAGTGGGTTTGAGGCTGATTTTAGCACCCAGAGATTGATTTTAACACCAGCCAGGATGTTATGCAAGAACTGAAAAGATGAGGTCATTTGGGGTCCTCTGCAGTGGGAACATTCTTACATTACTTTATTTCACAAAATAAACAGATGATAGCCAAGTATTCAGCAGCCTCTCTGGCAGAGTGTAAGCACGTAGTTACTTAGCTGACAGAAAGCGGATGATGAGGGTGGAGAGGGACAGGCTTTGTAAACATCGATACTACTGAAAAGAGGGAATAAGCAATCCAGTCTTGTAAGTCTCTTCCCAGCTTTACGGTTCCACAATTCCAACTCAACTTGCCGCACTCAATGGTGCAGCCTAATGAAAGCACAACAGGATAGATTCAGTTGTCTTCACCAGAACAAAGTACGTTTTGTGGTTTGAGGAAGTTCTGCAGAGCTTTGACTTGCCCTAACGTTGTCTGTGTAGCAAGGATCATTCATCTCAGGATCAAAATGAAAAGAAGAGACATGGAAATAGGTGAAAGCCCTGAAAAGTAAGCTAACTCATGGTTCTGCTCAAGCAATCGAATAGTTTCAATGAAGCTGCTGTAGAAATTCAAGTTCTTAACAGAAAGCAAGTGTATGGATGTCTAGAAAATCATGGCATAACCCTGGTGTCTGACAAACACACACTGTATTTTCTTGCAATTCAAGAGTTGTTTAAAAGATGTTCACTTCTTGTGGAAATGGTTTTAAAACTATTAACTTATCACTGCTACCTAACCCCTCCTAAAATCATTGTCTTCTCAGACAACCCAGTGGCCTGCTGTGGAAGTAATTACAATATTGCAAGCAGAGAATTATGAAAATGCAAAAAGGACAAGGGAAAAAAAGCCTGTCATCTCTTAAAGAAATATAGATCAAGGCTTCATGCAAATCATATTGCCTTTCATGAGGACTAGAAATACAGAAAAGCAACATGCAATTTAGGAAAAATATAATGAGTTTTATCTCTTGTATTAGGAAAAGCAACTCTTTAAAGAAATTCTATATGTGAAAGATTTGTACTGGAAAACAGATTTTTGTTCCTATCTGTAAATTCCTCATAAAATACAACACACTGATATTTGGAGGAGACCAAATAACAACAGTTCACAAGCTAGTGATTGAAAAACTGTCAAGATTATCCTAGCAAAACCCATCACCCTTTGCCTTGCTTTGCATTTTGATGTACTATTTGGAAAGACGTGGTAGCTCTGAACGTACTAACACTGCATCAGCGAAAGACAGCAGCCAGATAACTGAAGATTCAGAAAGATTTACTAAGACGCTGGATTTCTAAATCACAACAAGACATTTGTGTTATCAAAAATATTTTCAGAAAGAAGCAACATATCTAGTTATTATCAATAAACTACTAAACAATGCAAAACTCATTGATCGGCAATTCCGATCCTCCCAACTTTGAGCTCAGTAAGCAGCTCTGCTGTTCCTTTTACTTGTTGATGCTATGAGAGTTCGGGTGGGCTCAGCTCCGCAGCCCGTCACTCCAAGCTGGCGCACGATGGGACACAGAGCTGACCACAGCAGGCTTGGAAGTGGCCCCAGAGGGCACAGGCACCAGCTCTGTTCAGATCCCCCCAGCAGATGTTGAAAGCCACAAAGCACAATCTGTGCAGGCTAGGGAAAGGTGAAATAAACTCCCTCTAAATAAGCAGTTTCCAAATAGATATCTCTTGAGTCTTGTCTAGGACGGATACTCGTGGAAGAAAAAAATCAACCTCCTGGTTATACTGAGTTGATCCATAAGCAGTCTCAGCAGCATGCTTTGTCTCTTCTCTCATGTTCAAATACAACATAATTTCTGCAAAACTAATCCAGGTCTACACAAGACTGTCTCCCTTCTCCTATGATACAAATGTTGAAAAACTGTGGAAACAATCATATTTTTTATGTTACCTGTTACATCTGCAGCAGGGATGAGGCAGAGCACCACGAGGATCCCCAGCATGGTGATGATGGTGGGCCTGTGGCCTTGTCCCCACCCTCCAGGCACTGCCGAGCCCCCCAGGGCTTCACGCCACAGACGTCCCCACAGGGCAAGCTGCACCATCACCAGCTCACACAGCTTCTCTCCTCCTCCCTGCGTGGCACGTGATGTACAGCCGAGTGAAACCACAACGGCAATGTTCAAACAGGAAACTCGGTTGTTTGATGGCTTCAACCTTGGGAAGCCTCCTCTGTGCCTCTGCAGCATTCAGTAATGCCTATGAGGCAGTGGAAGCTGGAAGCCCACCCTCTGAAATATGGAACCTTCTCATGCTTGGGGCTTTGCAGGGCTACTCCCATCAGAGGGAGAAATGAACTTCCCTAGAGGTGAAATGCTCCTTTACCAAGAGCACATATAGGAATACAGTGTTCCCATCACCATGGGAAGTGCAAACAGCAGTTTCTGAGTTCCTGCTGGCCAAGCTTGGCCCCTAAGGAAACTACACTCAGTGACCGTCATCTCTCCTCACTCTTAGGAGCAGAATTCTTCCTGTCTTGGCTTGCTGTTTTGCTCCTACCTGCTCCTAGGCCCAGGAATGCCAATGTATCGTGAGAGAAGTGATTTTGGTTTGTGCATTTTCAGTTTCCTGTGTCAGCTTGTCACCTAAATGCAGACTAACCAGTGCAAGAAGTAGTTGACCTGTCATACCTTTCCTTTTTGAAAAAAATCCTGAGTTATAAACGAGTGTTTCTGCAATCCAGTTGGCATCTCAATAAAGGCAGCATGCAGCAAGCACACTTCTCAGTCAGTGCTTTCACTAGAGTCCTATTATTTCAAGTATATCTCTTAGCCTCACTGATACTTACTCTTCTTTGCTTTGGAAGCTGCTCTTCCTAGCCTCTGAGGTCTTTAAGCTGTGTCTTATTGGAAATCATCTGGACAATCTAAGAGCAGCTGTAGGTGGTGTACCCATTTGCAGCCTAGGAATTTTAACAAGATTCTTAAGGTTTGCAATCAATGTAAATTTTCTGCAATATTGAAAGTTTTGGAATTCCCTTGTTCTTTAGAGAGAGAGAAAAAAATTAATCCTCTCTTTCCAAGCCCACTTTAGTGGTTTCTGGATAAATATCCTTAAATCTTATTTGAATTGTCTGAGTATACCTGCAGTTATTAATGAAAACATCCCAGCTTAACTTCAAGTGAGAATCCCCCCACACAGTTACAAAATTCATTATCTTTTTGCTGAGCTGCCCCCTTTTGGAGATGAAAAGTGCTATCTTCATGTCTTCTGGCTCAGGTAACTGAACCTGTACATTGTTTATAATGTCCGATGCATACTTCTACGCACTGGCAGTCAGATCCTTTCTGTATTTGGGATACAGATTGAAAATGCTCAGGGAGTATCCTGTCACCTCATCACAGGGTTAGCAGAGTATGTATTACGTTGGGCAGTAATAAAAGGGGAGCGTGAGCTAGAGCAATTCATTTTACTGGCATATGTTTGCAAAGAGGCACCAATGGAAACCTAATTGTGGAAACCTTTCAGTGTCTCTTCAGTCTCTTCAGCGTATGAAGAGACTCTTCTTTAGGAATGCCACTAACAAAAACTGAGAGGGAGCAGCATGGGCTCCCTCCAGTGTAGCCACCCCTTCCGTCCCTTATTGCTCCTTATGTGCCTCTCCCACAGTGAGGACAGAGAAAGGCTCCCACTGCAAACAGAGACTGGACTGATGGAATGGAGGAGAAGGAAGCAGGGCTACTGAGAAATTATCCACTCTGGCCCTAGAGACCAAGACGTAGTGTATCATTTCCCTTTGTGCTGACACAGCAGTATCAATATTGCCCTTTCCAGAGCTTCCGATACTTCAGTCTTCTTTGTTCTAATGGTTTCCTTTTCATCCCTGAAGTAAGGGTTTTCCTTCCTTCCTTCCTTCCTTCCTTCCTTCCTTCCTTCCTTCC
>JAOWBP010003503.1:12860928-12913315 GCA_028571105.1 Tragopan temminckii
CCCTCCTCCCTCCTCCCTCCTCCCTTTTTTTTGCCAAATAGCTCTTGTCTTACCTGCAGTTCTTGGTTTTCTAGGATTTTAAAAGGGCATAAATCATAGTGTTCCCAAAGGTATGGCTCCTTTCCCTCTCCAAATTGCAACTACTGCTCTAATTTAAACAGTTCATTTCCAATCACTTAGATACTTGACTCTGTCACTTCACAAGCACGATCATTTCCTATTACTAAAGTTATCATGAGGTTAGGGGAAAAAATTATTAAACTTTCAGCAAGCAATCTTGCACTCAGTGCAAACCACAACAAAGCTTATCTAGGAAAAGAAACTGAAAATGCCCCCCAGTATACCCTCATACTTAATTTTTCATTATCCTCACAAGTGCTCTAAGCCTGTCCTTTTAGACTCTAAGCATTACCTGAGAGTGCTCTGCTGCAGAATTAATTCAGCCACCACTCAGTCCTATCCTTACCCCATATTTCAATCAAACTTTGAGGTCTTGAGTCTGCCTGTGCTTTAACAGACAGGAACTGCATGCTGTCAGAGCAATGGAAATCCAAACTATTACAATTTCAGTGGAGATAAAACTCTGAGAGTACTGAAAGAACTAAAAATGCAATTGAGCCATGATCAGGAAAGTTTTCCATCTCGTCACGAAATAGCTGACATTGCAATCCAAAGTAAGTGAGCAAGAGATTTGTAAAAGGGAATCTGAACTGCGGGCTTGGGGTTTTTACCCATGTCTTAGTTTCGGCTGGAATGGAATTGTTTTCCTTGAAGTGTTCGGTATGTTGCTATGTTTTTAGTTCTGGGAGAAAAATAATGTTAATTACACGCCAGTGTTTATAGCTGCTGCTAAACGCTGCTAAACAGAACCAGTTCTCAAAGAAGGGCCCAAGGAGCTGGGAGGGAACAGAATTAGGACAACTGACTCAAACTGGCTGAAGGGATATTTCATACCATATGCAGAAGGAGTTCTGAATAAGGTGGAAGTTCATCTGGTTCTCTCCAGCTGCTCAGGGGGCTATCTGAGCATCGATCAGGAAGGGTGAGCAATTGCTTGTGCATCACTCGTTATATACACTCACACATAGATATATAGTAATAACTATAATCCTTTTCCTTTTCTCTATCTTAGTAAATAGTTTTATCTCAACTGACAAGTTGTTTGTTGTTGTTTTTTTTTCCTCAGTTCTCTTCCCTATCCCACTGGGAAGGAGGAGAATGAGCAAATGAGGGTGTGGTGCTGAGCCACCTGCCAGGTTAAACCACAACAAGCCATCACAAAATGTAGATAAAATAACAGACCAGATATTTGATTGTAGCTTTTCCTCCTACTTGGTTAGAAAACCAAGCGCAGATAGAAGCTATGATCTGAATTTTAGAGAAAAGCGGGTGAGTTTCTCAGAGCATTATCCGATTTTATTTAAAACAGACCCAAGAAATCCCAAGCAGGCTGTCAGTTTGCCTTTATCCTTTATTGCCCTCAGTAATTTCGCAGTCAGCACCAAATTGGATGGGAGTGTTTGGTCTACTTGAGGGCAGGAAGCTCTCCAGAGGGATCTGGATGCAGTAGATCCATGGGTCGAGAAGAGGTGGCTGAAGGGGGGCCTCACCCTCTACAATTGCCTGAAAGGAGATCACAACAAGGAGTATGTTGGCCTCTTTTCTCAGATGACAATTGACAGGACACAAGAAAACTGTCAAAAGTTGTGCTAGGGGAAGTTTAAAGTGGACATTAGAAAGAATTGCTTCACAAAAAGGGTGATCAAGGATTGGATTGGGCTGCTCAGGAAAGCTGTAGCATCCCCTACCATTGAGATATTTAAGAGATGTGTGGACGTACCACTAAGGGATGTGATTTAGAGAGAGAACTCAGCAAGCCAGGTTGATGGTTTGGAATCTATGATCTTGAAGGTCTTTTCCAACCTAGATGATTCTATGATTCTAAAGATTTGGGAAGTACCGACCTGAGCTAAGTTTACAGAATTGTCACAATTAAATGAGTGGATAGTTTTGAATCACAGAATCATGAACTTGTAGCAGTCGGATGTGACCTCTGGAGATTATCTAGTCCAACCCTCTGCTGAAGTAGCTTCCATAGAGTAGGTTACAGAAAGTATCCAGTGGATTTTTAATGCCTTCAGAGGAGACTCCACAGCTTTTCTGGGCAGCCTGTTCCAGTGCCTTGTCACCCTCAAAGTAAAGAAGTTTTTTTCTCATGTTGATATGGAACTCCCTGTGTTCCAGTTTGTGCCTTTGCCCCTTGTTTGATTGCTGAGCACCACTAAGAAGCACCTGGCCCCATCCACTTGTCACCTGTTCTTTAGATATTTACAAGCATTGATAGGATCCCCTCTCGGCCTTCTCCAGGCTTAACAGTCCCAGATCTCTCAGCTTTTTCTCATAAGTGGGTTGCTCCAGGCCCCTAATCATCTTTGTAGCCTTCTTCTGGACTCTCTCTATAAAGTTCCCTGTCTTTCCTGAATTGAGGAGCCCAGAACTGGACACAGTAGCCTACATGTGCCCTCACCAGGGCAGAGTAGAGGGGGAGGATCACCTCCCTCGACCTGCTGACCATGCTCTTTTCAATGCACTGCAGGAAAACATTGACCTTCCTGGCCATTAGAGCACACTGCTAGCTCATGGCCAAACTGTCATATACCAGGACCCCTAGGTCCTTCTCTGCAGAGAAGCTAATTTTAAAGGATATTGAATCTCCTTTCTGTTGCTGGAGGTATCAGAGTTGTTCCCAGTATGTACTCCTACCCTTGGGCAAATGAAAATGTATGTGCATGCTAGAAGGCTAATTGCAACAACGTACTATTATTTACTTACTCCCAAGGACTCCAGTCTAATAGGAGAACAGTAGGTACCTAAAATTCCCATTTGATTACTGCTGACAATAAAGTTCTCTGCCACTGGGCTATTCCTATAACTCCATACAAAGACAGTATTTAACAGCTGCCTCTCTTCCCCACCATAAATAATCGTTAACACAGATCTTGAGCAAGCAGCCTAGGTAGGCTTATTCTGCATGTGTGAATGTTGTCAGCTACTAGAATAAATGCTTTCATTTGCACAATTGTGAGTCTTAAAACATATTTATTCTTCCATTGCTGCTTCAAGTAATGATTTGTTGTTAATAACTTGGTGAAGATGAAAGGTTGATACCTTCAAATCTTTATTACAGGAAGAATGTGCTCTTCTCTAGCTGCTGTAGTGTTGCAGAAGTGAGTTGACAGAAAGCACTTAATAGTCATTACCCCTAACTATAGAGACAATGTATGATCTGCATTATTCTCTCCCTACTGTGACCTGTAAGCTAAACTTAGGGAATAAACAATCCTAGGAATCCTGTAGCATTTGTCATCTCAGGTTCTTCATAGTTACCTGTTGTTATTTTCACTTTACAGATGGGAACTGGAATCACAAAAAGGTGAAGAGACGTGCCCAAGGACATACCTCAGGTTAGTGCCAGAACTGTGCATCTCAGTGAGGAGCCCAGTGCTCTCTAGCTTCCAAGGCTAAATCAGTTTTCTGATGACCTCCATCTGTATTGTTGTTGCTCTTTTTCACTCACAAATTTTCACTGTGTTGTGAGTCATTTCCACTTTTTTCATGATTCCAGAGATCTTCGTACAATGAACACGAATCAGTACACTCCTTTAGAGGAATTTAAAGTTGGTTTTCTGTATTTTAAATTGTTACAGCTGATGTCTGATACATAGGAGCTTTCAGGCCCAGACCATACTATTGCATGTCATGAAAAAAGGGAGCTTACTTTTTCAGAAAAATGTGAATTTTTTGTTTCCTGCCCTAAAGACAGCAGACCATAAGTGTGTCACTAATTTAGGACAAAAAGCTACCATCAAACATGTATCATTTTGAGATACAGCTTGAGGGAATCCTTCCCTGTTTGGGGAAAGAAACATTTCCTTGGCAGGATGATTATTTTTTAATGTCAATAGCTGGAAGCTGTTCATTAATGTTTGTTGGGGAAAAAACAGAAAGGGGCAGGAGTTCATGCATGTACATTCCTGACCCTTTTAAAGTTAAAAATCTCATCCAAGTTACAACTTTTTCTTCTGGTTGTACCTATTAATAGCTTGGACTGTTAGAACAAGTCTCAAAGACGGTAGATTAATGAGTAGAAAGGGAATGGCTCAAAGCTACACGATTAACTGCAACTATTACCTGCCCATAAGATGACATGTGTCTGCTGCTCCATTAGAGGTCATATGTTTAGATTGGAACACCTGAAATAAGGCACACAGGTGAGTACACATGTGCTTAATGTTCCCAGATAAAAGGTTTTCAGATTAAGGTTAGGAGTAAAATCATTTTTGTTCTACCAAGTGACAGAAAATTTGTGTTAACTGTGCTGCCTGGTCCTTGTTTCTGGACTTTCTGGAGTTTTGCTGAAAGGCCGTCACAGTAAAAAAGCCAAACCTAGGGGTGCATATCTAATATGATCTGTATGGAGTTGGCTGACTTGCCAACTGTGCCAGCATTTCATTTTGGTGAGAAATAAATTACCAAAATTATTGCTACCAAAAGCAGAACGGATAATCAGGAAACCAGAGTTGTGGAGTGAAATAAGAAGGAAATCAAACTGGCTGTGTAGACACTTGAGTCACTTGGCAAATGTTATGTGTAGTAAGGAGTGCTGTAGGTAGCCTTTCAAGGGAATTGTCTGCACTGCATTTATTTGCAGAGAACAATTCACATAGCCTATATTTATGGGTAAAATCTCAGCAAGCGAAAACACCTCCACTGTGTTCAGTAGAATCAGGAGAGCACAGACTCTGCTCAGAATATCAACTTTTAAGGCTCCCATAACAAGATAAATTTCTAAAAGCTTTGACTCTTTCACTTTCTGTTTGCTGTATTACATTTTTCACCAAAATGCTATATTTTATAAAGACAGCAGTAGTGCTATCAGCATATTACATGTACGGTGAAGCACCATGCATTTACAGTTCTTCCCATTTACACAAGCTTTAGGAAGCATTACTCATGTTTATGGACAGTTGAAACCAGAATAGAGCACTCCATACAATGAGAGCCCCTTTTCAGAAGCATTGCAGGGTCTGCCCATCAACCTCGCTTGTACAATGGAATATAGTCTTCAGGGCTACTTCATTCTGAATAGCCCTCACAGGAAATAATCATTTTGGTAGACGCTAACACACTCTAACTTGTAGGGCAGGCATTTCCAAATTACTCCTTTCCCTGAGGACAATGACTTCTCTACACCTAGACAAACCTAGCTTATGTCCAAATTCAACAACTTTCTGCCTGAAAAGTGCCCTATTCTTAGACTGTGGTGTTGCCAACACCAGCCCACAGAGTTGTTTTCTGCCAAAACACTATGAGAAACAGGCTTTTCATTGTGTTTCTTCAGCATCAAAAAAAGTACTGAGTCATAGCACATTGGAAATATTTGTTCTGGGCTGGATGCAAAAATACTCTAAATATGTTAGAAAGAGTATTAAATATTTCCACAGAGAAGCTAGGAATGAAAATTCCTGATTTTTAACTGTGAAAAGAACTTAAAGCAGGATAAAGCATCTGCTTACTCATTTGGGTATACGTGTGAGTCACGACAAGTACTTATATTTTATAATGGATTTCTCTTAGGAAAGAAATCCTGCTTCTGTTCAACATTTCAGCATTGCTTTTAACTATTCCTTTGAATAGGAATTTTAAAATAACCATTTTGCTCTTTACAGAGATCTAGAAGTTCAAAAGTTTAAAGGGGTTTAAAGAGGAAAAAGAAATCATATGACGGTTTAAAAATCATATCCATACAAGAACAAACTTCCCTGCTTTATTTCAGAAACACCTACCATGCCTACTGGTAGCATGCAAGCACTGGTTCTGCAAGCAATACGTCTATAGGGAGCCACCTGAGCTGGATATTTAGGTGTCTCCTTTGCCATATGTAAGGCCACAGAGCTACAAGTGTTGGTGCTCCAGGTGTGGCACATGAAGGCATAAGCTTATCCCTCATCACACGAACAGATGGGCACGTTGTACTGCACATTAATGTGGCAGGCCTGCATAACCACTGCTAAAGAACTCCTGGTGAAGAGAGAGCAGACCACAGATTGAGTGCATTGTTTTGACGTGCTAAATCTGGCTTTAAATCAGAGATTATCCTAAAACTAAACTCTGTGCTAGAACTACCTAAGAAACATTTCTGTGAGCCAGTGAGCAATTATTAGGTTCAGAAAGACATGTATCCAGGCTTCCACTTCACATTGCTGCTGTCTCATGTATGGGTGGGCTCCTTTGCAACCACAATAATCCCATCTGTTTTTATAGACACAGTTGTGACCTTGAAGAGGTCCTGCTACATATTGCTTATTACAGCTGTCTGAATAATTTTTCAGATGATATTAAAATAAACTGAACTTTTAATATCTCACTAAGTTTGAAGGTTATTAAAAGCAATATCAGAACTCTGGTTTTGATTTCTGATTTCAGGACAGGCTTAGAGTTTACAAAAACTGAAATGCATTTTTGTAGTCAAAATCTACTAAGATTTTATGATGAAACTGGAATTTATGACTGAATTTTTTGGCTATGGTAAAATTGGAAGCTGTGGTTAAATTTCTGAGCTTTGATGCCTCAGATACATTAAGTTTTCCCAGATACATAAAGTTTTCAGATACATAAAGTGTTATTTTTTTCTCAGCTTCAGCAGATTATTGTAGGTGACTCCATCAGCCCTATTTCTCTCTATTAGGATAGAAGATTGCACACACTTTTTATTCAGAAATATCGTCACGGGTCTCCAAAACATCCATGTGATGTATCAGAAGACAATCATGAATTATAATCTCCTCTAATAACTGGAAGCAATTTTGTAAATGTTTTCACAAAACAAAGTATTCTATATAGCATTTTGCCTGTTCGGTAAAATTTCCACAATAAATCGCATGTGAGTTTTGTATTATATATGATGTCCAAACATGGGAGGTCTTCACAGAGCTGCTCTGTAATGTAAGAGACAAATTAGTAAGCAGAAGAGCTGGTGGAATTAGAAGGAAGTGATTTGTGACTGTTCTCATGAATAGATCTCTCTCCTGGGGCCCAGGGGTCATGTTTATTTAAGTTGTTAGTTTATCAGTATATTTGTGAGTCCTAAACATTTTGTAAACAACTTTAAACAGAGAGTAGTATTAGTCTGGAAGCTCTTCATATCGGGGCATTGATATCTGTTCAGAAACTGATATGCTTTCATCATTCTTCCTTTGTTTTGAAAGTTCAGTTTCGCTGCCAGAAATGATGACATGTGAATTGGGCAACCAGCCACATATCCTTGGGTGGAAAAAATAAATTGGGTATTTTCAAAGACATTCATCTGCAAACAACTCATCAATTGAAATGTATGTGTATAATCTGTTTGGTGACTGTTTGCAATTAGTTCTGCAAACATTTAAGTCAAGCTTATGGTCAGATCAAGTCAGAAATAGGAAGAGGGGGCTGAATTTAATGGATCACTTACTGTCATAAACAATCCAGCTCCGAGTGTGGGAGAATTGCAGGGCACTAATGAAGATAGTAGAAATACACTCCTCTTTTCGTGAATGCCTAGAGAGGATTAACAGGAGGAAGTAAATGTATAAGGAAGCTAAGTATATTTGCTTATATCAGGGAAACTATTTGAAATAAACCCTTGCTGTGATGGGAATGAATGTTTAGCTCTTTAGTTGACTTCTGTCAGAGGAAAAAGACAAGCCTCCTTTCCAGTCTTTCCACTTGGCTGTTTTATAAAAAGTTTGAACTGACATCACTTTAACATTTCAGCATCTGCCCTTGACTCTTCCTTTCATTGCTATGGATAAGTTATACTACTTTATTTCATTAGTTTCAAAAAGTGTTCTAATTAAATTAATAGCAAAGGTTCTGCAGCCAACCTCAGTTCTGGACTGGCAGAAGCCTCCAGTGGTATCAAGAGCAAGAGACAGTGCAGGAGCACTTCAATTCTTGCTGCAACCTGGCTGTAAACAGCAGCAGGAAGTGCAAAGAGCACACAGTGAATGCAAGTCTGGCGTAAGTGGGCAGCATAAGGCTGTCATCAGCTGAAGAGATAAAGCATTGGTTTAAGACACTAGGGTAGCAATCATGGGCTAAGCAGCTGGGAAAGAGCAAACCATGCAGGGCTTCAGTGCTGCAGCCGGGTATCTGTGAGTTCCAAAAAAGCCAGCTCTCGCTCATCCCCTCCCAACAGAGCCAGCCTCTGTTACTGCACACAGCAAGGGAACCTCTTCCATCCCTGACCAGTGTCTGAGCTCACTGCACCTTAGTCAGGGCTGCAGAGTAGTCCTTTGTCTACCCTTTTATCTACAGTGGGGACACTGTGTCTTCCAAAACTCGTTTCAAACTGTCATCCCATGAAATTCACCTCATATATATTTCCTGGCCTAAAACTTCATATCCTGTTTGTCTGGATATGAATGTATTCCTCTACAAAATATTTCATGACACTTTCCAGTTTTTAAAAGGGTCAGCATTTGGATAGAGTTTGGTCAGACTGAAATCCTGGCCTCAGCAAAATCTGATGGGTGTTTTGCCATGAAACACACTGGGCTAGGATTTCATGCCAGTTTGTTATTTGGCCTGTTGAACTGCATTAAGCTGGCAAGCCTGGACTGAGGGGGCCATGTGAGAGGACTGTCTATCGGTATTTTGACTTCTGCTACATACTATGCTGGTCAGAAACATTAAGAAGTTTTTTTGTTGTTTTTCAATTGGCACACCTGGGATTTTTTGCTTTGTCTTCTTTTATTTTGCTTTTTTTTTTCTTTTAAAACTTTCTAGCTAATTCTGTATCTAACTAATCCCTCTTCTAGTTCTACACAGAAAGCAAGAGAATAGATGTAGGTATTCTTCAGTCATTATACAGCTGCAACATCTACCCTTCGGTCTACGCTCCCTGAACTTTGCAGGTGCTTAGGTTTAGTATGAAAACTGCAGGCTGTGGTATGCTTATGTGGTTACATCACATTTTAGTAAGTGATGCTTGAAAGATGTAGATTAGGTTGTTGATTTGTTATTTCATTTGTGGTTGTTCCATCAGCATCACTATTGTTCAAGTAAGACGGAGGCTGAATTTTGGTGACTTCCAGGCATACTGTCTTGCGTGTCATCAGTGTAGTAACCAGCTGAAAGGCCTGAGATCAGTTTCAAATCCAAACATTTCAGAAACTGAAAAATATGCTAGGTTTGGTTTCTAAAACCAGTGAGGCCTAGAGCCTTCTAAGTGTATTCTGTCACTACAGAAGCAGACGAACAATTCTTCTCTAGTTTGTCATCTTCATTTTCAAAGCTGTCTGTGCTATTAGGTAGCAGATGCGTTCAAATGAAATACAATTTCAGAAAGATGTAGTTGTGCTACAGAGTGGGCAGTTGGCATTTGTGATCTATACTTGGGTAATTGTACTTTAATGGGTGTAGCTAAAAACCCATGGAGACATTTATATCTTACCCAGAAAGTCTGAATGTGTCTGGATCTGGCATAATCAGTTCTCTCTGCAGCAGTTGTGATAACGTGAGACAATATTTTTTAAAGGGGACTAGAAATGCAGGAGGCTTGAGCAGATGTTGCCAATTTTTGAAATCTTTCACAAAGCAGACAGTGCACCTTGTATCAGATACCATGCACAGATAAGACAGCTTGAGAGGCACTCACACTCTAATGCAGTGTGGTGGAAAATGTCTCTAAAAAACTGCTGAAGAAACAGGAGGCCTAGGGCTCTTCTTGCTGTGCAATTAGAATGCTGGTCTTGTGATTAACACCATAAAAACCCAGTGGAAGTCCAATTTTCAGAGGATCTAACTGCTTCCAGCTTCCATGGATTTCCTCTGGAAATACAATGCTCAGCAGCATCGGGTGTGAATATCTCCTATTTCCTGCTTTTCTCTCATCTTCTGATCACAGAGTGAAGGGCTGGTCTCTTGGTTTTAGGATAAGCAAGAAATAGGAGCATGACTATTCCTTGGAGATGAGCTGGATAAGAGAGAATGGGATGGAAAGGGCATTTGTTTTTTAATGAACTGGGCTTGATGAATGATAGCCCGGAATACTTGAAGAATTACCTGACGTGATAGCGTGAAACCGTTTGTGCCTCAAGGAGAAGGGTGAGATGCCAAAGATGGAAAGAGGGCAAATACACTTTTCTTTTTAAAAGGGAGAAAGAAGAGTCAAAGAGGTCAGCTGAATTTCAGTTCCTGCAAAAATACTGGAAAAACTACTCAAGACATTATTCATACCTAGAGAAAAACAACATGGCTTTTTGAAGAACAGATCATGTCAAACCACCTAATTTCATCATTTGATGAGGTAATCCTTACCATGCTGACAGGAAGAAGTAGTAAATGCTGGATATCTTGATTTTCATAAAGCTTTTGGCAGAGTTTTATGCAAGCAAGGAAGAGAAAAACAGCCAGATGAAACTACTGAAATGTGGTTATCAAACTGATTGGAAACCATGCTCAGTAGTTACAGGCAGTTTGCTGTCAAAACAGAAAGATAAGCTGAACTCCCAGGAGCGTGGTCTAGCCTGGTGCTCTTCATTACTTACATTAATAGTAATGAACAGAGCCTGCTTTTTAAATCTCCGCACAGTCCCGGGTGGGAGAGACTGCAGGCATGTTGGAAGATCGGGTTAGGATTGTAAAAATTCTGAACAACTATAGGGCTGATCTTAGACAAAAACCATGAAGGAAATGGTTCAATACTCATGTGGGAACAGTCTGCAACACAATTGTGCAGACTGGGTGACTTGGCTGAAAGTTTTGGAACATCATCCTTATGCTTGGTTCAGCATCAGCAGCGCCTTAGCTAGAATAGCAGGTGGTGGCTAGGGCCCTTATGTAGCCAAAAAACTGCGTCCAGCTGTAAGGAGGAGAGAGCAGAGCAATGAGATTAGCCAGAAAGGACTGAAGGGTGTGTGATCACTCAGAGAAGGGGTGACCAAGTAGAGAGCAGAAGTCATGGAACACAGCATGCCACTGCAGAGGGGAAGGAAATCACATGTCCTCCACATCTGGGCTAAGCAAGGCAAGTCGTGGTGGGACTGCATGGCAGCAAGTGAGATTTTGGAACAAGGAAAAGCTTTCTAATAGTAAAAGTACAAGAGCAGAGCAGCAAATTGACCACAGGCTCCCAGCTCCATTGCTGGAGGCTTTAAAGAGCTCATTAGACATCGACCTAGAGCTGTTTAGGTGTTACACAAATTCTGTTAGGATTAAGTTGCCTTTTCACCCTTTTCATAGCCGTTGGAAAGTGTGTAAGCTATCACAGTGAGCAGATAGTGTGTTGTAAAGCTTTGTGAAGCTTCCGTAGGTGAAGTCTCAGCGTCTTACTGTAAGATGACAAACGTGGGGTGCATATTTGCGCACAGCATCCTGCTGCCTGTGGAAAAAATGATCTGGTTTTCTTTGAAATGCCTCATGTAGAAATATGCTCCTTCACCGCCTGGTAGAAATGACATGTTACATATCACAGGCAGCTTTGAGCATTGTAGCCCTTGCCCACTGGCTTGTCAAAGCCATGAAAATTTTTACTAAGGACTGCTCTCACTTTTGGAGTTTTTTGTTCAAAGACAATCTATTTAGTAAAGGAAAGCCTGCTAAAATATGTGGAGTCAGTTGATGGTGGCCCTCCAATGAAATTTCACCGCCAAAAAATGCATTAATGTTCTCAGGAGTTACTGCAGCATTTAACAAGTTATTACACATTTATTATAAATGAAATGACAAGGGGAAGACATGAAAAATGCAAGCTTACTACACAGACATGAGATTTTCACAAACACTCAGGCTCATGCATCTGGAAGTTTCTTTTATGGGAAAAAGCTTTATTTGAAGATTTCCAGGACTCCTGGGTTTCAGCTCCATAAAATCCAACAAAACAGCTGTTGTTGTGGTATTTTGGGCTATTCCTACTTAAAGCCTCAGCTGAGACTGGAGTGGAATTGTTGCACAATAGAGCAGGAATGAGAGCACACAGATGCAAGGCATCTGACAGCACGTTCATGTTGTTCTGCTGCAGTCGGCTGCGTCACCCAGGAGAGCAGGCTGGCTGGTGGCCCCATGGCCACTGCGGTCACCAGGTGTCCCTTCCAAATAGCTCTTCTCCCTGGATAGGGAGGCATTCTGTGGAACAATTTATGTCTTCTTACATGAGTGCTTAGTCAGAAAAAAAATAAATACATAAATGCCCATCCCAACCCAAGAGGCTTCCTTAAATTCCCACATAACCCACATCAGGAAGCTTTAGAAACAGAGGTAAGAATAGCCTTGGGAAAATCAGATAACTCCAGCTATTTGTGATGTGATATTCTAGCAGAATTTGTGCAGCTTCTTTCTGCCCCTAGTGGTCTTCTAAATGAACTCCTAGATTTTGCCTAGACTGCAGATTGTTACTACTTTCAAATTGCAGCTCCCTGTTTTCTGATCACTTCTAGTTTTCTGCACTGTATAGATTCTCCCCATGAGAAACTTCTCTCAGCCACTCTCTCACCTCTCTTTTTCTGAGCGTAGACATTACATGCTTCACACTCTTTCCTTTAGACTCAGCACAAGCCCTTAGAAGAGTGGTGCGTCTCAAGCAATTTCTGTGGTTTCTCTTGCAAAGGACAGCCTGTCCCCGAGTCCAGCCAGATCGCTGCAGATGTTTATTCAAACTGCCAAGCTTTCAGAGGTTTGCCCATTTAATTTCTAGTTAGTGAGCTGAAGTCGTTTGCAGAACACCATGGTAACAGAAGAAAACACTGCTGTGTCATTTTATGGTAAGGAGAAGGCTGAGAAGATGGGCTTAAAAGTCTCAGTGTCTCAGTAGTCTTCTTCCCCCTGTCTTCTTCCATTTCTCACGACCCCTCAGGCAGTGATGTTTCTGTGTCAATTTCTAGCCAACCCGAAGGAACACAGTCTGTGCTACATCACCTAGGCATGATTGCAACACAACGAATAGGACTCAACAGGTAATCATACGTAGCAGATAAATTTTAGCTGTTCTGCAACTTCTGGAAGCAATAAGTAAATAATACTGCCTACTGGCAATGCCGAGGGAGTTTCTTTCTGAATGACTAACACAATGAAAATAATTGTTAAATTTGCAATGCATAAATTAAACATTGTTCACCGGCTTTTACCTAAAAAAATTAATCAATCAGATGTCTTTAAAATGAATGCGATTGTGTAATTAAAGGTCAAAATGAAAATCCCACAGGAAACAATCCCTGCTCTAACTCTCTTTTTGGTACAGCATCAAACAAGAGAAATAACTTTAGCTGGGTAATTAATTCTTGTCAGAGCTCTGTTGTGTTCCATGAACTACTCAGCTCTCCTCTGCTGGGTTCAGTGGGGATCTTCAAGGTGCTATTTTTACCAGTTTTGAATCAGATACAAGGTGACCTTTTCTCACTAGTTGATGCTGCCTCTGAGTACGCCGATGTGTCACACTCCAGTACCATCATTCTCTTGGTGCAAGTGCAGACCCATGTAACAGGAGAGTCCTGTCGGGTTTTCAACACCTTAGTGATTTGAGTCACAGCCTCACAACAGCAAAGAACATTTCCTCTCATGATGTGAACATAGATCATTCTCTGAATGTCTTTAGTCTCCTTATTTTCAGTTCAGGTTTGTGAAATTCTAACCTGTTTTGGAACCACAGTACTTAATCTACAAGACAGAGACAAACGCATGCTGTTTAGAAAAGCTTACCTATCCTGTATTTTCTCTGATTCAAAGCAGATAATGTAGGACAAAAGGCTTGTTTCAGGTTTGCAATGATTTCTGTACAAAGATCAAACTCCATGTTTATTTTATCTAAACAGATTATTTTTTGTGCAAATTACAAATGACCTCTATCGATTTCTAGACCCTAGCTTACAGGTTCAGCTGCTTGCAGAACTATAGTGTGCGTCAAGCTTGAAGATACAAATGATACTGAGCAGCAAAAGGGCACCATTTGCTATCACACAGCTCATAGGATAAGCCCAGCTCACATCTTATGTCACTTACAGTGCAGTTTCAAGCTACAGAGGCTTTGGAAAAAGCCCAAAATTTCATATGTCAGTGATGTCTCATTTTTTTGGGTGCTATCTGGATGTATATGACTATGCATTTTTTCCTTCAATATACATTATACACAACAGCCAGTTTGCTCAGCACAGATTAGTTCTGATTTGAAAATGAGTCTAACCCAGCCACAAGCAAATCCTCAGGCACTGTGTTCCTGTCCAACTGGAAAACCCCAATGGAGCAATATAAACTCAGTAATAATAACAAGTAATGACCATGGCTTAATGAAAGGTGGCAATTCCGCTCTGGGGAGAAGGCTAATGGATGTGGCCATTCTGGTAGCTTGCCCTCATACTGATTGTCTTCTCTTCATGTTTTTTTGGTCTGTATTTTGTCACAAATATGTCCAGACAAAAGCAGGAACTGCTGCGGTCTGGGGAAGAAGGCTGGCATCCAGCTCTTCTGCTCAGACTGCAGTCTCACGCCAGCACACAGAGTTCTCCTTTAATTTGGAATGAGGCAAAACCCAAGCCTGTTTTTACTCCTGTCTGAGGAGCACTTCTTCCAGGTCCAAGGGCCCGTACAGAAATTACCTTCTTTCTGTATATCTTATAGCTGGGGCACTGCTTGTAAAGTGCCGTTGTCTTGTTTAATTTGGTATTTCAATTAGTGAGCGCAATAGGCTGCTCACGATGGGAGCCAGGCAATTAAAAGGAATCTATTATGTGTTTTTTAAAGTACCTCTGTAAAGCAGTGAGACTAGAAATCAGGACTCAGAACACACACATTCAGACAAACAGGCCACCATAGCTAGAATACAAAACAATGGTAAGAAATAAAAGAATAACAAGAGGTCTCTGCTTTTTCATCTCCTTTTAATTTGCTACTATAACCCCTCAGTGTTTTTTTCTCTCTGGTTTTGATACTAATGCCTTCTGACCATGTTAACATTACTGGAGATACATCTGGCTATTGAGATTCAAAGATACCTCAGGAAAGAGCACACACCCGTCTATGGAGGGCCTCAATTCGGGCCGAAAGGAAACAGGCAGTGTCACACAAACGTGCGCAGTGACCAAACACTGGAAAACATGGCTGGATTTTTTAAAATTTAGTTATGAGAGAAAGTGAACTTGTCTAAGATTGCCTTCTTTCTGTGATGCTATAAGTTGGGAGTGGAATGCAGATTTGAAAACAGATTTTAGACATTAAGTGAAGAGACAAGGAAACCCTGTAAAAGCTTTTACTACAGATAAAAAAATCATCCTCAGCTACTGCATTCCTTGTAGCCTCATCTTTATCAGACAGCAAAGCACTCATGCGTGTTTATTTATTTTTCTTGTAAATATCTTATTGATTGAAGTAAGAAAGATACTGGTCAGCAAACACACACTAACAGCGTCCTCCCCAACTCTACGTTCCGAAATCCTTTCCCAGCTGGGAACAAGAATGAACTCAGAGCCCCATTCCAGCAGCAGCGAGGAGGAAAATAAATTTGCTATTTATACTTTGCTATAACTATGTAATGCCCCAAGTAATTATCTCTTCCTGTGTATGCGTATGCTATTTTAGGTATATACTTACAAATCTAAGACAAGCATCGCTCAGATGTTTGACTTGATGCTGCTTGGCTTTCAACTTCTTGATTGTTTAAGGGAAGAAGCATGAGTTGTGGTTGAAGTACAAGTCTAGGAGTCAAGAGGTCTGGATTCTATTTCTGTGCTGTGCCACAGACTTCCTGTACGCCCTCGAACAACTCACGTGACCTCTTTGCATTTGTGTACCCCTTCTACTAAACGGAGAATAATCACTGCTTCATGCACACTGCTGCTGTGAGGCTTAATTCATGCTTCTCTGAAAGTGTTTCAGGTTCCTCACAAGAAAAGAACTTCAGAAATAAAGCCCCATCTCAGTTTTAATATTGTCTGAGCCATCTGGCTTAAATGTAACTTCACCCAAAGGGAATGGTATTTGTAAATGTCAACTTTCTAATAAGAAATGCGTTCTCTTTTTTGGTTTCCTATGCCTTTCCCACTTCCTCTCCTTCCTTCTCCTCCAGCAAGCTACCACACTGTTAAAATACCTTCCCATCCCCTAGGTTACCCAGCTGGTCACTGTCCTGGCTGTGGGGTTTAATTTATCTGGAGATGCGTATGCACTTTATGTGGCAGCATTCTTTTCTTTGCCTTTAAGCAGCCAGATGGATCTGCAGAAAGAACAGAACATATCTGTATTTGATTTAAACAGGCACTGAGAATATGCTGGGTGTGTCAAGGAGGGAACCAGTCCCTCATTTCGTTTAAAACAAAGGGATTCCCAGATTGACATTTCTGAGGAAATGGGGATTTTTAATAACCTCTTGAAGGTTATGGGAATGCAGAGCTGAGATGCTATGCTGCTTGCTGTCAGATGTTAGTGTTTCAGCTAATTAATGATTACCGGGTATTCCAACACTGCATCAACAACTGTACTAAAACTGCAGTGTTCACTGTGTGGATGAGAAGAGAGTGCTGTGTGGGAGCTGGATTTGTTATCTAGGCTGATTAACTAATCTAAAGTGGTTACTATTCACATAACTGTTTAATGAGCGCCATCTTTGTGTTAAGGCCAGCTCAGGCAAAGTGTGACCCTGCCCAGAAACTCTTTCAACTTCAAGGCTAGGCAAAGACTTCAGAGACTGGTGTGAGCTGTGAAATTCGGAGCTGACCCTGAGCGCAGTGGCCTGTGTGGGCTGTACATCCCAAGGACAAGTCTGCCATACTCACAGAGCTGCCTGGGTTAATCTCATTGAGGTTGAGGCTGATGGTGAAGGGGATGATCTCTCCAGGCTGCTGCTCAGCCCCCAGGGCAAGGGTACATGTGAGGGAGGCCTTTATACCAGAGTACCATGCACCCTAATTACTCTGGACTACATCTGCAGTCCAGAGCACACGTAACAGCTAAAGATATGCTGGAGTAGTCATGGTTTCATCACTGCTTGCTCCCCTCAAGCGCTGGTACATGGCTCAGAAAGTGGATCCCAAGTTTAATCTGCATGTACACAGAGGTCAGTGTTTTAAGAAGCCGGCCAGTTTCCTGAGCTGACTTTTCAGATTTGCAGCAGCCTCCTGCAAAATAACAGAGTGCATGCTGAAGCACAGAGTGTATTTTGGGAGAGTAGCATTTCTCTAAATGCTTTGTGAAAGAGAGGTTGTCAGGCAGAGTGTGCAGAAAGAAGGGCCAGAAGTTTGCCATGAGAGGAGGAGAGAAGAAGCAAGTTGCTATCAGGAGATGTAAACACCTCCTGGTGCCTGGCTGAACAGAGGTCACTGTTTGAATGACCTAGAGGAAATCTCACCAGGAATGAGAAAGGGAAAAAAGGGAAGCAAGGTTAGAAAGCACGGTTCAGAGCACTGAACACAAGGAGAGGAAGCTGGAGCTGGATGAAGAAGGGAGAGGGAGACAAGATTAAGAGAGGACACAAGCTCACTGGGGAATGCCAAGCTGTGACGAGGTCAGGATCCTGTGGTCCCCTGCATCAGTGACAAGGATCTGTGGTTTTCATGGGGTAAGCTAGTAACCAAGAGAGAAACCTTTACTTAATGCTATCTCCTCCTTGTCTCTGTTAATTAACAGCCGGAGGGGTGAGGCGCTTGTGTGATGCCTGTGGTGGAACTGGCTGTCAGACCTGCCACCCCCAACTGCAGGGCTCCTTTATCAGACCCTTCAGGAAGCCGCATTAATCAGTGGGGGATATATTGTAAGGCCAAATGGATACATTCATGGTATTTGGCCTGCCATAAATTGTCTCACACAAAACCTTTTCAGTTCCCAGTCAGTACTCTCCTGAGGGTTAAAACACGGAGCTCACAAAGTGACAGACTCAGGAGAGCCTGGGAAAGCAGCAATACTGTGAAAACTATGCGCCCCTCCTACATCATCAGAGCATTCTCTTCATTACCATGAACTGGCTCCGGGAACACTTGATCTGAATTAACTACAAGCTCTGCAATATTTAAAAGATCTCTTTAGTCCATTTCCTGCCTTCCCCATCCTCCCTGACTTGGGCAGATATCCCAGTGAAGGTCCATGGGAGTTTCGCTTGAGATATCTGTTCTGATTTCCATTTCTACTTGCTTATTTTCACGCAATGTTTTCTCCTTGTCATTCTTCCTTTGCTGCTTAGTGCGGTGTGGAAATGAGTAGATGATACAAAAGGGAGGAGAAGAAAAAGAAACCAGGCAAAAAGGAGCGAAGTGAGGAGTGGAAATGAGTAGGTGATATAAAAGGGAGGAGAAGAAAAAGAAACCAGGCAAAAAGGAGCAGTAGGGACCAGGAGTAATGGGAAAAACTGGAAATCTGACCAAAATTTGTTTCCCAAAGCCTCCCAGCAACACTGGACACAGTTGTGGCTGTGCTATGACTTGAGTTCAGCTGTCCAATTTTCATTTCACAAAACACATCCATTTTGCTTGAAGATGTAATTACCAGTTCAAAGCTAACTTCGTTAAATCCAAATGGAAACAGTAATCTTGAGATTGCCTTTGGCAGCTGCCTCTTGTATTATTCCAGGTTTGAGAAGGGTTGATATTAGAACAACACTTGTTAGGAATTAGATATTTGTAGGTCTGAGCTACCTCTTTATTTTATCCTCAGAAGGCACATCTGCCTTTGCACATCACTGGTTGACTGCATCAGCTCAATAAGTTGTCACACAAAAAGGAATGGCAGATAAAATGGAAGTATAAGTCTTTCCTTTTGATGGTTTGAACTGCCCAGAAAAACCCACTTTCCCCATCACAAAAAAGCATCATCCATTTCAGACTCAGGAAGCAGGTGAAAGTCACAGATGTAGCTATGCTTACTTCTTATTCTGTGATGAGTTTTGTCCTCATGCAGACATTAAGGCGGCTGTGCACAATTTTTCTTATTTAAACACATCTAGCAGCCACTTGATTTTATTTCCCAAAGTGGATTTTGGTTTCTTTCTCAATTTCAACATGAGAAGTTCCACCCTAGCTTTCTGTCACAAATATCCTACTTACTGTTTGTCCTGAAGAGTGAGTGTTGCTTAAATATTTTAGGAATTTGATTGCTTCCCTTATGAATATCTGTCTCCATGACAACCCTCCTGTGCTTTGTAATACCTTTGGTGAACATGATAAAACTGACTGTTATTTATTTCAAACTATATAACACATAGCAATGGAGATGCAAATGAAAATGGAATCAAAAGAAAAAAAAAATGCCAAAGGAGCTGATTTGCACCATTTTCTTTACAGATAGATAATTTTCAAAATGACCACCTCCTTCACTATGTGGGAAATTTGTTCATCTTGAAAATGCCTCATTTTTCTCAAAATCCATATTCTTTCCCTCAATGCTGTGTCTTAATCAGACAGGCTGCAGAGTTTAGCCTTCAGTGCTGACTCCATGACCATTCCTGTTCCGTGAAAGAAAGGTAATTTCACACTAAAGCTGCTTCCCCAAGCATTATGTACCTATATCTTTTTGGGGGGAAATTCCAGTAAACATGCATGTATATATATAAACATATATATACATATATATATGTTTATTCCCTCAGGCATCTAGATCAACTGGTTTCTGATTTCCAAATCACCAGAACTCAAGAACAGAGGTTCTTGCCCAGGCTGATGAATGTTCATCTGCCACGTGACAGAAAGTGTGTCAGAGTCATACAATACTATAAATCTTAAAAAAGATCCCTTATTTCTGTCACTCACAAGCTTCGATTATGCAAACAATTCATGTAAATGGAATTTCAGTTCTCTGCCCTTTCTTCCAGACACCGTTCTGTGTCTGCCTCAATTCTCTACTTTCTATGTTCTTCATATATTAGGGGTTAGACTACACATCTGTTTGCTGCCATTGTGCTCTTCCAGACATCAGATGTGTGATGGTTGTGCTTTGCATAAGCCCTTTGTGGATAAAGCTCCTGGTGAGGATGGTTTGAATAGCGCCTTGATTTCTCAGTGCCCAAGTAGATGCATCAAAACCAGGCCTTATTTTCACAGAATGTTGAATGCTAGGGTCTGTTTAAATCATACATGCAAAGTGTTTAAAATTGGTTGTGCTGTATCACCAGTCGGTCCTTACTGAGGGAGTTGCTGTGTAGTAACTTCATGCTTCTGTAGGTACTGAAGAGCAGCAATAGCAGTCTGGCTCTCTCTTTTCTGCTCCTGTGTCATACTGGAACTTTCCCAAAGAAACAAGGAACCAGGAACAACATGTGACCCAGGCATTTTGATAAGATATCTGTAGAACAGTGTTGTTCGGTATTAACAATATTGTGTATCCTGGAAACCTTTCCAGTTCCTTCCTCTCTGTTTTGAAAATGAATACGCATTTAGAGCCTAAAAAAATTATACTGAATCCATAAAGAATCCATGTCAGCCCATGCTGACACTTTCTATTGTCTAATCCATCCTCTTATTCTTAATACATGATGATGTTGCATAAAATCCACTGAGATGCAGCCCCAGAAGTCTGCCATAGTCTCCTGATTTCTTCTGTCTTGATTTCTAAAACCACTCAGCTCTGCCTGCTCCTATTCATCGACACTGTAGTGCTCTGTCATGAGAGAGCTCCTGTAATTTATAGCGTTAATGACTCCAGGTGGTATTACCTTGAATATAAAAGCAATCTAATTAGGCCACCTTCTGGTTGATTCTGATTTAGACTCTGACTCAGGAGAGACAAAGATGAGTGACTGCTGCAAAGAGCAGATGTTGCTGTACACAGTTTTTAAAGTTCTGCTGCCTCCTTTCTCCTTTGCTTTTATTGTTTCCTTGTTGTGTTTGGAGCCTCTCTGAAAACCTTGATGTAATACAATATAGCTCTTTGGACAAGCAGGATGATTATAAATGGCTCTTGTCTCACTTCAGGATCCTACAGATGTTGATACATGAGATTTGGTTCTTTCTGATTCCATAATTTGATTTTAATGGCTAGATATCATTGGAGCATGCAAGTTCATCAGACAATGGTATCCCTTCACATTTGGAAACATCTGTTAGCTAAGGACTATTGTGCAGCCTGAGCTCTAAATGGGCAAATCTGTGAACATCAGCATTTTACACCAACGTAGTAGAAAGCATTCTCAGGAGAAGAAAAATCTAATGTCTTTTCTCATTTGGTAGAGCTCTTTCCGTTTCTTTTTCATTCATGTTTCTCTTTATTTCATCTACTATTTTTATGGATATGGAGTTTGAGAGCCTTTTTCAAGGGCTTAATGCGGCCTAGGGACCACACGTGTAATTCAAATAATGATGCTTTGTTGTTCTCCTGAAACACAGGGTAGAACTGGCACTGCTAAGAGTAATATTATGCACTACCACTGTTTGATCAAAGGACTTGGACTGGGTCTGATGGTGTTAATACTTTTTAAATGGATGATTCCTCTGCTTTAGAAGAGGTTTCCAGTAACCGAGGGCAACACTTAACATCTCTGAAATTTCTATGCTTACAGAGCAGTGAACTCTCCATGGTATTACAGTTCAGATACCCTCCAGGAAAGAAGCAGGTTAGAGCACACTGGCATATCCGTCATTTTCCTCTTCTAATTTGTGCTTCTTCCAGTTTGTCTTGTTTCCATAGATTTCCATAGATTTCCAAAGCAAGCAAGAGAAACAACAAGCCTGAGAACAAGCCTGAACTTAAACTCAACTAACAAAGACAGTGTACTTCTAGCCATAGCTGTAATGAATAAATTTTATGGATAGGCATCTGAGTTCCTTGGAGGTACTCTAATCTTCACTACGTATACCTTAAGTGCTGTGCAATAAGCAGCCTTTATAACACAGCATATCACATACACTATTAATACATGCAGATTAAAACAGCTGCTTGGTGGCAAAACAATTCCTTGTGGAAAAATCGGGGACATTCGCCTTTGGAGCATTTATTAATTATCTACTAAGGAGCTGCAGCTCTTTAGGCAGCTTCAAACAAAGAATCTCACAGAAGTTTGAAAACTGAATTCACAGCAATTGTTCTCAGCCTATATTTAAGTGAATAACTGCTTTTATTTTAGAGTTGAAGGAAACATACTTGGTTTTCTGATTATATTGGTCTAATAAAAGTCATTATTGCTTCTTAAAAACACTGCCTTGCACTTGGGGTAGTTAGGCCATAACAAAGCCTCAACCATGCGTGCTTGGAGCACAGCCATTTTAACATTTTATTCTTTGTGTTCAAGGTATCTGGCTGCAAAACAGCAATAGTTACAGAGCTTTCAGAGGCAGTTAGCAAGTGCTGGAAAAAGGATCATTTGTTTCTGATAAACTCAACCAGCTGCCCATTTAATTTTCAAGTTCATCACCACCCTCAGTTTCCAGATTTCTGGCCTGTTTAGAATAGTCATAAAAGAATAATTAGGCTTAACTTCTTATTTCTCTCTGTAATTCTTAGTTATTGTAAATTGAACCAACTGAAATTCAGGTTCCAAACAGAAGTATGTGTTCACTGGAGCTAATTTGAAAGCTGGTGTGAAAGATGGTACAAAGAGACTCAACAAATCTTGCTCTTTGCCAGCATGCTCAGAATCCTTTCTTAATATTGCCTGCTGTCTGTACTCAGAAAAAAATTTCTTCTCAATGGACAATAAATAACTAGGCACACTCAGCAAACAAAGCACTACGAGCTCTAGCAGTGATAACATGCAGAAAAAAAAGTGTGAGATTCTTCAGAAAATCTGTCCTCTTTGTGTAGATTCATTTCCATTTCCACGAACTTTTAGACAGTGTTGTGTGTGTTCCACAAATTGCTATGCCTTTGACTCTCACTGTCACTTCACAGGCAGTTCCCTCAGTATCAATATTCAGTGTTTCTTGACAGATGAAATCAATCTGCTTCCACCCGCCTTCCAGAGACAAAAGTTATTTCATCCATGGCTGTCATACATTTCACAGATAATGTTTTAATGTAGTCCCACCAGTCATGACTTTCATAAACTTGATTTATTGTCTGGTTTATTGACCTCACTTTGCAAGGCTGTGCCTCCTTTCATAACAGCTGTGAACATGTTGCCAGAACAGGAGTTTGCATTCTGTACATCAGTAATCCCCCCTTTCATGTTCTGAAGTCTCCAGGGAAACTCTGGTGGCATCAATCTTTAATTCCTGGGAACCTACTCCATACTCAAGACACTCTGGGCATCTTAATAAAAATTAAGGAATTAATTTAGGGTAACTGAGCAATGATCACATAACTACCAACCCTACAAAGGATATTTTCCAAGCAAGTTGTTTACTAATAGAAATATTCTTGGTCTCTAAATGAAGCAAGAATTAAAAATTGATGTGAGAGTTTATCTGGGGGCACACAGGGCATGCACAGAATCTCCTTTAGTTTGCCCATGCGAACTAATTAAACTTCATATTCTCCCGAGTCCATGGATATATGTTCCCTCTGCCCATCGGAACAATGAGAGGTTGAGATCAGCCACAAACAAGCCAATCAGATTGATAAATACATTTTGTAACCTCTGCCTGTATACGTGGAAATGGCAATGGAAGCCTCCTGCATATGCAAGGCTACAGAGAGCTGGCAACCAGGGAATGAAGGGAAACAGGATTGCAAGGGGCAGGAGGAAATGACTAAGAGCTGTAGCAGAGGTGAGATCACACTTGTATGCAAGCAGAGTGGTAGAAAAACAGAAAGGCAAATACAAAGGTGTAGAGGATGTGGGAAGAGAAGTTAATGGGATGTACTGAAGCAGCAGGCAGAGCAAATATTTGCAGCTTAAATAGCTCCTATAGCGAAAAACTCTTCTGCTTATTGAAAGTTTTGGGCAAAGAAAGCTGAGGAAAAGATGCACAGGTACAGAGTCAAAGACAAAAATGGACTGTAAATAGTTACTTGTGCCCTTAAAGGGTGCAGCTAAATAACTTCTGTGTAAAGAAAAGAAGATCAGAACTGGAGATCGGGCCGAAATTCTGCTTCCAGTAATGTTCCTGGCAAATACCTCTCTTCCTGAAGGAAGGCCTTGATTCTGGCTGGCCAGAGTGAAAACAGGGAAAAAGACAGACGCTAATATTCTGTGGGAATTAACAAGAAGAGGCTTGCAAATGGATAAAGGTGTAGTGCCAGACACAGTAGAAGAGAGGTTAAATGTTTCAGGGCTGAGCAAGGGGCAGATGCGACCTAGGAGCAGTTCCCTGCCTTGTGCTCACTGCTGTCACCAGTGCTCTGACCAGCCTCTCAGCAGAAGTTCCCAAACTTCTCATCTGTTGCTTCTCTATCAGTTTTGATAAGCCAGCTTGTTGGCACTCCTGGGCTGAGGGCTGTCGCGGTGAAGTGCCTCTTTCTGCCTACTAAATGTTGAAGCCTTTCTCTACTGCAGGCTTAGCACATGAGCTTTCACAGATCATCCATCAGAAATACCTTGGAGCCTTTCTTACCCAGACTCTTAAGCCCAGCCCTGATGTACTGTCTCGTGCATGTGCAGAGCACAATGTCTCCAGATTTGGTTTGCAGGATAATGCATTTCAGGATGAAAAGATTTGACTGGGTCATGCTTAGAGGTTTGCAGTTGAAAAAAATATCTTGAATTATTAATATTCTTTCAGGAAAAAAAAGGTATATAATATCAGATTATGCATATTTTATCATCAGGTTCTATAAGTAAGCTATTAAACAGCCTACAGTTCTTGCAAGACCTTGTTTTATAGATTAGTTTTACAAAGGAGGTTGTGTTCCTGCTGAACATAAACAGTCTCTCATATCTCCACCTACTGCACCAAGTATTCTTCTGATTAATTCATGAAGTCTGCAATATTCAAGAGGAACCCGGGAGAAGAAACACGTGTTTAAGCCCCCTGCTAGCCTTGGCAGAGCAAACTATCTGAGCTGAAGTCAGGAAAGCAGATTTCTTGACAGTTGTCCTCCAACACAAAGCCCATTGTCCTTGCATTAGCATCATGCCTGCCTGCCAGTAGCACACAGCAGTTCTGTAGCTACAAGTGGACATGGCACTGGCTCTCAGATGTTATCAGCTTCGAGCCTAATACTAGAAGTGGAAGAACCATTGGGACAAAATCAGCCATACTCAAAGCATCATCCGCAAGAGAGACTGCAGATCTCTCAAGCTGGGGGATGCTGGACACGAATTCCCAGGAGGCAGTCAGGGCCCTGCACAGGGGTAGTTCTGCAGGCTGTCGTGGCCTACTGCAGCTACCCACAGCTGCACCATGCCTGCAGGCAAGGACAGCACTCAGAGGGGAGATGAGTGGCCTCCCCAGCTGGAAGGCAGAGAAACACAGCAGGCTGGTCTCCCTGGTTGCTCGTCACTCTGGCCTCTGTTGGGCTTTTGGCTCATAGTGTTCAAGGGTGCAATGGTGAAAGAAGAAAGCTTCCCCAGCTACAAGGCCAGTTGTTTCACAGCCACTTTATGACTGAATATGACATAATCTCAAATGGGTACTCTTATCCACAAATGCCTCCCAAAGCCCAGAGCAAGGGGTGCTCACTGCATAGTACATTGTTCTTGCTGTCACAAAGCAGATTCCCAGTCTGTGCCTGGCTGTCTGCAGGCCAGAACAGTAATCTCAGTATTTCTGAGCAACACACTGAAGGGAGGTACCAGCAGAAGCAAGGGAAAGCCCAGTCTCCTGAGGCTCTGCAGTCTCCAAATTGCTGGCTGGTTCACAAAAGTCTGAGTACTGAGCTCAGCCAAACTCTCGTTGGGATTTCTGCGCTTGTTAGCTGTCAGGTCTCAGAGGAGCTCTATGTTTTTCTGATGGGCTGTATGTGTATTGCTGCAGGATGGCATTAGGGTGACCAGCCTTGTTTGGGAAGCATCTGGGAACAAGGTTTTGATACATCTCCGTTATCTATAGCCTGGCATGCATGAGGGGGAGATGAGGGAAGGCTGGTTTGAGTGCTGCTGTTGTCCCATTTCCTACAAGCTGCTTTCTGTGATGACTGAGATGTCTGTCCTCTTGCATTGCTGATGCACTAGGCATTCTGAATGCTTTCAGAGCTCAGTTGAAAGCAGATGTCATTCTGCTAAATTAAGGAGGCATTAAAAAAGAAATCACAGGATGGTGTTATTATTGGTGCTGTTTTTCTTTCTCCCCTAGACTCCCTGAGGCTCCAGGTGCTCGTAATTCTCACTGGAGTTCTAAATTCTCAATTCCTTCAGAGAAAAAGTATGTCAAATAAAGGTGAAGTATGTTCAACCCATCATTTTTGGCAATGTTCCTTTAACTCAGGTGTCAGCTGGAGGGGCTCTTGCCACTGTTTCTGCTGTTGTTTTCTTAAAATCCCACTAGATACCATAGCAACAGCTGGATCACATGCTCCTCTGGTGTGCTACCTATAAGCAGATGTGAACAATGCTGGCTAATAAAGTCTCAGCAAGCGCTGGACAGGAAAAGCACTGAATTCAGCCTCTGTGTTTTTTTGGAAAAACTCCCAGCCAAGGCTTTCCGTCATTTCTTATGACAGAGGTAAATCCAGATCTGCAGGCAAAACAGATGCTGCTTACTTCCTTACTTCATAAAAAGACTGTCTAGGTAGCTGACACTTTACAGTCATTTTCTTCCCATCTTCTGTCAGCATTTCTTAGAAGCCTGAGGCTGAAATGCATTTCCATATTCAAGTGTGTTTGCAGTACCTGAACCAGTAACATCTCCTCTGCACACGAGGGTTAGTTCTTCTGTTACTCTGATTAAAGACTCCAGTATTTTTTTAAACTTTAACCCAAATAATGAATCCCAAACTTCATACTTGAATTGCATGTTCTGTGTTAAATTGTATACTAATTATTTTTTGAGTACGTGGCAAACATTTATGGTATAAATAAGTATGTCATTTTCTTTAAATCAGAGAACAAAGTTTTTCACGTGTTAAGAGAACATTTAGTAATGCCATCCCTTAGTAGAAGTATAATCCTTTTCCTTGGCTAATGCAGAACACCTACATACAGCCTTATTTGTATTCATATTTAGGCAAAATAATAATAATTCTATTAACTTGATTTCTGTTTTCAAATATCTCCCATAAGTTCCTCCCATATAACAGTAAATCATGTGCAGTCTCAGCTGTGTCACATGCCTTAGCTTCAAAGACAAGTTGCCATGTTAAACATGATCTGATCAATCTGGACACTAACTGAGTTCTTAAAACGGTACATAAATTTTACCACCACACAGCATGGCAGAAGGGCTAGAAATCAAAAGAGGGAGAGAGAATATGAACGTTATGTGAATCTCTTACACAACTGGATGGAGGGTTAGTAAGAAATCAGTGCTGATGCTTCTGATGAAAATCCAGAGTAGACTCTGTGATTTGTAAGGTCTGAAGTGGCTCTGAAATTGCTGGTACCTGTGGAGTTTTGAGACATAGTTGTTGATAGCCTCTGCATCATTTTAGATGCAACAATTTAAGGCATCTATTTTCCTCTTGTTCACAATTGTGTACTTTTTTTTTATTGTGTACTATCAAATTAGAAGTCCAGGAAGGAAATTTTGAATACTAATGTCTGCAGCTGATTGCAGGTCTCATTTCTTTTTGAAGACTAAGAAACGTGTGTGTGTGTGTTGCTCACAAGGAGTCTGCTTCTGCTTCTACTGCCCCCTCAGCAGTGCTACAAAAGATACTTGGTAGTCACTGGAAACACTGGTCAGTGTCTGGGAAACAGATGAACATAACAAGCAGCCTGACAGGCACTTGCATGCATGGATTCTGAAGATCTGCAGCAGGCTCTGATCACTATGAAAAGGTACTAGTGCTTGAGCAGGGACATGCAGGGCAGAAGGAACACAGGATATTGATCGCACCATAACCTTGTGCTTGGTGGGGCGGGCACAGATCTGAGTGGGACAATGTCTGGCATTCGCAGAGGCTGTGTACAAACAGAAGATGAGGCTGGAACAAGGACACTGGACTGTGAAAAGCTAGAGCGGTTCATGCAAGAAGGGTGAGGTGTCCTGTGCAAGCTGGAGCAGCTGCTTGCCCCTGCCCTGCACTGGGGACACATCTCCCACTGCCAAGATATCCAGCTGCTAGAAGAGTGCAGGTACAGGCCTGAAAATTGATAATGCACTTCAGTGATTGTGCTCTTGTCACCTTCCACCTGATTGCATCTGACTTGAGGGAAAACAGGTCCAGAAATCTAGTTCTGTCTGACTTAGGGTTGTTGCACAACTGGGCTAGTGGAACCAGGCTAAGTTAGAAATTAACGGGCGTTGCCCATGAGGATTTTATGAGCCATGAGTGAAGGAAATAGGCAAGTAATCATCGTCAGCTCCTAGGAGGATGACTTGCCTATAGTAAGACAGATTTAAAGGCATAAGTAACAATTATGCTTGACAGTGGAAACAATTTTCTTTATTATTTTATTTGCAGTCATTGTGCGTGACCGTTTTTGCTCAAAACTCCCATGCAGACCACACATTGTGCTTGCCGAAGGACAAAATTATTCTTAAAACATAACCATGATCACAAAGAGATTTTTACATTTCAGTTTTTTTACTGACATTTCACCACCAGAAAATGCTTTTTTATTGCAATTTGTGGCAAGAGAAGTTCCAGAGGGTTGTAACATCCACAGTTAACAGCAAGTCAGCATCATAACCAGTATAAATCAGGATTCTGCAGTTCAGAGGTATGCTTATTTAGACCAGGACTGCACAATTAGATCTGCTCTGCAGAATGACGCTGCTGTTCCCAGGTCCCATGACTAGCCTTCGTGGTGAGAAAATGCAGTTAATAGGATTTTGTTATTAGTAGATTTGGTCCAATACTGAACTTCATTCCAGAGCGGGCCAGCAGATGCTCAGCATCTACAAAGTCTGTAGGACCATGTCTTACTCTTTGCCAGGGGCTCCTGGGTGTGCTGCGCTGCTGTGCGAGCCACTGAGCTCCCAGCTGCCCCCCGGGGGCTGCCCAGGAACGGAGCTATAGTGCCTGCTCTGCACCACGCTGGGCCCCTCTATTGCTTGACAGGAACTTAAAATAGAAATACTCTGACCTATTTTTTTAAGCTGCTCCTGTCTCAATACTCCTAGGCAGAACAAAGCCATGTGCCACTCTTCGCAGCAGTCCCATTCCAAAAGATTTGAGGCTGGATTCAGCCCAGTAGCACTGAGCTAGGGAATACCCATCCAGCCCCACTGACAGCAGGGGTCATTTGAGAATGGCTCGAGGCAACCTTTTTCCAGTCCTGAACAGCGCAACGACTCAAATAATTGTCACTGCCTGCTTTGTGCTTTTCATGCTGTCTCCCTAGCTTGGCACTACAATAATAGAAAGCCTCTTTAGAAGATAATGTACACTGTGTTACTCACCCTTCCTGCAATTTACATGAGCTAAAGACACTGCTAATGTCCAAGAATAACAGATATTTCTGCTGCACTGGAAGATACCTTGGCAAAGTCTTCTGATTAGAGGAGAAAGTAAACAGTGTCAGGCCATCCCCAGATGCATCGCCCACACCTGGCTTTGAATGCAGATGAGGCCAATCTTGCAGTCAGTTTCACTGTGCAGTGGCTAGTGCCCTGTGCCTTCGGCAGCTGAGCAGGGAAATCCTGTGCAAGCAGAGTGCTGAGCCCAGCCTTGCTGCGGGTAGGTCACTGCTTGGCTGGCAGGAGCTCATCTGTACTGCTGGGCACAGCCATGGCTCTCTCAGAGCACCTGCTGCAGGCTGGGGGCAGCACCCAGCCAGGTAGAGCATCTCCTACCTTCAGCAGAGCCCCTCTACTTGCTCCCAGCAGCTGCAGCATCCCCTCACACACAGTGCTGTCCTTCTGCCTCCAAGACAATGGCTCCCCCCCACATCCACCCACCAACACTGCTACATGTCATGACAAATCGGAGTGTTTCTCTTAACCAAACCTCTTTGCTTCTGCACCTGGGGAATTTGAAGTTCATGGGAAGCTGCCTTTTTTGGATGCCCAATCCGATGATGTGACAACCTGGACTGTCATCACAGGGCAGATGTTCTTCTGCAGCAGCTCGGCAAGAATAATTAGTACAAAAGAGGTTTGAGCAATTCTGCAGTGTCTGCTCCTCAGCTGAAAAAGCCTTGGACTTTGGCTGCCTGAGCAGCAATATGAAGGAGTGGTGTAGTCCAAGGGACCTATAACACTAACCCGAATTTAGCCTGTGGCACGGTTTGATAGTTCAGCTCATTCATAACCGTGGTCCTTGACCTCACTTGCTTCTCATTTAGTGCCTCCTGCTCCTCAGCACCAGCATGCATGAAACAGAGCCCTTCTGGAGAGGGAGACAGGTTACCAGCCTGCTGTGTGGACTGAAGTATCTGGACTTAGAGGCAGCTTCTTGCCAGAGTGAGTTTTGTTTTACTCCTCATAGGTTACAGCTGCTCCTGAGCAGCCTTTTCCCTCTGCGTAGCTGACTGCAAACCTTTTAGGCTACCTCCCCTGGCACTCTGGTGGGACACAAAATCATTCCTACCAAGAGGTCTGTCACTTGGCAGATAAATAGCATCACTGCTGAAGCATTAAAAGAAATAATAAATCTTCCATCCTTTGTGTCTTATGGCCATCCTGGGCCTGTGGATCTCACAGCTGTTTTTTAGGAAGCAGACAGATGTATGCTGAGAACTAAAGTGCATATAAATCTCTTCCTCATGTATTCTGCCACCTCTCGTGCTGAATCTTGGCCTTGGTAAGAGCTGTCATAATATCCAGAGCTTCTTAGCACTGATTAAAGAGACAATCTGCTGTGAAGCCACTCCTCCACTGGGTCTCTGAACGGGAGAAGGAATAAAATCAAATCAGAGATAGCATTACAATCAGCAATAGATTCACGCTGGTCAGATTCAGAAACATTCATACTGAAAGCCTGCAGACTGTTTCTCTCTCTGTGAAATTCCTATTAGATACACTGACAGAAGAGAAGCACTTCTGTATACGTGGAGGAATTTTCCAAACAAGGGTCCTTAAATTCTGCCAGATTCCCATCTCATACTCTTGAATATTGCCCCATCTTAGGAAGTGTAAATCTGAAGTTGCTGTAAGAGCTTATCTCTACCCCACGGAAAATGTTCCTTACATGTGATACAGATGATGCTCCAAGTACATGCTGAGAGTCTCAGGTTTCAGAACAGATTGTAAGAGGAGCATATTCATGATGGAACACAGATCAGGCAAGAAATGTGACTAATACTGAGCCACATAGGGGTACAAATGCAGGCAGTATCAGCAATCTGTCTTCATCTGCATGGTCAAAGTTGAAGTTGTGACCTTCAGCCTGGCTGGTTTCACCCTGACCACCAGGACCGTCCCCAAAGGGCTGCCCTTTCTGGCACCTGTAAAGAATGAGAGGAGAAGCTTGTGTCTGTCTCCTATAGACCATGCAGAACCCAGCTTCTCAAACCAGAGGCTGTTGCTGCTGCAGCAGAGTTCAGAAGCAGAAGCCCAGTGTATGCTGGCCATGAAAGAGGATGTATCTCCAGATGAAGATTGCAGAAATCTAGGACTGCTCACTGACTCTTGTTCTGGGTGCTCAGGGAGGATGACAAAAAGTGAGAGATGCAGTGTAATGTGGCTTTTCTTTAACTCCAGTCATGCAGAAGTTGTGCGTTCATAGAAGGGCACCATTCTTTCCTCATGATTCAGGAGATAAAAACTTCTTTTAGTTCAACAGGACCTGTTGCCTAACTATCTTTGCCAGAGGGGTTCATTTTGTACTGAATGAATCCAAACATAGTGCTCGCTCAGACAAAGACCTTGAAAGCAAGCTTGGTTTCAAGAAGGGGCCAAGCACCTGATCTTGTAAGCCACCACTATAGGCAGACTATTTTCCAGCATCAGCGCATTACAAGAATGGCAAAAACCTGCAGCTGGCTCGCCAGCTTCTTGCACTGCTAAATGAGAAACCATGCCCAGCTTGTGTCCATCACAAATTAGATCTGAGACCAAGAGGTATCCACTGTCTCAAATACCAAAGCAAGAGAGAGGCCCTCCCCTCCAGAACCAATTCAGTGTGATATGACCAGCATGCTGAAAAACAGCCATTAGCATCAGCATGCTGATTTAAACATACCAAGGCAAAGAAGATGGCTACTAAAATGAAGAATCAAAGGGTGCAGAAGAGTCCTGTTCAGCTTCCCACTCATACTGCACCAAACAAAGAGGGAAAAGAGATGCCTTTTGTCTTTTTTTTTTTTTTTCTTTCTTTCTTTTTTCCCCCCTAGCACAGCATTATAAGGAAAACGCTAATCCCTTTCATTTAACAAATCCATTTTGTTTCTTGGAGGGTTAAATCCTGCTTGCTTCAAACAAATGAGTAATCCAATTGGCTTCAATGTGACAACTCCCAAAAGGCAAACAGGATTCAACTCTGCAGAATGTAGTACACAGATTTTGTGAATGAGCTATTTGAAACGCTGGATACTTGGTGTGCTAGCTTTGGTGCTGCCCTATAAACCCATGATGACTGTGTCTGCCAGTGGTTTTTTTTTGTTGTTGGTTTTTTTGGGGTGTTTTTTTTGTACTGAAGGTTTAGATGTCTTTCTATGGCTCTAAATTTAACATAAGGCCTCTCACTATTAATCATAAATTTGGCCATATTGGCTTTGTAAGATGGAGAGAAAAGGGAGGAGAGGGAAAAACTCTTTCTGAAAGTAGTAGCTAGGGCCAATTTACTTTTACTGAATGTTTTTATTTCTTGAGAACAGCGTAATCTCCTTGAACATTTGCAAAACTGTAAGCTCAGTATCTGTAATGAAAGTTAGTGAGTGTGATTGAGCCCCATTGTATAAGCTATCCCAGTTTCCTGGCACCAGGGGTGTTCTCGTCTCCTGCCTGGCTAAATCTTTATGTTCTTACTAAGTCCTCTTACAAGAAAGCAGACATTTAAGCTTGCAGTTTGTCTCAGATTTGCTACTGACAGTGCAGGCTGGTTTCAGAGTAGCCTGAATTTCTTTCCTTGACACCTCTGATTACTTCATAGAAGATGCCTAATTAGACACCACTCAGCACCCACCTACAACACTTACACCACAACAGGAGGGAGCTCCCTCGACAAAAATGTTCGTGCTGGCAGGAAACCAGATCAAGAAGGTAGTCAAAAGTCCATAAAAGCTATCCAAGGAAAATAGTTTCAGTGATCTAACTTTGAGAACTGAAGGAATGTGGAAAATCACCCACTGGCTGTTTCAAAACAATCAGATGCATAGAATCAAATGGCAAGTAAGAGAGAAGAGAAAATGACAACAAAAAAATGTGAGAAACACATTGTATATTGCTTTAACTGTGCCCAAAGTCAAAATCAGTGCCATCAAGCAGAACCCAGATGTCTTTAGATTCTCTGTACTTTCCACGATTGCTCAGAATGCAGTCCCACACTGCCCATATCCCCTAAATAGGTATCAAGGCACAAGCAACTTGCATCCTCCAGCCTACAGATGGGGAGGAGGTGTGGAGAAAGTTGTTATATAAGGAACAAGGATAGAGAGTTCTGATGAAAGCTCCTACTTTGGGCTGCAGAATAAATAATGAAAGAAAATGAAGATGAAGACACTTACATGAGGACTGAATATGGCTCAGGCTTTTGTTTCCTGGGCCTTTCATAATAATACGGATAATGTCATAGGACTCATCTGTGCTACAGTAATCAAGCTATTTAACACCACCACATACGGTACATCTCACCATGGGGGAGTGCAGTGGAAACTGACCTAGTCATTTTTAACATCTGCTGCTCATTACTGAATGCAAGCAACATATTTTTTAAAAAGTCTTTCTATTCAGAAAAGGCCCCAGAGAAGTGCTGGAGGTGAGCACCTCCTGGCTGCTCCAGCTTGTGGTTATGGTCAGCCTAGAGTAAGGGCTTCTGCTTTGCCAAAGGGCCAAGAATGATGGCAGCCCTGTGGTTGGAGTGGGGCTGTGGTCAGACTCGTGTCCTACCCTTGGCGGAATCAAATGCTGGAAATTTTGGACAAGTTTACAGGACATGACATTCTCTCTAGAGAAATGTAACAGGCAAGACCATATAATCCATGACTATTTTAAGGGGAAAAAAAATGGTGGCACACCTTCTTAAATGATTTATAAGAACTTTGATTTTGCTAATAGTGTAGTTTTCATTTTGTTAAACACAAAATGAATTCCCAAGCCTTGAGAGAGCAAATATCACTGTAAAAGGAGACAGAAGTCACCCATGTGGTAATCTGCTCTTTTGCCCAGCTAAGATGAGATAGCTCCCCGGAGTCTATTTTCCTCTGACTTTTTTCTCCAGTCTAGTCTAATAGTCTAATTAATAAATCTCAGCAGAAAAAAAAAAAAAAAAAGACAAAATTAGAATAATCCCAAGATCGTGGTATGATTTTAAGTGCCTTCCAGTTCTACTTTGAGAAGCATGTCTCCCAGCAGCGTGCAGGAAGCCTGGAGGGTCATGCTGTAGGGAAACATGTGGTGTCAAGGTGTGCTGGGGGGACCCTGGGCTGCACCTCACAGCCTTCTTCCTCCCCATCAACACTCCTACCAGACACCGCCAAGCCGCCTCCTGGGAAAGTGCTGCCTCATATCCAACTGGAAGGTCGTTGGAACTGGATATTCCAAATCCCCTAGTTAGCTCCACAAATCTTTCTCTTTAATCTTATGAAAACATTCAAAATCTTCGTCTTAAAGGTCATAAAAGAAAAAATGGTGCTCAGCCTCCCTCAGCTGAAATCCTATTGACGTAAATCTGAGTGAAGTGCCCTGCTGAAGGTGATTTAAAGGGGCAGGAAATGGTGGAATTTCTATAGTTACAGCCAAGACTGTCCTAAGGTTAAAACCCCTTGCTGTCAGAACATGCAGTGCCATGTAGGGAAAGTGGCATGGGGACGTAGCCTTGAATGCAGCCAGCTGGGTCCTCTTGCAGAGGCTTTTAGTCCAGTAGAAAACTGCTGAAAAACAGAAGCAAATATTTCAGTAAAAACGTCTCTCTTTTCAACAAGTACTAGTCTAGAAGCGTGTTTTTTTCCAATGTCAACTGCCAGTAAGTGCCATAAACACCTACAAGAACAAATACATCTAGAGGAACAAAAAACAAGCCTTTTGCTGGAAGATACTGAGTTCAGCTGAGATATCTGAGCACATTCGGTGGCCGGTGCTGCTGCTGGATTCATAATCCTTTCCAGATAGCTCTTTGGAGACAAATAGCTTAACCTCATTTGACTTGTGTTTACTGAGGGTGGCTCTTCCACTTCAGCAGCCTGAATCACAGGCAGAACCCCTGTTTTTTGCAGTGGCTCTGCTGGGTTTTCCAGGAAACAAATGTGCCTGATTTGGAGGAGAGGTTGATGCAATTTATTTCTCTGCAAGTTGACTTGCAGTCCGTTAACCCCAGTTGCAGTTGTTGAAACATGTTGTGCCAAAGTAATGAATTGCAGCCCTGATTTTCTTTCTCCTGGGTCAAGCCTTGAGAGAGAGTGACGTTCACAGCTCTGGGAGCAGCTGGGGTCACTGGCTCTCAGAAAACCAGGCTCTCTGTCTCCTATGGAAAGTCTTTGGTCTGTTGTGACTGTTGCTTTGATTTTCTAGTGATGTGTATTTTTATACATGACTGCAAAAACAAACACGGTTTACCCGACTGCCACACAGACCCGTCGCTATCCCTTGTCAACAATGTAAAGTCAGTAATGTTACACTCGTGGCCAGGAATGACTCATTTTTTACAACTGTGGTCTTCTGAGAACGTTTCGATGGCTACAGTGGAAAGGGTTTAATTCAGAAGTATTTCCTGCATCACCATCAGTGGCTTATTTTTCCTAGGTCTCCATTTCCTCTCCTTCTCCAGTGGTTTGGGTGTTCTATATTTGGCCGGTTCACCGCAGTACACAAGGAGGACTGAACTAAGAGCTCACATAAAGATCTCCCTCCAACTTTCTGCCCTCATAGTTGAGCCCCCATAATTTGGCTGCCAGGCTACTCTCTCTCATCCCTGCTGAATACAGCTATGTAAGGCTGCAGCAGTGCACACTGCATTTTTAATTCCCCCCGCGCCTCTCCCTCAAACAAGAAGCAGATGACATCTGCTGCCAGGGTGACTCAGCACACAAAGAGCTGCGATCGCAGCCTGTGCTAACTAACCTGACCCATTTACTTCGAACGGCAGTCACATCTAACTGGTAGATTTTAGATCAAGGTGTGGGTAGGGATTAGAATGAGCCTAGGGGAGGCAAGGGAAGGGACAACCAGTGTCCCTGTCTTAAACAAGGAAGAACCAGAATAGGGAGTGACACGGCTGTGGTGCTCGGACCCAGCCCTGGGCTGGATGTGTGATTATTTATACCCACCCAAACAGAAATACCAGACTCAGATATTGCTACACTCAGAGAGGGGAGAGTGATACGCAGGGGCAGACTGGTGGTGCCTGTATCAGCACGCCTTCTGCTGCAGGAAGTACAAGAAAAGGCAAAATGACTGGTTTCACAGGTGGCTCCAGCAGTGGATGGCCTGCAGGCAGGAGAAGCACTCAGAGAGCAGTCGCTTGCTTTATCTTCAGCAGGATTTGGAGAGGGAGAAGAGAGGACGCTATCCTGGCTATGCAGGCTTTGGCACGTGAACAAAGACATTAGCTAGCCAACAGTTAATCCACTGGAAAGGTGAATTCCCTGCCTTTGGAGCAACGGAATTTCATTTCCAAGTGGAAGGACCTCTGAAAGGATAAGAGGCCAACAGTTTAACAGTCAAATATTTCTCAGTCTGCCTGATCGCGTGTAATTTTCCAGCAGTGCTTATCAGTGTCCAAACTTGTTTTTCATAGGTATGTATGTTTTTTGCGAGGTCATGTTTGGTGAGCCTCAAAAGGGCCTTCCTGTATGTGTTAAGATATCACTGATGTTAGTATCTTCACTGAGTTGCTATATTTACAAGCTTCCTACAGGGGAGCTGGGCTTAGTGCTGCTTTCTTCATGTATATGACAACACAGTAATATGCTTGTCACATTTTCCATCAGAGTGGAAAGAGTTTTCTGTGAATCTCTAGGCTAATCCCTCCCTGCAAAAAGGTTTCCTTATTCAGAAATGAGGAAGCTGAAAGAAGAAATGATTCAGTGTTTTTCCCAAGTTCATGCAATGATTTGGAACCAATGTTGCGTCTCCGATGGAAGAAGGCAGCTTCTGTGTCTGAAACTAGAGCAGGAGAACTCAGGTCTGAGTCCTTACCCTTTCCCTAGAAGGAGTTACGTTACAGGTATGTGCTTCCACGTGCCCACCTTTTTGTTTAAAGAGATCAGGATGAGTTCTAAATTAACAGTGATGGTATTTGGAGGAATTAAAGATAGAGGTGAAATGGCTGGTTGTTCCTTGAGGAGCAAAAGTATGAAGGATGTACAGATTCTGTCCTTCAGTCAAAAGGTTCTTTTCTCCTCTAGTAACAGCACTCCAGTTTCAGGGGTCACATTTTTTTAGGAGCAAAGGGTCCTAGATTACTCTCCCCTGAGATCATTTGTGGAACTATGAGTCCCGGTGGCTCTGGCTGCACAGCGTTGCAATGTGCGAGTAAGGCGCGGAGGCAGCTGGCATTCATTCCAGAAATACATGGGCACTGGACTTTGCCAGGGCCACGCCTGGGAATGTCTCAGCTCTTCCGCTGCAGAGATGTAGAAACACAGACTGTTTCTTTCACAGAGCAGGTTAGTTCTGTCTGGCAAACACCTAACTTTCTTCTTGAAAAACAGTTCCATACTTTGAAAGTCTTTACCCTCCAGAGGAGCCTGGGCCTTTGTGCAGACTCAGTCTGAGAACGCTCTGGAAAAGGTGGACTGGTAGTCACGATGTACGCAACAAAACGTCAGCCACAAAGAAGGTTTTAATTTCAAAATGCCACATCACACGCATTATGAAATGATATAAAAAGCTACAGCTGCTCTGCTAATAATTCTCTGCATGCCTTAAAATGAAACATTTTATGAACTTGCTATCTTTTTGAGCCATCCTTATCATTATCTCAAAGAAGCCTCAAGCTAGTTATGCTATCATAACAATAAACCAAGTGTCCATCTTGCTGCCTCATTTGCACAGATGTCCTTTATGAACACTCGCAGCCGCTCTGAAGTCAGCTCAGCCACTTGCATGTGTGAGAATGTTTGCAATGAAATTCCAAGGGTCAGTCCCAGCTTTCATTTTGGTTGATTGTGATTCATAGAGATATACATTCAGCCATTTTCCAGTCCTTATCTAGAAAGCATCCGCCCCTCTAGTTACATGGGGAGGAGTAAAGAAAAGAGCAAACTTACAGGCACTGCAAAGGCAAGAAACAATGATATCTGCAGAGAAATGCTTACACACAGCCTTCTGCCCACAAGGATCTGGATGAAAAGACTAAAGCAGCACGGGGGGAGGGAGAGAAATAGCACAGAGAAGGCCAGCTGTGTCTTGAGGCGCAGTGTTAGTTGCCATGTCTGCTGTAGTATGAAAGATACACCCAATTTCCTTTAATCATGCTGAGGATGAAGTGAAGCTGAGCTGCCAGACAGTGCCCTTAGATCCTGAGTGTGCTCTCCCAAAGTAACATGTCATGAACGTATTAAGCAGTGCTACTCCAAGGGTGCAGCCCTTCAAAGCACTCAGGGTGAGTGTTCTGTCATTTTACTGCCTGTTCCGATGAGGCTGTAATGTCTGAGCCTGTGTCACCAGGGACCAGACAGGATGTTAGCTACTGCCCAGCCTTTCCAAACAGTGCATAAGGATGACTGAGGAAAAGAAGTGTGTCATAGCTCCAAGCTGCCCCTCAGTTCATTGAAACTTGAGATCTTTAAGGAAGAGTGGCGTGAAAATACAATGTGTATTAATTCAGTAGTATACCACAAAAACACTCTGAGTGCAAGCTGTGTTGTAAGTAATCAATACATAAAGTTACAGAGTGCTTCTTGGTTTCCAAAAAAAACATCTTAACAGTATAAAGCACTCAAAGGACTAAAAATAATCTTTGGATGTCCTACTATGATAAACAGGGGATGTTTGTGCTGGTTTGATCTTGTTACTCTCAGGTTGTAATGCGCAAGGCACTGCTCTATTGTCTTTTACTTCAAAAACCCTTCAAAAACGGGAACAAATCTCATTGGAAATGAACAATCCCAGCATCAATTTAAGGTGAAAAAAAGAGAGTCAGGCTCAGAATCCTGCATCTTCAAATAGCAAATTCCTATATTCACCACTGAAGTTCTCACACGTAGCAGGTCTTCTGGGGCATACGCGGTACAGCAGCACCAGAGACCCAGTCATTAGACATGTATGAGCTGATCACATTAACGTGTAATTAGCACATAATTTTCTAGAGATCCCATATGGCTTCAGTCATACCGTACTAACAGCAGCCCACCATATCGTCGAACAAGAGCAGGTCAAGCACTGACCTTTTTCTAGCATATGTGTTCTGATAATGACAGATATTATTTTTGGCTAGAAGTAGATTTACGGTGTAATTAATGACACAACTTACTCCTTTTTTTTTCTCTGCAAGTGAGTGTTCTATTTGATGATGGTAGTGATGGTGGTGTCTGCTATCTTGCTGTGGCTGACAGTAACATAACAAAGCCAACTAGATCACTAGCTCACTCTTAGAACTGAGTAAGAGTCTGGCTTCTTACCAGCTCAAATAGTGGTGCACTGGCTTCAGGACCCAGGAAAAGAAATGCAAACATTTCAGCTGTGTAGACGGCTACACAAATAGAAGAGCAGACAAGGCCTCATCTAGGGAGACAAAACGTATGTGTGGTGACCTCCTTCCATCAAGTTAAACAAGTAAGACCCTATCCCAGCTCACTAGTACAAGTTCCCGTCCTGTGTGAAAGTGCACAAAGGGCAAAGCATTACATCTGCAGCTTGACAGCATGACAAGAGCTCAGGAAGGATGTTCTGCAGACAGTTTTCACTGTGCCCTATGTGCATGTGTGTGATGAGTGTGCCTGGACTGGCTGAGCACACAGGACAGCAAATACCAACTCAGGCTGCCATGTTTTCTGCCATTCTGTCTCTGTTTCTATGTCAGCGTCTTTACTATTGTCATTCCACATGTTTGCTCCATCTCTCTGTGGTCTCCCATTTTTCTTGGGGGAGTGCAGAATTTTGGCAGGAAAGATGGAAGCTGCTTTCTCTTTGCAGATGTCCAGTGGTCATTCTACCTTCTTGTCTCAGTAGACTTGGATGTTGGAGATTGACAGAGGTTTCCTTGCCCTTTTCCAGCTATGAAATCTAGCACAATGAGCAGTCTCAATTGAGATATTTTTGGCTGACTATGTCCCAACATGCCATGCATTGTGCAATTTATTTGGCTTTGTTTCTTACCACAGAAATTAACAAAATCCATACCATTGCTACTTGCCTGTCAGGAAGCTATACTCTGCATTAATCTCTCATTCAGGAGACAGGCTACGTGACAGAGATGATTAATCCTAGCCACAGATAACACTTCCTGTCTTTAAATAGTTTCGGTAGATAAATAACTTCTATAATGAAACACTATCCCACAAAAGGTTTTTGGTCTTAGACAGGAACTTTTGAGTTTTAATTCTGGCCTTCAGACAAAAGTCTTCTGTGGATAAGTAAGCAGAAGCTTGAGTTTTCCCCAGAAAACGTATCTTAGCTTTTTTTCATAATCCTCATATTCAACACCTGAAAATGCAGCCCTGCTTCTCTGCTCCCTTCTTTTGCAATAAGCTAGCTTTAGAGTTTTCCCTACAGAAGTATTGAAAGAATAAACAATGGCAGAAAGATTTCTGAAGATGCAGGTCATGGCCTGAGGCAGACTGTAGTCACGCGCCATGCTCAGAGCTGGCTCCAGGGAGCTGCATTGTCGCCACAGTCCCCAGCAGGACTCAGTCTTTATCTGGAAAATACATCTATCAGATCTCATTCTCGAATCTGGGTCACACATACATTCACTACTGCTGATGGTTAAGATCTGGTCCAAAGTCCATTAAAGTCACCAAGTCTTTCCTAATTAAAGCAAGTGGGAATCAGAGCTCTGGAGAACATACGAACACACAGTGATGATCTAATACACAGCTGCCTTCTGAGAGCATGTTTACACTACTGGGGAAGTCTTGGCCTCTAAAAGATAAAGGACTTTCCACCATGGGCACTGTCCAAATGGTATTTAAAAAATGACATTTAGACTCCTGCAATTTTTCTTTTTTCAAACCACAGAGTAGTGATTTTCTTCAATTCCCTTCTGCCAGACAAACCAGGGAGAGGGGGCTGCAACCACTGCCTGTGGCTGGAGGAAGGTAAATGGAAATGAAAAATGCTGTTTTTAGGAATCCTATGCTTGCTAGGGCATTTAGAAATGGAGTTATGATGACATAACAAATTCTTTGAAAGAGCTTGCATTTATTTAAGGGATTTTTTCCTTTCTAACATTAAAAAAAAATGGACTACATGCTGGAAGTGCATACTAAAGATAGCTATGCAGACACAGGAGAATCACTGCAAAACACTGCAGCTGCAATTTTAGCTTAAAGCAACTACTGAGGACAAACTCCACATCTCCATGGCTGCTTCACTGCTGCTGCTAGGCCCCGAACTAGCTGCATAGCACTGCAGATCCCTGCCCAGAGCTGTGCTGGTCCTCACAGCACCTTAACACAGGCAAAGTGCTGAGCAAAGTCCAGGATTCTGCATCCATGATGCAACAATGGGCAGAGCTATGTATGATGTTCAGATTATTTTTTGAAGTAATAAACTATTTTTTCATAATGACAAAAGGACAGGCTTTAGCATCCATGGTGACTGGCAAAGTGGTGCCATGGTTTCCAGCATTCTCAATATATTAAGCCAGATTACACCTGAAATCTATCATAATGACTTTTTCTGTTACTGGAGCAGGAACGGGGATCTCAAGGACTGAAGAGAAGGGGTACTTCATCCTTTTTCAGAGCAAAGAGGAAACCACAAACCCTTGTCACTCTCTCTGTTCCCTCAAGAGGAGTGTTGTTATAGTAGTGGTTACTCACAAAAGCAAATTGGTTCACCTCTTAACAGCCCAGGCCAAGCAGTGAGAAACAAATTAAGCTTCTATTTAATGAATTAGAAGCAAGGAAACTCTTTTACTTGTGCTTACTTTTGACTGAGTATTTGCTGGCAAAGGACTGGAGCAGTATGATTGAATGTCCATGCCAATTCAGCACCACTTGCGAGAGATGCTTTCCCCAAAAACCTGTCTTCCCCAGTCCAGATGTCCAGACAACAGGCAGCAGAGCACTGAGGTCCCAGGTAGCCAGCTCTTCTCAGAGGGCAGTAGTACCTCTGCCCCAGATGAAACCTGCATAGCTACTATTTCTGCTATATTTACAACCAAATGGGCCAAGTAGCAAAGTCCCTACTTTGATAAGTTGCATTCAAACATGATTTTGCTTAAGAAAATACTAACTGCTAGTGCTTGTGTCCATGAAGAACATTGCTGACAGAAGGGTCTCCAAGAACTTTATAGATAATGTTTTTATGGCAGGGTGTGGAGGTCAGCATGAGAATTATTAATCTTTGTCAACTGTAATCTCAACCACTACAACAAACATGCTACTTCCAAATAGGCTTTAGATACTCTAGCTTAACATTTTAACTCTAGGAGATGAACTTTAAACTCCAAATGTCGTATTTAAACTCCTAAATATAAGTGGCCTGATTTTCCAGGGTGTTAAGCATATGCAATGCCTGTTGATTTCAATGAGAAATGTGGGTGCCTGCCAAGCAGTTTGGAGAACCAGGCCATTTTATTTAGTCATCGACACGCAGACGCCTAAATTTAAGCAGCCAGGTTTGAGACCTTCTCTTGCTTCATGCAGCTCTGCTTCAGCAAAAAATCCCTTCCGTTAAGAAATATTCTTGGCCAACTCCCTCCCAGCCCTATTTGGCATGCTGTTGTAAGTATTCAAGACTGATTTTGCAGCAGCAAACAACAGAACCACATCAATTTGAAACATTCCTTTTTATTCTCTTAATGCAGGATAAATCATTTCATAAACATTTAAAAATATGTTCCTTACAAAGCACGACCTCATTTTTGCACAGCAATAACTACTTAGACAGAAGGGAATTTGTGCTGCAGAACTCTTCTCTTTAGTACAGATGACACATTTCAGTGGGAAAGGCAAAGTTAAATACATAGCAAGTTAAATGCACACACTGAGTTCCATCCATATTTGGACTGTATCACAAACTAAAGAACACTAGAAAATTAAAATTGAGCACTGCCTCTCAACTCTCATCTAGATTTATGGTGCTCATCCCTCGTGATACTTGATAAGAAAGGAACAGTAACACATGTAGCCTGAAACAACGTGACAGGTCAATGCTAGACTGAGTTTGCCAACTGTTCAAACAAGTCCTCCTACTGGAGGGGCAACCGATACAGTTGGAAAACAAGTAAGATTTAACCCTTATAGTTTACATTAGTCCAGCATTAGTTACAATGACCAAAACACTTTTCTCTTAGAACACTGTCGTGTATGTAGGAATTATAAATGCTGCCAAAAATTCTTTCTGTGAGACAGTGGCACAGGCTTTTAGCAGTATTAGCTTTGATCTTAGACTTCCAGAGAGAATTAACAGCCTGATTTTTCTGTATACATCTCCTTGTTATCTGTAGAGTCTTCAGGTTCAAAGGAAGCAACAAATACACAAGCACCTAGGGAGCAATTTGGATTTTGAAATCTTAAAGCAGGAAGCATTTACAAGAGGTTGCAGATAGTCTGAACCCTCACATGGCGCTGTATATTGCAGACTAAGGGGTCTCAACATAGTCTTAACAGCAACAGAAAATTATAGAGAAATGCCTTTCAGTGAACAAAGGTAAGATGGTGAGGCAGTAGGTGGGATTAGGGAAGATTCTGGAGACCTAAGGATATAGCAGAGGGTGAATTCGACTCTTCGAAATATATGCAGGTTTTATGGAAGAACAACTTTTCCCAGGGCGTGGGACTAAACTTCAATGCATCTTTCACCATCTTGCATCCAACTTTCTGACTGGCAGTAATTCACGCTTTAGTTATATTCTTTTGGGGAAGAGAGGCTGTGTGTCTTCTCTCTGCCCCAGGTTCCTGAGTCCCCGGAGACATGCGGTGAGGTGGAGCTGTATGTGGGGAGGCAGCTGAGCAGGACATAACACAGTCCTATGCTGTCAGCTGCGCAATGCCAGGTGCTACCAGGTTACTCATTGAAAGGGAAATCTGAAAACTATAGGGATGTGGCCTTGGCACGTTGGGGATCTGGTTGCAACTTGACACTGGTATTTAGTGGCAGGATTTCTATTTAGCTAGTTGGATGTGTTTACAGTGGTATAAGAATAGCTCAGAACAAATCATACTCCCACTTTTCTGACTTTCCAGACACAATTATAATGTTTTAAACACGGGTGGTGGGCTCAGTTTCATGTCTCTGACAGCATTTACAGAAAACCCATGTCAGAGTCTTAATTAGATCCTAAATAAACCAATGTAATAGACATATCCAAGCAAGCAAAACACTCGGAACATATGGGATTCTTCTGAGGCCAGTTTCTAACTGGTGGTAAAACAACCAAAACAATGAGCACGGCTCACAGGCTATGTACAGGAGACACAGCTGCATGCATCACTGCTCCCCGTCCTGGCCCAGCGGCACAGACCCTGCCCACTGCTGTTTTTCGGCTGTGGCAGAGGAGAGTGGCTCAGGAAGGAGTGGCTGCTTGAAGAGCCTTGCCACGTCCTCCTGCAGCCCCAAAGCACTGCCGGTGCTGCTCCCCGGCCCTGGCAGAGCAGCAGGACACCTACCTGCTGCAGCACGTGCAGCATGGCCTAGAACCACAGTCTGTGTGCCAACACAACTGGCTGCCCTGGGGCAGGCCTGCAGCTGCAGCCTGGCCCCTCGCCTGTTGCAGGGGGAGCACAGGCAGGCAACATGCATGTTCTCCAGCATTTTGTGAATCAGCAGGGGTACGTCCCTGGGAAGACCAGGCTTCTTTTGTACCATTTCTTGTTTGTCCTGTTACAGGACACAGGCTGCGGTGCAGAAATGTCTCTGTAGTGGAAGGCGGATGTCTGTCTGGAGGTGCTGGCCAGATGTCTCCAGCCTGGGCACTCCAACCAGATCATGTGCCCAAGGGCAGCATGCATACTGCTTGCAGGCTGACTGCTGGGGCAGCAGGAGCGTAGTATAGCTGAAGCATCCTGAATACATGAGATTTGCTGCCTGCTGTGTGTCAGTATTGCCACCCCAGGAGCAGTGGGGTTGTGAGAACCCAGATCCAGCCTCTACTTTCAGTGCTTTTCTATGCCAGATATTCACACACGTGTAAAAGGGGGCATACATCTTAGTAAAGAGCTGACAGTCAGTTTTGACACAATAGAAAAAGTGGAAGAACATTCAGTGGAGGAAATGGGAAAGGAAGGGGAAGAATAGCAAAGATAAGAACAGGCAGTGACACGTATTGATGTTGTGCACTGTAAGCATTGCCAGACTGCTATTTTGAGACATCTGGATTCTTACTGGTTACGGTGGTGGTGGTTACAGATGTCAAAATGGAGTGCATATGGAATAGATTTCTCAGGGACCATGCAGTGGTTTCATATTTTTGTCCAGGGAGTTTATTTTAGGATACAGAAGAGAAGACAGATTGCACTTTTAGGAGAAGGCAACTGTTCAATGGAGGAGGAAGAAATAGTTAGACTTGGGTGGGTTTTACAAGAATTTGAAACTTATGGGAAGAGGTCTATTGAGCAAATTAGTTAGCATGAACAGACCTTTGGGAGGATCTGGAGGAAGAAGCAAGCCTACAGAATTGCCTAGCATATAGCCCTAAAAAGAGAAGCACCATTAAAAAGCTTTCCAAATTATGTTCTGGAGGAACTCACTGAAGTTGCTAAATATGAACTGGCTAATACTATTCAGTGCACAAGTTTACAGTTACTAGGAAACAACAGGGTCTGTCCTTTGAAGCTATTTTCACTCTATCATCTCTAGTTTGCTGCTTGTTTGCGTATACAATAAATATTGCCAGATTTTTGTATCTCTTTTAGGACTAGTTGTCAGTTAAGTAATCAGAAAAAAATCATTGGGTTTATATCTAATGTCATAAATAACCCCTTAAATACACTGAAATTACAGGCACAGCTGCCTGGATAAGCTATGGACACCCCATACCTGGAGACATTCAAGCCCAGGTTGGATGGAGTCCTGGGCAGCCTGAGCTGGTGGGGGGCAGCCCTGCCATGGCAGGAGTTTGGAGCTGGATGGTTTTTAAGGTCCCTTCTGACCCAAGCTATTCTACTACTCTGACTTCTAGATCTTATAGCTGAAAAACTGTCAATTTTAGTTTTCCCATAACTATTTAATATGCATATAAAAGGACATTTAATAACAAAACAGCATCCAGTTATGACTCTAGTGTGACTTACAGTAAAGCTACCTGTCACAGTAAGATGCTGAGTCAAAACAAACAAACAAACAAACAAACAAAAAAAACAACCACTAGGTCCTCTTTTCCTCTGTATGTACATAGTTTTAAGACGCTAATAGAAAACAAAGTACCTTTCACCTAGACAGTATCATTATGCTGGATTTCCCTGAGAACCTGTACCAGTCAAACGTTCTGCCTGTCAATCCTTCTTCAGCAGGTTGTCCGCTCTGACTCAGAAGTAATCCTCTAACAAGCAATATAAGTGTGGCAGGGTAAGATGGAGGGGGATTTTATTTCCAGCTTTCTTAACACCATATGTTCACTTAATCTCACTCTTCGTTTAGTTAGAGGTAATCCCTGAGTGCTTCAGTACAAACTGTATGCATTCATATATTGTGTATGTACCCATACGTAACATTACATACGTGAGCAGTATCAAACTAAAAGAGAGATCACACTGGTATTTAAGACAGCTGAGTTTTCCTGAAACAAACACTCATGAGTAGTCTACTGCAGAAGCATACATTAAGACTCAAAAAGGAAAATTTCTCTGAATTACTAATGAATTTTGCTTGCATTTTTGCCCATCAAATCTTGAAAGTGATTCTGAAGTGCCATTTAGTACTTTCTATCTCACCTTTGAATTTATTCCAGAAATCACGATGCCCTCTTTTTATAAGTCCAGAAACATTGCACAAGCCATGTAAAACATGGAGAAATGTTTATTTTCCATTTTTTTACTTCAAAACAACAGTTTTGAAATAAACTGCAAAAATTTCAAAATAGCATCAGTAAAAAAGCAGAATTTCGCAGTTCAAAAATCTGTTGTCCATTTACAGCTGTTCAAAACAGAATCTGGAATGTCCCAAAACTGTTGTCAGCCACTTGCTAGTTAAAGAACAGCACTACTCTAAACTTCTAAAAAAATGTGACAAGTCCAGCCAGTGTCACTTCAAGTGGCCAAGAGAGAAATTCCAGTAAATCCTAATTTATGACTTACGAGGCATATGTCAAATAATTCACATATGCACAAAAATGACATGGAAAAAAAAATAGTGCAGCTATATAAACATAGATGAGGTTAAATAACAGAACTTTTGGAGAAAGCTGTACTTTCTACCCCGTCTTACAACTTGATTGGTGGCAGCTGGCTCCTGAAACGAAAAAGGACCACTTCAGCATGGCACTGTTCAGAACGGGATCTGGGCATACAAAGCATGGCTGAAGATAGTAACAGCTGATGATAACTAAAGAATCAAACAGTAGTGCCAAGGCTTTTCCAGAGTTATGTATATTTATCCCCTCAGGTCCAGAAACTATACTACAAAGCTGCAGTGCACACACACAAAGCTTCCCTCTGCAATTACGTTCAGTGCAAAAATGAGTTTGAATTTCATGTCTATCTCTCCAAGAAGAAAGGTAGAACTTAGCTGTAGTATACTGGATTTTCACACTGTGGCAGGAGAAGCTCCAAAATACTGTTCTATCTTGGACAGCAACTTGACAGAAAACTTCAGTGTCTCCTTTATTGCATGTTGATAAAATCACTTATACTTTAATAACTTTAATAAAATATCAAATCAGATATAGCAAGTAATTATTCTGTAACGAGGATTAAATCTCTTTAGTGTTCCCAATTCTTTTTAATGTTTTCATAAAGGACCTGGATGCAAGACTCAAATGTATATTAGTGGACAGCACTAAAATGGGAGGAGTGGTTGGCTCCCTCGAAGGCAGAGATGTCCTGCAGACAGATCTTGACAAATCACAGGGCTGAGCAATCACCAACCGCATGAAGTTTGACAAGAGCAGGGCCAGACTGTACACATGAGATGGGGCAACACTGGGTATATGTACAGACTGGAGGATAAAAGTCTGGGGAGCAGCCCTGTGGGAAGGAGTCTGGGGGTTCTGGTTGATGGCATGTTGAACATTTTCCTATCCCACTCTGCCATTTACCTCACTTAGTCTTTTAAACATGCTATGGACTAGATTTTTTAAATTAATGTAATCACTTTTGTGAATACAGAACTTCTGGCATACTTCTGTCTTTCCACCATGATATTAATGACCAAACATTACATCATAGCAAATGGGATGACTTAATGCTTATGAAGTTGGATGGAACGTTTGCTCCTATCCAGAAAAGTCTAGTGCTGTTTGAATGAAAGTGTGGCAAAGGATCGATATTTGTATTTTAGGTGAATTACAGGCCAGATCTTCATAATTCTTATGAATGAATGACAACACGATTTTAAGAGTCAAAGCTCAAGGAAAACAAAGACACTCCAGGGTGTATTTGCTAGCAGACTTGTTTGCAAAGTTGCTGCTATAGCTTTGGCCTTTTCTTTCTTTCTTTCTTTCTTTTTTTTCAGACCGATTATTCTTACCATGTAGTGACTTCCCAGAAAAATGCTATGCCAGAATCAGTGTCTCCTACATTAGCATTTATTTACAACATCTTCCTTGCTGTTGTTGGCACCTCATTCCAGTTTGTCACTGTTTCTTTTTCTCCTGTGCTGATGTGCCTTTTCCAATCAGTCTTCTCTACTGAGATTTTTTTCTCTTGGTTTTCAAGGTACTGCCTTATAGAAAAGTATTGGCTCCTCCCACCTCCAAGGAGATGAGGAAGTTTTATGAAAGGCCAGCAAAACTGCTGTGGTTGGAACCACAGTCACATCATTTTCCCTTGTAATCATATTAAGTCAGATGAAGGAAGAAGAGAGACAGCTAGGGAGTATTAATAGAGCTTGGGGGCAATAGTAGATCTTAAGTCCTGTAGCTGTGATGTAAAAAGATACTCAGTGGTCTTCTTCTCAGTAAGAAACTCTAAAAATGAAAGTATTTTGAACTTTTTTTTTCCTCTAGATATAAAATATATACACTCTAATTGCACTGTAGAGAAGGAAAATTAATAAAGACAACTGCGCCATTCCTCATTAGTGGAAATGCCCTACAGTTAACCTGCCTCAAGCACTTTCAACATCACTGAATCCCTTGGGTGAGATTTTCCAAAGTGCCAGCATTAGCTTAGACCTGCTCCCATTAAAATCATTTACTGACATCAGCACAGGAGGGGACTCAAGAGAGTCCCTGTGGTGCTCTATAGGTTGGAAGATCTTAACCTTTGTGTGCACTGCTGCTTCCCTATATTTACATGCATGGCTGCACAGATATACTCAGATATGTTTGTGAAAGCCATCATTTTCCTCAGAGGACCTAAAAAAGTTGTGTGGAATAAAGAATAAAGAAAGGTAGTATAAATCATGGAGGGTAATATAAATCATGGAGGAAAGGGGAACTTCATTTAAGATGGAACTTCATCAAGAGCCTAGTGAAGTCAGCTAATTGCAGCCTCTGTGTCCCAAATCACAGAGCAAAACCTTCCAGAACACATTTTCAATACTATTTTGTGCAGCATGTTGTCTACCTATGGAGCCCAGTTGCCACTGGCAGTCATCACGGCAAAGAGTTTAGTAGAATTAAAAAAAAAAAAAAAAAAGGATTTAGGAAGCTTTGTGAGCAAAGACAACATTTGCAGCTGCATGCGCTAGATTAAAACAGTGCAGGGGACAAACAAGCTTCCTGCTTCAGTGGCATAAGCTGATTGCTTTGAGAGTCAAGAAGGAATGTTTTCTTGCCATGTGTTAGCCCTGCTGGTTTATTGAGCTGTGTGATGGGATGGTTTGACTTTCCACTAACAGAAGTGATGATGATGATGAATGCTATAGGTAGATTATTGCTCGTTTGTATCATGGCAACCTTGGTACTTCTATAAAAAGTATACTTTGTACTTGGTACTTCTATAAAAATCTCAGTCAGTAAGTCTTGATGAAGAGTGATTTCCCAAGCAAGAGATTGGCTTGGAACCAATGAGAGCAGGAATCTGAGCTTGTCTCAAAAAGAGACTGTAGGTAGGTTACTCTCTCTGTGCTTTAAATCATCACCTGTGACATAATAAGGTGTACTTCTCTACTTATTAGAAGCTCAACGAAAGCAAAGTACATAAGAAGAGAGTGGCCACATTTTCATTCACACTGTGTGCTTCAGAGTCAGACCTGCCATCTTTCTGTGAATTTTTAGCTAGAATTACTCAAGATTTTCCTAATTTACACTGATGAAATGAGTTCAGAAAATAGTGTTTTCACTCCAGTGCTTGTGGTGCTCCTCTGTTTGGACTTGTTCCCACGTGCAAGTAGCAGCAGCCCATCCTAAAAAAGAGCAGTAGCCTGAGGAAGTCCATCAGCCTTAACCCTGAACAGAAGTTTCTGCAATGGACTGTGCATCATGCTGGCTGGCTTGAAGTCCCACAAGCTCATGTCCAAGTCTTTGTTCCTGTTCTAGACTGTTGTCATTACACCTTCTTGTTTCAAGGTCAGAAACCTTTCAGATATTCTTGTTTACTTTGAGCAGTAGATAAAATCTGAGAAAAGACATTTTTGAAGGATAGGCTGAGTGAGCTGAATTATTTATGTTAATGGCTATGGGTGCTATACCTGTTGCTAAGAAATGCTGCAATACTTCATCATAACTCCCATTTGGAAATCCATTATAGCTAGCTGAGTAGAAAGAGATATAGTACAGGTTGAGCAAGTCATTGATGCATAAGAAAGGTTTTTAATGATGGAACTTTTGCTGGATGGAACTGGAACTCTTGTTCTAGATTGTGGCCATTGCCCCTTGCCCTGTCTCTGGCACTACTGAAAAGGACCTGGTTTTATCCTTCCAGGTATTTATAGACATTAATAAGTCACCCCCTGAGCCTCCTCCAGGATGAACTGTCCCAGCTCCCTCAGCCTCTTGGTGGCCTTATGTTGGACTCTTACCAGTATGTCCAAGTTTCTCTTGTGCTGGGGAGGCAAAACTGGACACGGTCACCAAAAATTGGAATTTCTGCTGCAGGAGTCTTTGGACTTTCTTGGGTCCAAAAAAGCAACCAAGATGTGGGTTACATGATGCTGATTTTCAGCCTTCACCTGACATTTCCTTTGCAGAAATTCCTGCAACTGTCTCATGATCCAAAAGTCTACCTGACCTTTGTTTTCTAATTCAGAATTATATAAATACAGAAAGTAAAATTTCTAAAGGATTCAAAGTCAAGCTCAGCTCCAATGCTGCTCAGCCATTCTTAACACCGAGACTGATAGACAACACATAGGCAGGAGAACAGGTTTGTAGCCCACTAAAAGCAATGATCCACTTTATTTTTTCTTATCTTGAAACATGTACCTTTTAACTCATTCAAGAGACTGGACTACTGTCATTATTTTGTGTTAATTTTACTGGGAGATGTGTGAGTAAATCCCCTGTGCTATTCTGAAGACCTTACCCACCATGTACTGCCATTTCGCCAGCCTGGGGGATGACTTTACGTTAGTAACTGCTGTAATTGGATAGTGGTTCTAGTAGGATGCATAGAGATCCAATCTGATTGTCATGCTTAAAATGGTCTGGCTCTGCTTTCTGCCCTACATTAAGTAAGTTGTACTGTCTGCTTACACTCAAGGCACTTTAACAAGTTTGATGTACAAGAACAACATTTCCACGTGCCAAAAAGTTTGCATTCGTCAGCCACGGCCTCTTCTTCCTTGTGCTACATTTTCACAGCTGAGTGTGTCAAGCTTTGCACACCCCACGGCCGTGCGGCTCCACAGTTGAACGTGAGCTGGCAGTGTGGCCCTGCTGGGTTCAGCGTGCGCACACCGGCTGCTCCATGCAGTGGCCTTGCAATGGCTGTGCTGACGCCGTGAGCCCATTCTGCCTCTGGGGAGGGTGGCGGTTGCCTGATCCCAGCAGGACCGTGGAGGATCATTTATAGCCTGGTGGGATTAATGCACGTGGCGACAGCCCCAACCTGCCTGTAACGTCGGGTTCGTTGCTGAAAGCAACTGCAGAACAGCACTCAAGTCCTTATTGCTCCTTTTAAACACGAGCCCACGTGTTCACAGAATCACAGAATGGCCAGGGTTGGAAGGGACCACAAGGATCATAAATCTCCAACCCCCCTGCCACAGGCAGG